>OZ026515.1:90946883-91236314 GCA_964019695.1 Loripinus fragilis
CCACACACAAAATTTGAAATTCCTATCTCAAATAATATAAGAGATATGCTCCGGACACGATTATTCTAAAAACTAGGTCAGAGGTCAAGGTCACAGTGACCTAAAAATGGTACGCGACACTCCGCCATCCCAAGATGCATCCACACATCAAATTTGGAATTCCTACCTCAAAGAGTATAGGAGATATGCACCGGACACGAAGCGGGACGGACTGACAGACGGACGGACGGACATTTTATTACTATAAAAACTAAGTCAGAGGTCAAGGTCACAGTGACCCGAAAATGGTACGCGACACTCCGCCATCCCAAGATGCATCCACACACCAAATTTGGAATTCCTACCTCAAAGAATATAGGAGATATGCACCTGACACGAAGCGGGACGGACGGACAGTGCGATTACTATATGCCTCCCAAAGTTCCTTTTACCCCTATTCCACACAGGCCCCGAATCCCACGAATTGACACGAATTGACAAATATTTGGATTCGTGGCTGAATCGTACTCAGTTCGTGAAGGTCTTAACTGATTCGCACAGTCCGTAGTGAGTTCTTGCAATTCGTAGGTCTATCGGGAATTCGGCTCAAAAGTTTTGAACTGTTCAAAACTTTGGCCACGAATTCCCCGATTCGAAAAATCGTGCGTGATTCGTACCAAATTCCTAAGGCATTCTTGGATATCGTAACTGAATCGTAATCGATTCGGGGGCGTTTTTGCATTGTTTATGACATTCGTAGCTACTCTTAGCTCATTCGTGGGGAATCGGGAGATTAAGCCGAGCAATAAAACCAAGGAAGAGATAGTTGAAGGATTTTCCCTAAGGTTAATTACCCCGTCTCGCGCATGTAAGCAGTCCTAGAAGTTGAAACAGATTTGGCAGATTCTGGAGCACAATCAGGATCAGTCAGTAGCTCCTGGCTGGTGATTTTGCCAATGGCGAACTGCCATATTTTTCCAAGTCAAAGAGTCTGGGGCAGGGCCTCTCGACTTTAACGTAGTTGTTTTCTTCTAGCTATATAAGAAGCCGTTTTCAACACTCAAGTTGCAGGATCAATTCTACTGCTGCTTTACGAGGAACATTCATTTTGGAACTGATGCCCCCGAAGCATAGATGGGCCTTTTTTTATAACTATTGTGAGAGAAAATCTCGCGAATCGTGGCGATTCGTCGCGGATTTCTGTTAATTCGTGCCCAATTCGTGCTGCATTCGGCATATTCTTATCTGATTCGTAATTGATTCCTTAACTTTCGTGCAGCATGCTCTAATGTTATTTTGCTATTCGTAATGAATTCTTGTGCGACTCCAGCCGAATTGAGCCGATTCTCCCGAATATTCGTGACGAAATCCTATCTGAATCGGGACTGACTCGTACACCATCACGATTGGAGAAATTTTTTTAATGAAACCTCACGAATCCCCCCGAATCAATAAAAAATCAATTCGTGGCAATTCGGGCGATTCGTGGCCTGTGTGGAATAGGGGTATTTGGGGGCATAACAATCGAATCAAATTAACATACAGTAAAACCTGTGTAAAACGGCCACTCAAAAATAGACAAAACAAAGGTCTTTATGACAAATGGTAGCTTAATGAAGGTCGAGAGTTTTGCAGAATGCTCCCTTTGGAGCATTCTGCAATATTTTTGACCTGCACTAAGCGATAATTGGTCTTGATACCCATTTTTTGTTCTTTTTTAGAGTGGCCGTTTTACACAGGTTTTACTGTACTGTGATGAAATAAAGAAAATGAGCTAGTCAGCTAAATAAACCCCCTAGTTGAGCCCCCGGTTGAGCCATGGTGTTCCCAGTCAAGACATACACTAGGCACCAACCCACCAATGAAATTTTTAGGACAGGGACGTCATAAGACTGTCTCAGGCCTAATCCACCCCAAGTGGGGTACTCCAACTTTTTCTTCATATGTAGGCTCGGGCCCAGCATCTACCGTTCACCCCCCAAAAATATCAGGAATTTTAAGCGCCCTAAAAGTATTTGAAATTTTAGCAACCCAAAAAAATATCCCCTATTCTGTACCTTGACCTTAAGAAAAGACCCCAAAATGCATTGAAATGACCTCTAAATATAGTCCAATTTTGTGATGTCCCCAAATTTATCCACAACAACTTCATACCCCCAAAAATATTTGTTTTTCTGAAAACCCCCAAAAATATTGAAAATCATAATTTTGAAGCATAAAAAAAGGCCCGAGCCTACGTATGTACGAAAACATCAGAGTACCCCCCCCCCCCCCCCACCGGGATCCACCGTAATGCAATTAAAGCGGAATACTCAGCTTTAAACCGTGATTGAGTTCTACAACCAGGCATGCACTTTTATAACGTTCGATTATCTTTCTGAATGTATCCGGATAAATTGTTTAGTTCGCATGTAGATACTTATGTTCCACTAATCATTCAAACGACGAATCCTGTGAATTTAGTAGATCCGCAAAGTTCACTTGAGGAAAAATCATTTTATTATCTGCGGAGTTAATCAAATTAATGACATTATGACTGAAATCTCTGCATGACCCCAAACAATTTAATGGCGTTAATTCACTGTTTGATAAATAGACCAATGTCGTCTGCATAAACATGTACGCCAATAATTATGCCAGAAGTTATTGGCTAGACAGACAGGGTTTCACAAGGTCGGAAAAATTTATCAAACAAACAAACTTATGAGGACTAAAATGTATACTACTTCATTAATCAACTCTCAGGTCCCCAGATAAGAGAGCGCAATTAAAAATATTTTTTTGCAGATTTTTTATTCATCATCCAACACATATGTTGTGGGTACTCATAAGAACCGCCTCAATGAGGCGGTTCTTTTGAGCACCCAAAACAAGTGTTAAAATTGATGGGTAAGAAAATATTTTCAATTTTACGCTCAAAAATTTTGTCTGTCTGGACCTGTGACTTTCTTCCTTGTTTCGAAGCTGTTGAAAATTCCTCATTCTAGGAGATTTATGGGGGAAATGAGCTCAAAGGAAATAGAAGGCGTTAAAACATGCGAAAGACAATATGAAGTGCCATTAGATAGGTCCTAGCTTTTAAAAGTGCCTGCACGTGAAATGTACTAAATATGATACCTTTGCAATTTCCTGCAATGTAACTATTTATATTCTTCCATACTTAGATTTTACCCTGGGATAGGAAATCTTATTTTACCCATGCAAGCTTACCCCGGCTGTCACGTGAGGGCTTCATACATTGGTTGTATTAGAACTCACGCACATGGTCGTCAAGTGATGTCACTGTTATGTTAAAGTGATGTCATTGCACCTTAGCGTATTCAGGGACTTTTGTAAGCTTATTTCAAAATTTTAAAAAAATCAGGGGTGAGCTAGAAAAAGAATCCATTATTCGTGTGAGGGTACATTAGAAAATCCGTCCCTCGAGATCACCGTTTGTAATTACTCGACAAGTCTCGTGATGCCAAACTTGCGGTGATCCTCGGGACGGATTGTTTATTCTCCCCACACACTCGTGATAGATTCTTATAATACATACATTTAAGCAGTCTATATTTTCTGCTTGTTGTCAGCAATTACTTGGAAAATATTAGTAAAGTGCATCTAGATCTCCACTATGTACAGAATTTTATCTGGCGAATGGTAAATCTACCCATAAAACGAATACAAGGCCTCGAGGTTATAAAACATGATTCATGCTCAACTCATGTCGGCATGGAATCTACTCTGCTCAATGCCAACAATTGGACGTATTTTGTCTATTTTACTTATACAATATTTAAAGAGGTGTCCACTTTTAGCTGAAATAGCCATTCTAACAGTGGCCCTCTATAACAAAACTATATACATCAGTAGTAAGGGCCCCACTATAGTGTAAATGTCGTCACGACTTTCTATCCAAGAAGGCCGCCATTAGGCCCCGGACCTCCCTGTGACGAGTTCGGTTACACCTCGGAGGGTGAGTCAACGCTCTAGACCACGAGAAGGTAGCGTCACGTCCTAGAGCACGGTGTCCTTCTTCTTAGGGGCTTAGGAAGGTATTGTACACGTTCTTTAGGGGTCAGTTATCCTTTTCACAATGAGACTGTATAATAAAAGGACCCTCCTTTTTCGGTATATTACCTTAAAGGGGTGGTCTTTCATTTAAGCGTAGTTGACTCTCAGTCTTTGGTGGACTATGCACCCAGCAGTCTCTGATACTTATCGTGGGTTACTAAGACTAGCTTTTCCATTATTCTAACAGCAGAAATATAAAGGACCAAAGCACAACATTGGGACCAAACACTTACACCCTATACAAAGTAAGAGTACCTAAAAACTCGCTCACAAGGTCGCATATAAGGTAATACATGCAAACAAAACCTGACTTAAGCGGCCATTCAAAATGAAAACCAAAAATTGGTTTGCAAGTCCGATTATCGCAGGTCAAAAGTATTGCAGAATGCTCCAAGAGAGCATTCTGCAATACTCTTGGCCTTCATTAAGCTACCATTTGTCTTTAAGATCTTTGTTTTGTTTATTTTTGAGTGGCCGCTTAAGACAGGTTTAGTGCGATTTTGTTGATTCATGATCGCAAAAGCCTGCAACAACACCAATGCTGACGTATTAAGAGTGGCTTGGGGGTCTGAAATTTAGTCTAAGTCTCCATCTAAATCCATACTTTGGGTATAGGAGCAAGCAGCGAAGGTTCTGGTGAGTCTGTGCATGTGAACAGACTCAATAATGTGATAAGTACCAAAATGCCATAGGCCGGCGTTCACCCTAAAATACAACCGTGTATGCACCAATTTAGCGTTCCATGTCAATGAAGCATATAAAGATGGTCTGTAAGTAAAATAAAATTGACAGTTTACTATTAACCATTCAGTCGCATACCAATTTCCATGAAAACCTGTCCATTTCAAAGTGCTGATTTCACCAAAACCGTAAAAAAACTTCAGATGCTAAATGAAATAATAACAAGCAAATTCGACAACGATTTGATATCCCCCGCCGACATTGTGTGAGATTTTTTTCATTATAATTAAGGCAATTAAATAGCCATAATTCCTGTATATCTAAAGACATTCTTATGAATATTTAGGCAATCAAAGGGCAATAACTCTCCACACCCGATAACATCCACATGAAACTTCACATGCATCATCACACTATGGTCATATATAGTCAGTATAAGCTTCATGAAATTCCTTCTGTTGCTTCCTAATTAATGGCTGAGGACAGAAAAATTTCTTGACATTCTGAAAAACAAAGGGCAATAACTCTTCTATAACTTAGGAAATCCTGACAAAACTCTGTGCATTATCATATTGTGGTCACATATACTCAAAATAAAATGCATGAAATTTGAACAATTGCTTACTGAGTTATGGCTGGGGACAGAATAAATTATTTAGATTTAAGCAATCAAACGGCAATAACTCCTCTGGTACTTAGGATATCCTGACAAAACTTCATGTGCATAACCACACCATCTTCATATATACTCAGTATAAGGTTCATGAAATTCCATCCTTTGCTTACTAAGTTATGGCTGAGGATGAAAAAATCATTAAAATGTAGGCAATCATAGGGCAATAACTCATCTATGACAGATTACGTAATAGTTATATCATGGCTTGTCCAGCTGTACGTAGAGATAATCCACGAGCTTTAGCGAGTGGATTATCTTACGTACAGGTGGACAAACATGGTATAACTATTTTATACCACCTACATCAGTGTAGACCCTGCACATCACGAAATATTTACTGCTAAAGTTGGTAAGGGTGGTAAAAACCCTGATAAAACTTCACATGCATAACCACGCTATGGTCTTATATATTCAGTATAAGCTTTATGAACTTCCATTCATTGGTTACCTAGTTATGGCTTAGGACGAAAAAAAAACATCAAAATTTAGGCAATCAAAGGGCATTAACTCCTCTATATCTGATGAATCCCCGATGAAACTTCACATGCATAACCACACTATGGTCATATATATTCAGTATAAGTTTCAAGAAATGTCATTCATTGGTCACCAAGGTATGGCTAAGGACGGAAAAATCACTGAAATTTCGGCAATCAAAGGGCAATAGCTCCTCTATAACTGATGACACCCTAATGAAGCATAACCACACTATGGTCATATACACGTATATTCAGTATAAGTTTCATGTAAATTCCATCCATTGGTTACCTAGTTATGGCTGAGGATGGAAAAAATCATTGAAATTTAGACAATCAAAGGGCAATAACTCAGATATGACTGACTACACACCAATAAAACTTCACGTGCATAACCTCACCATGGTAATATATATTCAGTATAAGCACAGGAGCTTGAAGTTCGATCCTTATATCATCCTAAACTCTAAAACCGAAAATCTCATAATGTCATTACTATGTGAGATTTTGGTTTTGAGGCTATAGAGGTGAGATAAAGACAGAACTTCAAGCTCCTGTGGTATAAGTTCAATGAAATTCCATCCATAGGTTACTTAGTTATGGCTGAGGACGGAAAGACGGACGGACGGAAGGACGGACAGACAACGCCAAACCTATATCCCTCCGCCTAAAAATTATTTAAAGGTGTACAACCGCGGGAAATGCACAAAATATGAAACTTTTGCATTTTTGCACAAGTTTTATATTTTGCTCGCGAAAGTAAAAACAAAACTGAACTCTCAAATGCTGAATCTTGAAGGTGGAAAAAATGCATGGGAATCTCGATTTAGCAATTATAAAACATTTTAGGATGCCAACGATATAGTATGGCAGTTTTGTACCTTTGTACTTCTATTGTAGAAAACCGCAATTTTGGCGGGAATGACGGCCTGCGGTTCAAATCGTTACATCCATATATTCCAGCTTTACCCTGAAGGACAGGTACCCATGCTGTCACCAGCCCATCATTACTTAACTGGCTTGTTTTCTATTATGTGAGAAGTGACATTTTCAGGTCTTTAAAACTGTAATTCTGTTTTAGGTGCACATTGGAACTGCCTCTATTTACAAAAAGACGTAGTGACTAAAAATTAGGGAAACTATTTAGATATGCACCTTTGTCTCTTTACAAGCTGTCAAACAGTGCATACGATGATGTACCTGTCTGTTTACGACACAATTATGTGGAATCCATAAACTTTCATTTTGCTGGAGAGCTTATGAACATCAGATACTTGGTTTGCTACAATGTAACTCGCTACAGGCACAGAAACCCACGATTGAGAAAGCGAAGAATCACATTAATGCATTGACAACTCTCTAAGCCGTAAGCGCTGGAGCTCCTATTGTAATAGATCGAGAACAAAATCGTATTAGCTGCTTTTTCCACGGAACTGTGAAATTTTGTGGCCTTTAGGAAGTCAATTCATTAGATATTTCATAGGTCGTAACGCGAGATTTATTACGTCTTGTGAGTCTGCTCAATTAGGCGATACAAGGGAGCGAACATGGAAAAAATGGAAGATTGCTCTTTTACGATGTATTGCACTTTAAAGAATTAGTTTCCATCGGGGAATTTATTAATTCAAATAGATCGTTTATCTTGTACAGTGGATTGTTCATTACGAACAAGCGTAAAGATGAGTTATGAATTTCAATCAAATTCGGAATTGCTTCTTTGCTTTCGTATAAAATTATACGCGATGCGTTAAACATGATTTAATAAGCGCCGATATCACTAAGAGGAAACTATTCGTGCTATATTTGACATACGAGCATTGTCTTGTAAAAAGAGATTTCATTGTGCTATTGGAAAACGAAGTCCCAAATCAGGTTGCGCATTTGCGCAACCTGATGTGGGACTTCGTTTTCCTGTAGAGTAATAAACCAAGAGATATATATATTTCAACCAGGAGGGCCATATGAAAAAAGAGGCTTTTATTTAGTCAAACAACGCTTTATCAGATGCTGCCTTGCACATTCATTTTTTGCGTCTTAAATGCAATGACGATCCTTTTTATGATTAAAATCTGGTAATAAAAAGAGGCTGAAAAACATCGTCTGAGTTACACGAAAAAGAAACACAAGATTTTTTTTCTTAAATAAAAATAAAAGGAAATTTATACTACGATGTGTTGTTGATGTTGTTTTGTGGGGTTAACCACATGAGCTTGAAGTTCTGCCCTTATATTACTTCTATAGCAGCTTACAATGTCAGTAAGAAATATCTTCGATATCGCTATCTTCTATCTGAAAGCATTTTGCAGGTTATAAAGACAAAACTCCATGCACCTGTGGGTTACTTGCTTTCAACATTTAACCTTTTACATTAGTTTAAACATATTTTATTTCAACTTTATGACATACATAATATTTACACATTACAAAAGGATTTTAGCGGAAGCTGAAAGCTTATCTAGTTCATCTCCTGACAATATTCAGCTGCACAAATCTAATGGCGCTCATTCAATTTCAGATGTAAAAAGCAAAAAATGGCAAACATGAAAGAAATATAGTCAATAGAACACAAATTATGATAACTCCGCCTTGTAACTTTTACTCGTTTGTTCAATTAAAATATAAATTCTGTAAAAGATTGTCGACATTTATCGATGTGAAAATGAATAAGTATTGCTATTAATTTCAAGATCATCTATTCATTGTCTTTGGACATTATTACAAAGGCGTGTTATCTCATTGAGAAATTTTGACGAAAAAAATTAAATGTATGGTAGTAAGAATATTTACAATAATCAATGCAATGTTAAACATGTACAAGAGAGAGAGAGAGAGAGAGAGAGAGAGAGAGAGAGAGAGAGAGAGAGAGAGAGAGAGAGCAGGCTTGAGGTTGAACTTGGAGGCATGCACTAGTAGTTCATTTTTAAACACTCATAACTTATTTGAACAGGGTATACTTTAAGGATCAATATCAGAAACGCTTCGTATCAGAGATATATTTATGGACAGCTTCAAAATGAGTGTATTTGTGGGCAAAGACAGGGGATTTCCAAATAAGAGAATTTGAAGAGTAACTGATGAGTGTTGAGAGATTTTGTGATTAATCTCTGCTCTCTGTTCGCGATAGAGTGGACAACGCATAAAGTAGTGATCAATATTCTCCACATTACCATTAAATTCTACATTAAATCCCCAGTTTAGCATGTCATGTGTACGTTATGGTTTATCTGTAAAAATTATCAGATTAAAACACATTCACAACGTTTTCACCCATTGTTTGGATCTGTGGACTCAATATTATATATTGGGTGTAACTTACGTTACAAAATGCAACTCAGTAATCAGGAACAATAGCAATATATGATACTGCTCTTTACATCTGGTGTGTTCTGCAGACGTAATTTTTCTTTCACAACAAATAAGAACATCTAAATTTTTAGTCTGGGTTAGAAGTTGATTTCAAAATAAAAATGCGGAATTCAATTGTGGACAAGAAAAGGAACCCATTGTTTGTGTGGGGATAGGATAGAAAAACGCTTCACTCAAGGTCATCGTTTGGCATCACTTGGCAAGCATCGTGATACCAAACAATGATCCTCGTGGCAGAATATTCTATCCCACCCTCACACTCATGATAGATTGTTATAATTTAAAGAGTTCTATGTCAAATAAGAGATGTTAGTAAATATTATTATATCTTGCGGTTTAGCCAATGTTACATCTTCATATATGACTACAATTTCATCCCCATCGATTGACCAGAGGTTGTCTTAGCCATCACCATGTGAGCAGATGTGTGTCAATGAATTTAATCAAATGTCATACAATGTGGGTTTTTAGGTGAATATACAGAAAACCTGTGTAAAAAGGCCACTCTCAAAAAGACCGAAAATTGGTGTTAAATACAAATTATCGCTTAATGAAGTTCGAAAATTTTGCAGAATGCTCCTCTTAATGAAGGTCGAAAGTATTGCAGAATGCTCTCCTTGGAGCATTCTGCAATACTTTCGACCTTCTTTAAGCTACCATTTGTCATTAAGATCTTTGTTTTGTCTATTTTTGAGTGGCCGTTTTACACAGGTTTACTTTACACGGTTTGCATGTTCCAACTCTGTATTATATACATTGTATTTAAAATATGCTGAGCTCAGACTTGGGGTCTATTACTTTAGGTAAACAACTAAATTACAATTACATTGAAATCATTTGTTCATTTAAACTGCAATTGCATTTACCTGTCTGAGTTAAATAATAACATTCAATAACTTTGCCAATGTAATTCAAAATTATTTTTACAATTACTAAACACTGCCACATACATGTAAGAGACTTCAAAAAATTGTTTCTCTTTGAGAATTCTATTAAGTGAACTTTTCCTTAAAATATCTGAGTATTCTTGGCATCCAAAATGTTCATTTGGTATATTTTATTTTGAGGACTTTATAAAATTATACCAAATGATGCAGCTTTAAATTATCAAGTAATCACTATATCAGACTAGGTCTTATTCTTTCTGTTTGGTTGTGTGTTGTTGTTGTTTTTCGTTTGTTTGTTTTTGTTTTGCTTGTTTATTATTTAAGGGGGGGGGGGTATTTATTTTTTTAGTTTTGCATGTAGATTGATCTGTGAAAAAATCTTACAACTGTGTTAGGTAAAGCCATCACCATTCGGTTTTGAAACTGTTCCTAAATAAAATAAACCATTAACCTTTTATTAGATACCAGGGAATACCTGGCTTCGATATTATAAAAACACTTTCATGCTCAACTCTACTGAGCAGAAAATGTGTCCTGCTCATAAATGACAACCATGGTTTGATTTCAACATTATTAGGTGAGCTGAGCATAAGAAAAGTTCTATAATTTCGGGGCTAGATTCAGATTGGTTTAATGTTGCATTCAACGTTACACAGCAAAAACATGACTATACAACAACGAAGAACAAAACATTTTGCACTGCAGTTATTTTATTTTAACTATTCATGATAACCTTATGCATCTGAAATTCATAAATGATTATGAAATTAAATAAAAGTACTAGTAATTGAAAGAAATTGTTCGAAAGAATTCCCATATCTGACACTGTATCTAATAAAATTACAGTTACTGTAATTAAAGAAATGGCTCAATTACAATTACATGTAATAACTTGGAAAATGTAATCAAATTAATGGATGTAATGTATATAACAATAACTAATAAATTAGGACATACTCCTAAATTAATGTAATTTTGGATCAGATTATTAATCTATACCAATTTTATGTTACAGTTAATCTATGTAAAACGACTACACAAAATAGACAAAACAAAAATCTGAATGATTAATTGTAGCTTAATGAAGATCGAAAGCATTGCAGAATGCTCCCCTTGGAGCATTATGCAATACTGTTGATCTGCATTAAGCGATCATTGGTCTTAAAAACCAATTTTCCGTCTTTTTGAGAGTGGCCGTTTTACACAGGTTTTACTGTGTGTTTCTTACCCACCCTATCTTATCTTGTACGTCTTATCTTATTACATTTTCGTCAATATTGTAACTTATAGAAACCATTTGCCTTTTAGAAAAATCATCGATGTAACGCATTTACAAAAAAAAGTCTGGAAATGATATTTTTAAAAAACACGAGCATTCTGGCGAGATATATATTTCTGCCTCTACCCAGCAAGCCCTCCTCATACTATTCTATAATTTAAACACATACTCATAGAATTTGTGTTTTCCCTATGGTGAGATAAATGCCAAGCCTTAGCGTATCATTCTCGAAATGGCTTGCATTATTTTCAGTCGCTGACTGATTGATATATCATTGCTACTATTCGCAATCAAATTCGCTGTAAACCACAAAGCGATATTGTGGATCTCATTTTTTAAATAGATTTTAATGTGGGAAGTATTACCCGCAATTGCCCTTAATGACAAATGGCAGGTTAATGAAGGTCGAAAGTGTTGCAGAATACTCCCCTAGGAGCATTCTGCAATACTTTTGACCTGTATTAAGCGATAATTGGTCTTGAAAACCAATTTTCGGTCTTTTTGAGAGTGGCCGTTTTACACAGGTTTTACTGTGTGTTTCTTATCCACCCTTTCTAATCTTATTACATTTTTGTCAATACTGTGACTGATAGAAACCATTTGCCTTTTAGAAAAAGCATGGATGTAACGCATTTACAAAAAAGTCTGGAAGTTATATCTTTAAGAACACGAGCATTCTGGCAAGATGAATATTACTGCCTCTACCCAGCAATCCCTCCTTATATTATTCTAAAACTAAAACACATACGCAAAGAATTTGTGTTTTCCCTATGGTGAGATAAATACCAAGCCTTAGGGTATCATTCTCGAAATGGCTTGCATTATTTTCAGTCGCTGACTGATTGATATATCATTGCTACTATTCGCAATCAAATTCGCTGTAAACCACAAAGCGATATTGTGGATCTCAATTTTTCTCCATGTCAATCAAAGTATTAATTTCTTATTTGACGGCGTTCACATCAAGACGAAAATCGAGTAATTTATTGAACGTAAGATATTCCATATTTACCGAGAAATGACATTCTGTAAATAATGTCTAGAAAGGTCTTCGGGGATTTTTATCATGATCAAAGACGGAAGGAAACGATGTGAAAAATGTGTTATTGATCACCGGATAGTGAACTGGCCAGGCAACTGTATGAACATGAAATGTAAATACACTGACTGGTGTGGCGGCATCAATAATCATATATTTCTGAGCTCGAAATCGCCCAAACCTCTGGTATGTTTTATATGCATTTCTATATGAGCCAGTGCATGAGCTGTCTAACAATGTGGCATTTTGACAAGTGTAGACTCATACGAGCCTATACAGCCCTCTATTAAGCTAAGAAGATCCCAATTAAGTTCAGTCAGTAGCTTAACAGTCTTAAAATATCCAAGCGACTAGCAAAGGCTCTGATCAGACTTCGCGTATGCGAAGGCTGATCTGAGGCTTTGTTGGTCCCACATACCACATTGTTGGAAATCTCATGTCACGGCTCAAATGTAAATACACTGACTGGTGTGGCGGCATCAATAATCATATATTTCTGAGCTCGAAATCACCCAAACCTCTGGTATGTTTTATATGCATTTCTATATGCTTTTACAATGGGAAAAGTGACACTTGACCTACAATGATAAAAAGGACCCGATTATGTTTAAAACGATCCTTAGAATGTCTTTCGATTCCACTGTTATGTCCACATATGGTAAAACTCTACCAGAACCAGAAGGCCATATGACCAAAATGGATTCAATAAAACGCTTAAAAATCTTTAATTCCGGAACTAAAGGGCCAATCACATCCGGGCTTAGTATGCGGCATATTGGCATTAAAACAATGACAACGACTACAAAATTAGGTTTTATACTTTTTACTGAGAGCCAGCAATGATTTTGGAGCCAATCCTTATGGAATACAAATGATAAAAATTGGTAATAAGCAATTTTGAGTGTTTGTGACGTTTCAGTATTGGGTTTAACAATTTGGAACTGTACTGTATTTGAACTAGTGAAGCGTGGCTTAAATTTAACATTGGTTTTAATTGCAGATATCTAGAACTATGAACACGCAAAATATGAATATATAAGTATACATACACTAAGTACTGCTAAACCGCTTCAGAACAACCTGAGCAATAACACTGTTGTATGATAATTGACCGTAATTGACCGTAGTCAAATGACTAAAATGTTGATAGTGATGTTAAGCACAAATGCAACAACAAGAGAATGAAAATCAAAGCAATGAATAAGAAAAAGACCAATAAAAATATTTTAAAGGATTTGAACCTGTCCCATGACGGTTATTTTTGCTCTGTATGCATCAGACTGGCACTCTAGTGTTAAGGGGCATTACTCATGGAGGATTAACAATTTAAACTCAAATCAGTCAAAAACAGAGATATCTATCTAAAGAAAAATGGATTTTAAAGTTTGCATTTCGATTTATTTTTCTATTAAAGAATACATCAAAACTTTTAAGCAGAAATCAGAATTATCTAAAACAGCTTTATAGTTTCTATACATTTAACTCAAGTGAAACAATTTTACTGAGTTTATGTGCTTTGCCAATTCTGTCCAATCATTTTGGTCGGTGCATGACGAGATCTTATAGAAGGGCTTGTCGTGAAACGAATTCCACTTAGGGCTGGTTCGTAAGAAAAGTCACTTTTTTTCTTTCCTCTTTTTATTTTCTTTCTTGGGCATTTTGACTTTTTGCTCTTTCGTAATTTTGCAAGGGTTCTCTATGCAGATGGAGGTCCACCTGACACAATAGGGGAGAGGAGATAGGGTGTTAGGTTAGTTTTTATTGCAGAACATGATTATATGGTTGTGTATAGAGTAAGCACTATCACAGTTAAAACATTTATTTGGTATCTGTTCGCTATGCGTCCAAAATGACAAAATGACACAACGTTGATATGACAAAATGACCCAACGTTGAAACAACGCCATGTAAATGATTCTTGTATTTTATTTTATCAGTTACCTCTCATATTAACTCATTGTTGCGCGCTGCCGGATAAACCGTATCTCACGGCATGTTACCTTTATCAGGTCATGATGACGTTGCACTTTTTGAATGACGTCGCAAATGACGCTGAATCAACACAGAAATCAAAAATTACGTCATAATCGCTAGTTTGAAGAGTGTTTAACAATGGGTAAACTGATAAATAGAATACCAGGTTCGCGTCTTTTGATATCAAGTTTACCAGGCTCGGCTTTGAGAACGCTTGTTGAATCGCTCGGCAAGCCTCGCGATGTCAACAAGCGTTTTCAAAGCCTTGCCTGGTAAACTTGATATCAAAAGACACTAACCTAGTATTCTCTATTTCCACTTACCTACCGAGTGGTGTATGCATCTTTGGCATTGTCTCATATTCGTAAGAATATTAATCACTGCATGCGCGGATCCAGAAAGTTTTTTTTCAGATGAGGGTCCAACGCTGTTGTTTTTTTGGTTGTTGTTTTTTAGTTAATGAGTGGATCCAAATATCATTAAAATCTGGCCATCGTCGGCCCGCCAGCGAAACGCCATGGCCGATGATGGACCAACATTGAAAGCTGGCTTGGTAGCTTTATGATTTTTCAGGGGATCCAGACCAGTATTGCTAAGAAACTCTATATTTTTGTGATTTTTTCTGGGGGATCTGGACCCCCTCCCCCCCCCCCCTCTGGATCCGCCCATGCACTGTCGAAACAACGTGGATTCAACGTCGCTATAAACTAATGATTGTGCGTTAACAATATTACAATACTTGAGCCAGAACATAAAATGTTGGCACTTATCGCATATGCATAAAGTTGTTCTATAAATATTCATGAACAGCTACCTAATGGGGGCTATAGGCCTTAATTTTGCCCTGAGCCTTCATCTACATCCATCCTTTGTGTATGCGAGAATTGAAGACTCTGGAGAGTCTGCGCATATATGTAGACTCAAATGAGCCTTCTGTTGCTCATACGGTCTCATAGTGGTTTGACGCAATCCCAAGAAATACAACATGGTCAAAGGGAGACAATACAAAGGATGTATAAGCGAGATGAAGATGTAGATAGAATCAGTTCGATATTAGCAAGCAATGTGGATCCTGACGATAATACATACGTTCCGCTATTGTTTTAATTTTGCATGCGCGAATCCAGAGGGGGAACAGGGGTCCAGACGCCTCAACCCCACCCCATCAAAAATCAGACGCCACAGAGCGCGGCGTTTGATCCGGGTCTCCAATGTTTGCTTACAGAATGTCACTATTAAAATTTGAATAAAAATGAAAAATGCCACCTTATAACCCTTAAAACGGAAATGGACTGGTCCAAATGTTAAGAATGGGGAAAGACCGTTCGGCTTAAATGGGATCAAATTCGTGTGATAGTAGAGCTTTTGCTATTCTAATCGCAGAAATCCCTTTGACTAAACGCATGATATTATTATTATTTTCTTAACGTCCCAGTCAACTATTCTTCAGTCATGACTGGACGGGTCTTCCTGGGTTGAATCAGTGCTAAGGAGAGAATGTACAGATTATGTAAATGTAGAATATTTCAATAAAATATTGTTTAAACCAAAAGGTTCAAAAAATGAAAACTGTTCAAAATTGCATAAATTTTCAGAGTTTGCTAATCTCCAGCGGTTGTTTTTGTTTGTTTGATTTGATTCTTTACGTCCCGGTCAACAATTTTCAATAATGTCGTGACGGTTCTACCTGGGTTGAACCCATTACTCAACAAGGATAATTGTGTCTTGCTCTAGGACACAACACATTGACGCCGGCGAGGCTCGAACCCGTGGCCCTCCAGTGGTTGTAAATATCTATCAGTGTTGGGTATAATTATTTGTTCGACATTGAAGAACAACGCAGGTCTTGATTAGCCTGCCCTTAGCTCAAGCTAATCAAAAACTTAAACCGTAAAATTGTGAATATTTTCTTACCCGTCAGTTTAAATGCATGTTGTGGGTGCTCGTTGAGACGATTCTTCTGAGTACCCACAACATATGTTTCGCTCAAGCTAAACCAAAAATTTATGCGTAAAATTTTGAATATTTTCGTACCCATCAGTTTAAATGCATGTTATGGGGCTCGTTGAGACGGTTCTTTTGAGTACCAACAACATGTTTTAGAAGAGAAATAAGAAAAACTATTTTTAATTGTACTCGCACTCTTAGCAGTTTGTTGATATCAAGTTTTGATCTGTCATCAGTGCTAGCCACTAAAATTCATGATCTGTCACCAAAGACACCTCCTTCAAAATTGATCTGTAATTTATAAATAAAGGCAGTATTTTTTCATCTTTTGTCTTTAAGGGAATCCAGTATCAAGCCTCCGAGGCTGGATGGTCAGGGCTTACGTTTTCCTTTTAAACTACAACACAAGGCTATTTTGCAATAGGAATAAAATTTAATCTAGCATGGTGCCATCATACGTGCTTACAAAGGAATCAAAATAAACGTCAAGCGTATTGACTTATGGTTAAACGGCAAGGAAGTCTTTAACAATGTAATCGAAAACCAATCCAAACAACATAAGTGCTGTATTAGTTTTTAAAACGAGTCGACGCCGATAACGCAAATTTGCATATCTTCGGCGCGCAATTTTCCACAGAAAGCATCAAAATGGATCAAGGAGATATTACGTTCCATCGTTCTCCATTTTCGTTAAAATTGGAGCAAGTTTAAAGCGACAGATAAGGACGTCTATCCCATCATGAACAATAACAAGTTAATATCTAGTGAATGAAACGGCACGAGATTCCCTCCATAGGGCATTAAGGGGGATTATGTATAGCGAGGAGAATGTCCCAATGTAACGTCTAAACTCAATTTGAAATGATCCGCCGCAAATTGCTCATACATAAATTTTCCCTTATCGCAATATTAGACCATCTTTTTAGACGCGAGGATTATGGGTTGAGGGATAGCAATATGCTTAAGACATCAGTAGTTAACTTAAGAAATAGCTGGGCTGTCCGAGGAAAAGTATATTTGATCGTGAATTATGATGAATTGATGCCAATTAAGATAGACGGTGTAGATATTGCTAGACTGACAGTTTAAGACGAAACACTTTGATTAATGCTTCAAGGAGAGCGAGCTGAAATGATTGACCGCGCCAAGAAAAGTTCTAAGTTCCTTGAGGAAGCTTTAATACATCAGGGAATATGGCAAGTTAGCCTTCCACACCTGAACTTAGTGTGAGGCTGGCGCCGTGAAACCGGTTTAAGCCCTTCAGTAAAATATTTTTACTGACCGTTCCAAGACGGTACTTCTTTTGTGGACCTGTCTTGTGTTTTTCATGCTTTCATGTCTGTTCATTGCTGCCTTGTGGTCACCTGCTGGGAAAGGGCTGACCTCTTGGCACTTGTTTGTGTTTTTGTCGCATTCCCATGTGGTATCCTGAGTCAAGTGTGGTACTTGATTGTATCGATTCCTGATCTTTGCCACCGTTCTTACTTCCATTGGCTGTATATCTTTGATTTGCTTGCTGCATATTTTGTTCCAGGGGCGGATCCAGGATTTTCAAAAAAGGGGTTCATATGTATTAATGTGTGGGGGTTCGCTTTGCTGATTTTCTCATTTTTCTTAAATATCCCATGAAAATGAAACTTGGTCTCGTTGAGTCCAAATTATTTCATTTTCATAGGATATTTAAAAACGAGGGGCGAGGAGGGGGGTTCGAGCAAACCCCCTGAACTCTTGTGTTCTCTTCTGTTGGATGTACACCTTTAATTTGTTTATTGCTCATTTTGTTCATTTCCAATCACGGGTTGTATACCTCTTTTATTTCCTTGTTACATAATTTCCATTGATTGTATATCTTTAATTTGCTTGTTGCATAATTTTCATTGGCTGTATAAATTTAGCTTGCGTGTTACATAATTTCCGTTGGTTGTACGAGGGGCGTTCAATATGTAATGGAAACAGGCCAACAAATCCAAAAAAAATATAATTGCACGTATTGTAATTACTTTTATAAATAGATCTGCTTCTCGGCTATGCAAATGTAAAATTACAGTTGTCCAGCTCCTTTATTATTGACACAATCCGCTTTCTAGATAGGGTACAGCTATACACTGCGGTATGAAATGAAACAGTGTTTTCAAAAACAGAAAACTACATGAGCTAAGGATATGTTTATCCTTTGTCTTCGTATGGTATTGGTGATTAATAATTGCAACAATATTTGATATTGCTTTATATCCTACGAAATAATGAGGCCGCCATTTTGGTTAAAATCCTCCTTGATGCCACATTCTCCGCTGGCGTTCAGTTCACATAGTCGTTTTCATTGCGAAAAAGAAAATGAAAATCGCGTGTGACATTTCTTCTGGTCACTTTGGTGTTTGTTTGCAAGTAATACAGCCAGTTTTGGAATTTCCGTGCTTATTTTTACTCATAAAGTACATCTAAATACGTCTTTTTTTGAATTATGAAAATCGTTTTATATATAGGAGTGGGGTTTTTTTTAAATTCGCAACTAAACAAGTCAGTACTCTAAATAAGGTTTGATGCATCATTTGAAATGTCAAGCTATGGTCTTTTGATTCGCATATAATGTAGAATCTTAACGTGTTTGTAGATGGAGTTGTAAATGAGTTTTCATTACATGTTGAAGTTGTGAATGAGTTTTCATTACATGTTGAAGTTGTGAATGAGTTTTCATTACATGTTGAAGTTGTGAGTGAGTTTTCATTACATGTATACATTTGTATCTTTAATTTGATAGTTACATAATTTTATTGGTTGCATACCTTTAATTGGCTTGTTGCATATATTTTGTTCATTTCTATTGGCTGTATACCTTTAATTTGCTTGTTGCGTATCTTCAATTTTTTTGTTGCACATTTTGTCCATTTTAATTTGCTTTTTGCATAATTTCCATTGGCTGTATACTAATATATACTGAAGGACATTAGAAACGCACCACCTGCTAAATTGCTAATTTATTGTCAAAAATTTATATTTTAATTATGTGAAAAATTAAAATGACAAGTCATGTCATTTACCTTGCATTCAATAAGAAAATCGAAACACTGTGGTTTATGGTTGCTGTGACGTCGCGATAATTCTGAGAAAACCCAAATAAAAAAAAGGCACAGCCTACCAATACCCTCCATTATAAGCCCAAAAAAGTTTTCTAACCGATATGTGTTCTTGAAAGCAAAAAGAAAGGAAAGATCAAAACATGAAGTTAAACGCCTCTGGCAACGTTCATTTTGCCTACATGACGTCATTTACTTTTCGACGTAATTGACCGTTTATATCCTTAGGAACAGGAAAAATCGAAACCTTTAAATGCCACCAGGTTCCCCTTAACCCGTTGTATAAGAGATAAAAATATTGCGGCATGCCCTAACGTCATCCGCCTGTTCTTACAGTTTGAAAAAATATGACACGTTCGCAAAGAAACGCTGCGCCTGGGAGTATAATTAAATGATTATTTCCAAAACCGTTCGTGTTTTTCCATTGGTTAAGACATCAGGCTATACTAGCTCAAAGTGTTTATTTTCAAATTACAATAACCTCACATCTGCCAGACGACAATTATGATCAGCATGAGCAAATCATGGTCCATTGTGTAAGGGGATAGAAAATTATCAAGGAAACACTCTCATATCAGAATTGTGGGAGAGACAGTGAAAGTAAAATGGTGCGTTTCTAAAGTCCCTCAGTATAGGTTAAATAGGTTCTTCTAAACACACTTCAATCAACCTTTAGCAGTTTTTTAATACTTGAACTGCTATACCATGAATTATTACAGTTCAACCAAACTAATTAAACTACGATATAAGAGTTGACATCATAGACTTTTTCAGTATTTTCTGATCTGATCTGATTCATGTATATACAGCACCCATTAGGTTCATGGAAAATCACAAGAGTTCAAGCAGCTGCTCAAAGAATAAATTTTCAACCCAATATAAAAGAACAAAAAACAGCACTGGCCATAAAACTGGCTAGCTTTTATGTAAATAATAGTTTTATAGGGAAAATGTAGTTTGATGTATAGGTTTTGTGAGCAAAATGGTTATATGTCTGACACAGAATTCTAGGTTTTGCTAGAGCGCCTGCTTTAATTTGCTTGTTGCATAATTTCCATTGGTGGTAAATCTTTAATACATGTCTGTATATCTTTAATTTGCTAATTGCACAATTTGTTCAATTCTTTTGTTCGTTTCCATTTGTTGTATACCTTTAATTTGCATGTTGCATAATTTCAATTGGTTGTAAATCTTTAATTTGCTTGTTGCATAAATTCCCATTGGTTGCGTAGCTTTAATTTGCTTGTTGCATAATTTCCTTTGGCTGTATACCTTTAATTTGCTTGTACATTTTGTTCAATTCCACTGGTTGCATACCTTTAATTTGCGTGTTTGATTCCCATCAACAATCTTTCAGTTATAAAGGGACGGGTCTTCCTGGGTTGAACCAGTACTTAGCTAGGATTAATTTTCTTGCTCAAGGACACAACGCAATGAGGCTCGAACCCGCAGCCATTCGGTCTCGAGTCAAGCACTCTACCACTGAGCCACTGCGCACCCTAATTTGCTTGTTTATTTTGTTTATTCCATTGGCTGTATACCTTTAATTGTTTATTAATTTCCATTGGTTGTATACCTTTAATTTTATTTATTAATTTCCGCCTCAACGTGAAAAACCGGTCTTCGGGGTTTCAGATAAAGTGAGATTCAAACCAGTCTCCTCAGGTACAGAGACTAGCTAGAAAACTTAAATTTTGCTTGTAGCAAGTTAAGATATGATACTTTTCAAAAAGCGAATAATAAATGCGCTGATCAGGCTGGTCCGCGCCTTTGTTCACCCCCCCCCCCCCAAGAATACAGGTTTTCTCACTCTGCTCGACGCCCAATTATGGGCCCCGACGTGACAAAACCTGTCTTCAGGGTTTCCAACAAGGCCATGCTCAAAGAAGCCTACTCAGCTACAGAGACTAGCTAGAAAATTGTAATTTCGCTTGTAGCAAGTTTAGATATGACACTTTCCAATAAGCAAATAACAAAGGTGCTGGTCAGACTGCGCGGATGCGCATGCTGGTCTGCACCTTTGTTGTTGGCAATCATTGAAGACAGGCTTTCTCAATCGAGGCCCATACATGTATTTTGTTAGAACACTGTCATAGTCCAAGGGAAACAACCTTTACAATTTTCAGACATCTTACAAATATGACTGCGTGCCCACCATGTATGCTGCATCCACCAGTCACATACATGGTCTAACAGTGCTTTTGAGCTTATGTAATAGCTGGTCTTAAGTAATGAAACTAATTAATTGCTGGTCTTACAAGCTAACTTGTGTAATAGTTTGCCTTACTAGTGAATTGCTGTAATAGTTGTTATTTTACAAGTCAACTATTAATAATAATTTAATGATTCTTGGTAATAGCTGGCTCTAACCAGTTCAGCTGTGTTCTTTCTGACCTCAATAAGTGAGCTTATGTTTGTTTGTTTGTTTGATTTGATTCTTTACGCCCCATCAACAATCTTTCAGTTAAACAGGGACGGCTCTTCCTGGGTTGAACCAGTACTAAGCTAGGATAAAGGTGTCTTGCTCAAGGACCACAACGCAGGGACGCCGGTGAGGCTAGAACCCGCGGTCTCGAGTCAAGCACTCAAGCACTGAGCCACTGCGCTCCCTAGTGAGCTTATGTAATAGCTGGTCTTTACTAATCAACTAATATAATACATAGTATTAAATGGTCAGTGAACCTATGAAAAAAACTGTTTTATAAGCAAATTATGTTACAACTGGTCTTTTTACCTGTCAACCAATGTAAAAACTGGTACTTTCTTGAAAACTTACATAATAGCTGGTCCCTGCTACGGAATCCAGCTCATACCGAGTGGCCATGATTTCCCCGTGATATTTTTAACCGTTCGCTTGCATATTTACAGTGCCGACCTCGGGCGGACATTTTTTCAAGGGATCGAACTTATTTCAGCAATCTTGGTCACCCAAGGACATTTGTGCCGAATTATTTTCAAATCAACCCATTTTAATATAAATTTTCTTAATATATACTCAACTACAAAAGAAACCCATCATTCACTTCTCGGAACAATTATGGAAATCAAAATTAAGAAATGAAAATATATTTATACCATATTCCGTAGCAACCAGTTCTGCATCATTTCATTGAATAATGTAACAGCTTTATCTAAATCTGTTCATGCTTTTCGCCAGTGTTTAGACAAGGGGTCATTTTCAAAAATGACAAGTTTTTCACTTGAGAATGAATATCTCGTTCTCGTCTAAATCAGTTTACTTGAGTTAAATTCGTCCCAAAACAGACATTATCCTCTCATAACGAGGTCAAACCAAAAGCCTGTGAGGATTCACACAACGTTTTTAGGAATCCACGCCCATTTTTAATGGAGAGCAACCTGAAGCTGTCGAAGATTCCGAGGCTGCACTGAACGATCCCAGATGCGTCGTCAGAGCTCATCCAGCAACTGCTCTATCGTGTTGAGATCTGGGATTACAAACTAACGCGGTTTGTTTTGGCTTCTGCACACACTTGATTAACTCGTCAGAGAGCGACATACCAGTTATTGGACGAAGTGAACTGATTTAGACCAGAACTGGAGTGAAAACCTATTGTCTGAAACTTGTCAGTTTTAGAAATGACCCCTTGTCTATACACTGACGTACAGAATGAATGGATTTAAGTAAAACTGTTACATTATTCAATAAATTGATGCATAATTGATTGTTAAAGAACATAGTATAAAATATGTTTTGATTTCTTTAATATTTTAACATAATTGCCTTAAAAGTGACTGATGGGTTTCTTTTGTAGTTGAGTATACAAAAAAAAACTGTGAAAAGAGGCAATAACAAGTAGCCCAATGGGCAACGATCGCTCACCTGGGAGCCAGTGTAATGTTTGGAAATACCATAATTTATGATGTTCTATGGCAGGTAACTCTGAACTTGAAACAGTGATCAGAAATAAATTCAAACACTCAAGATATTATGCCAGTTCTCGTAATCTGCAAGTACTAAAGAGATCTGAATTAAAACTGCAGAGGAAACCGGGTGTATCTGATTTTTCAGATGCTCAAAGGCAGCTAACCCCGTTGCCAATAATGGGATATTACAGAAATTCAAACTCATCCGTGCTTTTATGTATGTCCTGGTTACCTTCAAGAATGAAGATGTCCAAATGATAAATGAAGGCGCTAGAGTCATCAAATTATAAAGCTATATTTTAGAGGCTCAATGGCAGCTGACTCTGTAGTTGGTGGCCGGCTGTAACTGAAAATCAAACTCATTCAAGCTTTTATGGTTGTCCTTCTTACTTGCAAGAATGAAGGAGATCCAAACAGACAATAAAGGCGTTTGTGATCACATCATTATTAATAAATTTCTAAGACGCTAAATGGCAGATAATTCCATAATAGGTGATGGGATCTGACTGAAATTCAACTCATTCAAGCTTTTATAGGCGTCCTTATTACCTGCAAGAATGAAGAAGATCCATTCAAAAATGATGGCATTAGAGTGGTCACAAGATCATTTTTTCTACGGCGTTACTTATTAATGCATAAGTAACTAATATTAGTTCATTTATGAAACAGTGGTTACTTAGCCTATAATTGTAATTGGTTTTGAAATGGACTCTTCCGAAGAGGGGTGTGATCAAAGTTATTGTTCAATGAATAACGTTTTGATTAATTTTTTCGTTTTTCCAAGGGTAAAGTAAAACAAATGTAGACTTCTCTTATTAAAAGAGTATTTAAAACGTCTAAAATCGGGTGTCTTTTCAGTGTAAATGTCGGATGTTCAACAGCTGTTCTACCCACGGGCCGTATCTATTTTTCACCCTCGCCAGCCGGTCAAATGGTCTAACTTAGAATAACTTAGAATTGTAATTAATATTTCTACCAAGAAACTATTTCCGATAATGTGTTATCAGTGGTTTTTGGGGCGAACTTATTGATAAATTCATTTCTATAGAAACGAAATTCTTTAAGTATATTAAATAAGTATTTATTTATTTTTATTTATTTATACAATATTTAAAGAGGTGTACACTTTTAGCTGAAATAGCCATTCTACCAAGTGGCCCTCTATAACAAAACTATATACATCAAAACATTATTTACAAATTGCACATGTTTTAAAAGGGTGCATGGATGCATTAAACAGTTCAAATACATCTTTAAAGCTTGAAATAGCACATTCATTGAAAATTATCTGATTTATAATAATTACGAGCCAATCACAACAATCACCGAACTCATGTCACAAATATCGAATTTAATACCGTCCGATCGGCGGAGGCTCTTCGCCCAGAACAACAAAGGCCCCGCTGATCACTCAAAAGTGCAAATAGCAGAAGGCAAGGCCCAGACCAAAAAACTAGTCTGTCGAGTAGCTTTTCAGTAGCATATCTGCACTCAAATTTCCGCAGAAACTCATCACCTATTACTGTAATCTGCATGGATTATTTTGTCAACAGATAACTGTTACTGATGCGCGGTATAAACAAAGTGTCCTGCGTAAACAGTTATGTTTGAAATTGTGCTTTCAAAGACGTTTTGAAACTTTTTAAGGAGGGTTTAGTTCGGATTGACTGTGGTAGTGCGTTCCACAATTTTGAGGCAGAGTATGAGAAAGAGCGGTCATATAACGCAGTACGTGATCTAGGTACGGAGAGAAGTCCATTTTCAGATGACCTTAAAGAACGAGTATGGGTTTCGGACACCGGTTTAAGCAGGCCAGATATATATGCTGGTGCTAAATTGTTTAGTGCTTTATATGTTAACACAGCCTTATTGTACATTAAGCGTTTAGGTACGGAAAGCCATTCGAGTCTTTCAAACATGATAGATGAAGGAGTCATAAAATCGGCCCTTAAAATGATTCGCGCAGCCCGTTTTTGTAACTTGGAGAGACGTTCAATATTTGCGGCCGTCGTGTTCCCCCAAGTGTTGCAGCCATAATCAAGTAGCGGCTGTATATAACTTTGATAGAATATCTTTTGAATATTCTGGGGTACGTATATCGAGATGTGTCTGAGAAGCGAGATTTTGGATGATATTGTTGAACATAAGTAGTCTATGTGGGGAGCCCATGAGAGATGGTCATCAATAACAATGCCAAGAAGTTTTTGCTTTGGAATTTTTTCAATTTTGTTACCATCAGCACTTAAGTCAAGTAGGTATGTGTCATGCTCCTTTGGTTTAGTCCAATGAAGTATATGAAGGACTATTCTGTAAATCATTGTGACGTCATTCATTCTATATTTAGCAGTGTGCGAGGTTAAATTATTTCGTGCCACGATAAAACAGAAATGAACTTTTCATTTTATTAGAAAATAGAAGCAAGAAAATGTTAAACAAACGGAAAACGGGCATACAAGCAGAAACTATGAATAAGCAAAGAAAATAACCTAAGAAAGATTAAAGGCAAAACGCGGAAAGTAGGTCATTCGATTGGTTTGACCTCAGGTTTGTTTTCAATGTCATCGAAGCAAATTGTGTCAAACGATCATCATGCTTGTAGATTTTTCCTATCATCCGCAAATTCATGGCTGTGGTTGGATTTCTTTCCATCTAAAGGAGGAAAATGCATGGGATATTATTCTTTCGACTTGAGAAGTCTTCTTTCCCCGCGGACAAGTATTGGTTTTCATAAAAGACTGAAGATAAAAAGGGGAAGGAATAAAATCCGGGACCAACGCCCGAGACTCGGGACCAAATTCCGGGACCAAAGTTTGCAAGCATAAAAATGGTATTTAAAATGCAAATGTCGACCTAAAAATTGAATCACATGTTCATTATAGAGCCTTCTTAAAAATGCTTATAAAGATTCTTTATGACTTTTGATTTTTTGTTAATTACTAGCACTAATACCGGACCCTGTCATGCATTTTACACCTCGGACCAGTTTTCGCGGTATTGAAGATGTCAAGTATATTCCAAAATTTGGCTACGGAAACTTTTTAAATCCCATTTTTTCATATTATTGTTTAAAAAGATCCCAAAGGGTATAAAAATATGAAAAAAATATTTGAATTGATCTAATATTCTAAGAGAAAATTAATCAAGGGACCAAAATCGCCATTTATATTTCTATTGCGGCATGACGATGTCAAGGGAATTTCAATTTTTGCCTACAAAAACTTTTTAGATGCCAATTATATATTTCGTTTTGTCATCTATACTGAAGGACTTTAAAAACGCACCACTTGATAAATGCTAATTTATGTCGAAAATTAGATATTTTCATTATGTGAAAAATAAAATTGACAAGTTCCGTCACTCAGCTTGCATTCAATAAGAAAATCGAAACGCTGTCGCTTATGATTGCCGTGACGTCGCGATAATTCTGAGACAACTCAAATTCAAAAAAGTCACTGAGTACCCATACCTTCCATTATGAACGGGAAAAAGTTTTTGAACTGATGTTTGTTCTTGAAAGCAAAAGGAAAGACAAAATCAAATCATGAAGTTTTATGCCTTTGGCAACGATCATTACGTCTATATGACGTCATTGATTTTTGACGTAATTGGCCGTTTATATCATAAGGATCAGGAATAATAATAAAAAAATATTGCCAACAGATACTCCTCAATTAGTTGCATAAAAGACAAAAGTATCGCGACATACGCGGACGTCACCAGTCTGTTATTGATGTTTGAAAATTTAAGACTGACGTTAGCAAAGAAACGCTGCGAGTGGGTGTATATTAAAACAATTTTTTCTGAAAACTTTTGTGTTTTTCCATTTGTTAAGACATCTGGCTACCACCTAAAAGTGTTTGTTTTCAAATTGAATTAAATTCACATTTGTCAGACGACAATTGATGAAAAACACTTACGTCGATATTACGTCAGAATGAACAGCATGAGCAAATCGAAATCATAGCAAATCATGGTCCATTTTGCACGAGGATAAAAAATGATAAAGAAAAAGTCAGTATATAAAGCTCGCAAAGAGTATGAAAATAAAAAAGTATATTTGAATTGGCCTAACTTGAATTCAGATAATAAAGCTATACGTTATAGCGGTTGAGTTTGTCAATGACTTGATAACCCACTTTTAACGAGAGTGTTAGGGAATTTAACTAATCACGCCCATGATTGTATATGAAAATTAATTAGCTAACGAGATTTAATTATGATAGGAGCTAACATTATTCTGAAGCATCATACAAACAATGGACAATCAAGTTATCTTTGGCGGCCAAATTAACATGCAAACTAATATGCGAACAATTCACGTTGGCATATTTCACTTATTCCAAAAAACAAAAAACATGTTGGGTATAAAAACGCTGATACTGCTGCATCTCACTGAGATGCTACTCTTGTCGCAAACTCGACTAAGCTTCAAAAATCGAGATATAGCGAATTTCTATATTATTTCTCATTTCAGCGATCAGCGAAGGCTCGGGCGAGTCTGTGCATTTTCGTAAATTCGACTTAGCTTTAAAATTCGAAAAATAGCAAATTTCCATATTTTTTCTCATCTGATGCGAGCAGCGAAATCACAGGCGATCCTGCATGTGCATTGGCATAAACTCGACTGAGCCTTCGTTGCTTTAAATTGCGACAGATACCTAATTTCAAGATTTTGGTCCCGGGCTGATTAACTCTTAGGGACACGTTTTTCAACACTGACTGTCTGTTTCTTTTTTAGAGCTACCCGTGTTTGTAAAGAAAAGTTGCGGTGGTATAGCAAGTGACCAAAATGGATAATATTTTGAACAATTAAATGTCTATCTAATATTTGATCGGCCCTCTTACAGTTATGTTAAGGTAGAAGTCTTATATTTGTGTATTCATAATCGAAGGGTCTAGGTGACGTTGTGGTTTGAAAACAAACATAAGCTTTCACAAAAAGCTTGCTTCCCCATCACACTGTCTGATTGAATAGTTTATGTGCATTTAATGACTCATTTCAAAGCTGCTTTAATGTATATCTCATTGCGAAAAAAAAAACTTCATTATTATCCTTCATCTATTATTACTCATTAGAAACTTTCAACAACGCCGTTTATAACATGTAACACATGTTATAGTTTTTCTTGTTATTTTTTCAGACACTCAAGGGCAGCTAACTCAGTAGTCAGTGATGGAATCTTGACAGAATTCAAACTCATACAAGCTTTTATGGTTGTCCTTGTTACCTGTAAGAATGAAGAAGATGCATCCAAAAATGAAGGCACAAGAGTGGTCACAACATTTCTCCCGTTATAAGTCTATGGTGATTTTTCCTGACGCTCAAGGGAAGCTAACTCCGCAGCCTGAGGTCTGATCTGGCAGAATTTCGAACCCATCTTAGATTTTATGGTTGTCCTTGTTACCTGCAAGAATGATGGAGACCCAATCAAAAATAAATGTGCTAGAGAGGTCACAAGACTATTCATTAATTTTTCAAACGCTCAAGGGCAGCTCAGTAGTCAGTGATGGGATCTTGGGCAATTTCAAACTCATTCAAGCTTTTATGGTTGTCCTTGTTACCTGAAAGAATGAAGAGGATGCATCCAAAATGAAGGTACTAGAGTGGTCACAACATTTCTCCCATTATAAGTCTATGGGAATTTTTTTCAAAAGCTGGGGGGGCAGCTAACTCCTCCGTCCCCGGTCGAACCCATTCAAGATTTAATGGTTGTTCTCGTTACCTGCAAGAATAAAGAAGAAACAATAAGAAATTAAGATGCTATAGTGGTCACAAGATTTTCCCCATTATAACCCTTTGGTAGCTATTTGTTGTCATGGAAACCAGAGTTCTGATCTGATCTGCCCCAAAACCTAATACAGACAATCCCCCTCCAGATAAAATTTGTTTAAAATTGGCCAGCTGGTCTCAGAGATATCCATGTTTGAAAGTGTGGACGCACGGACACACAGACGGACGCAGGCTCGAGTCCTATCCTATAAGCTCACCGGGAGCCTTCAGCTCAGGTGAGCTAAAAACATAGAAGAAATTGATTGAGATATTGAATAATTTGTTTGTGTTGATGCTTTACATCCCAGTCAATATGTTTCAGTCATGTTGGTACATTTTTCAATCTTCCTGGGTTGAACCAGGCCACAGGACTTCCTTAATATAAGGTTTAACTAAATTAACAAGGTCTACCTAGTATCATCATTTGAACGAAAATTTTAGGGCCCACACTTATGATGTAAATAGGTCATCGGCCCTTGGGTACTGAAAGAGATTCTTAAAGTTTTTATTCAACATGAGCATAGCAGCGGATTTGGTCATGTGGCCTGGACTGTACAGTATGCAGGATGCTCCATATGAAATTTAACTTCAACTGACTTTATGGGTTTGACAAAACATGATGGAATATATTGATGGCAGTGCAACATGAACAATCATGGCTGATAGGTCAAATGTCAGCCTTAATTGTTGGTACTTATCCTTTTTATTGTCTTGTTAGGTTAAACGTATCAAGTAAGGATAATGACTGGCTTCAACAGTTATCAAAAATCAGGTTTTCAAGATTTTACCCATACAAAAGCATTTGAGGTCAAACTTGACCTTGTCATTAACTAGGTCAAAGGTCAACAAAAGATCATCATTTCAACAACTTTGTAGGACCTACATTAGACCCACGGTCATTGGACTTTAAGTACCAGATAATACTACTCTTTTACCTTAAATGGGCATTGTGCAGCCATTTTGATCATGTGACCTGTACCATCTGGTCATATTAAGAGTGTGTTATCTTATGGATGCACCAAATTAAATTTGACTTCATTTTGGCCCTGCACTTTGAGTGTGTGTGAGGGTGGGGTAATATGTTTTAGAATATTGATGGTAGTCCAATGTAAGTGACCTTGGCTGAAAAATCAAAAGCTGGCCTTTCGTACTTGCCTATTAGTACTGCAGATCTCAAGGCTGTCAGAGGGGTCTACTGGTCAGATCTTTGCAACATCTAGTGTTATATACCAAATAAAAATGTGGGGTCTCTAGTTTTTAAAAGTAGTTGATGACACCTCTGATTCTGAGTACTAACCGAGTTATCTTCTCTTGAATTACCCCACCCATTTTGATCATATTATAAGAGGTTATGATCATTAGCTTGTTAAATAATTGAGTTGAAGCGTCCAGGAAGAAAAATATACCCATCATTACTCAAAACGGTACTTGAAAAAGTAGAAAAGTTAAGTTTTGATTAGAGAAATGGGCTTTTGAACTGTTTTGTTGGTCTTATAAAGTTAAATTATGTGTTAAAACTCCATTGAATAAAAATATATTTGAAACTTTTAATTTAAGAATCTGCCCATTAGTGGTATGTCCTTAGAAATGACTATAAATTTAAAGAACACTTATTTATCTATCTTATCAGGGTTTCTAGATTCCAATTTCTGTATACGGAATGCTCTGGGAGCAATAATAAGCATGTAAATGCCCCACCCACCTATTACTACTGCAGATCTCATGGCTGTTTGAGGGTGACCTTGGTCATACTTTGCTAACATCTGGTGTTATATACATGTACATATACCAAGCAAAAATTTAGAGTCTCTAGTAAATAGAAATAGTTGATGACACCGCTGATTCTGAGTACTAACCGAGTTATCTCCCCTTGAATTACCCCACCCATTTTGATCATATTATAAGAGGTTATGATCATTAGTTTGTTAAATAATTGAGATGAAACATCCAGTAAGAAAAAATATGCCCATCATTGCCCATAACGGTACTTGAAAAAGTAGAAAAGTTAAGTTTTAGTCAGAGAAATGGGCTTTCAAAGTTTTTTGTTCGTTTTTAAAAGTAAATTTGGTGTCAAAACTCCTCTGAATAAAAATATATTTGAAACTTTCAATTTAAGAATCTGCCCATTAGTGTTATGTCCTTAGAAATGACTAAGAATTTAAAGAACACTTCTTTATCTATGTTATCAGGGCTTCTAGATTCCAATTTCTGTATACGGATATGCTTTGGGGACAATACTAAGCATGTTAATACCCCACCCACCTATTACTACTGCAGATCTCAGGGCTGTTTGAGGGTGAACTTGGTCAAATTTTGCTAACATCTAGTGTCATATACATGTTCATGTACCAAACAAAAATGTAGAGTCTCTAGTAAATAGAAGCAGTTGATGACACCGCTGATTTTGAGTACTGACCGAGTTAAGTCCCTTTTGATATACCCCCACCCATTTTGATCATATTATGAGAGATTATGGGTGTCAGTTATGGAATATAATCAAAATCATGCATTCAGGAAATAAATATAGCCATCACTATTCATGACAGCACTTGAAGAAGTAAACAAATTTAGTTTTAGTCAGAGAAAAAGGGTTTGGAACTATTTTCTTCGTATATTATAGTTATATCCTATTTCAAAACCCAGCTGCTTTGAATAAACATATATTAGAAACTTTCAACTAAAGAAACTGCCCGCTAGATTTATGTCTTTAAAATGAATAATAATTTAAAGATCAGTGCCTCAGTTATGTCAACAGGGTTTCTAGATTCTAATTTCTACAAATAGAATGCTCTGGGACAACTACTAGCATGTAAATACCCAACCCATCTATAAGATGAGGTGAAAACGCTAACATTGATAAAAGTCTTATAATATTAAATCACCCAAATTTTTTATAGCCTAAATACAAAGAGAATAATTTCTGACAGTGTAACTGTATTGCAAGTGCATTTACACGATCTTTCTTAAGATTGTCAAGCACACCCAAGAAAATCATTTTAGGTCACTAGTGGCACCAATAACCATAACTCTTGCAAGGCTTAACACGATTTACCTTATAACTTGATTATATGTTACCATTTATACCTGAAACTTACTGGGGTTAATAAACTTAGTACGCCAAACACAATTATAATGCATTAAACTATCTAAATATTCTAGGAAGAGTTACTGCCCTTGATTATTTTACCATTGTTTTGTATGGAAAAATGCAGTAAATAATAATAGCTCAATAAGTTAAATTTGAAAACTTATTTTCTAAATCGGATTAAATCTATCATGAACCAATACTATGCCAAACTGCAGATCAAAACGGGTACGTGCATTTAGAGGCTATTTTGCCCCCCCCCCCCTTATGAGGTCAAAAAATAAAATTTGCTCTTCACAAGTTTCTTCTTATTAGTTTATTAGAACAATAGCCAAAGTGTAAAGTTCTCGTATTGATTCGACTTTTACGGTTGCTATGGTAAAAAAATGGCCGCCAAAATAGGCTGAAATAGGAAAATGGCCATTTTGGAGCAAACTTGAGACATGTAACGGAGGAATTAATATAGAGCACGAGCAAATACCAATAAAAAAATTTAACACATGATGAGAATTATCACGGCACATAATATATTAAAAGGGTTTTTTTTGGTATTTGCTTGTGCTGATATCTTATTCTTAAAAAATCGGTCTCCAAAATCCTCAAATTTGGCCTAAAATAGCAATTTCTCTATTTTAAGCCTATTTTTTTAGCCATTTTGGTTACCATAGCAACCGGTAAAAGGAAAATAAAGGCAAGAATTTTACGCTTGGGCTATTCTTCTAACAAAACACTAGGATGAAATTGGTGAAAGTAAGTAAGGGTGCAAAGATCAGGAATCGATACAATCAAGTACCACACCTGACCCAGGAACTTTCAGTTTTTTGCTTTAGAGGGGGCCAAAAAAGCCCCTTAATGCATGTACCCCTTTGTTTCTGCTACATATTTCTATTTCTTGAACCACGAGTTGTTGTCCCTTAATGGCAAGACTCAAACATAGAAAATGGATCTATAATCGAATTTTCCTCCAATAACTTGCTTACTGAGGATATGATTGAAATAAGATATATGAGACATTTGGTTTTACACATCTTTACAGCATCTTTTGTATTGCTTTAGCGATATAAAATACTGCATGGAACATGCATTATTGCCCTTGATTTTGCGTCGTTTTAAGATTAAAAATCAATATAATAGGCCTTATAAACAAATGAATCAATGGTCCCAAAATATTGGTTAAATATTGAAATTTCCTTCATTTTATATAATTTGATGACGTTTGCATTTGTCTTCCTGTATCACCCAACATACATGTGTATCTGCATTTTATTCTTTCATCAAATCAGAGTAAAAGATCATTGACAAAGTGGGTGAGGTACGAATATACTGACAATCTTAATGGCTTCATATTTCATCAGAAATGATGACTATTCTAAATCTAAACAGTATGTAGCTTTTAAGTTTTCTATATACAGATATCATTTTCCTGCTTTGCTTAGATTTTCGTCTATGCTTTGGAAAACTAATGCTTTTTTGTATCTTGTTAGTTTTGGGTACCCTAACACTTTAGATAAACCAAATTAATTTGCTAAACATCCTTTCAGGACGACCCTGCAAGACATACTGTAACCTACAGATTATTTCATTCATCTCAAATGATAACCTTACTAACTCACATTTTCTCGTCAAAAGTCCGCTCTATAAATTAACAATGAGCTGTTTTTAGTCTTTCTTACTCAGAAATAAATGTACTTTAGTTTCATACCACTTTCAATTACCTTATTGCAATTGAAGTTATAAATTAATCATATTTTTCCAAGAACATGTTGCTAAAATACACCAAATAAACAGGGCCTGCAAATGGTTGACATTTTATCTATCAGATCTAGATTATAACACACCAAGATGTAGACAAAATATTGTATGTGTTAAATCTCAAGTCATTGGTAGTGATGACAGTACAATCAAAATTATGTTGAACCTGTCCAGTTCTCAGAAAATTTAGCATATACAGTATGTATGATGTTTCTCTAATTGCAACGTTTATATAATGGAAACTTCACAGTACTTTGATGCTATTCGCGTTTGTATTCCAAAAAGGTGACGACAATAATGCATAATAAAAGAGAACCACTGGACGATACTACATTTTTCTAGAACTTAACATGGATTCTCTGTAAGAATCAAAAAATTCCCATAGGGGTCCGGCACGCTACGTCTGGGATTTTTCTCATTCTTTGTGTGTGAAGCCGGTATGACCCCCAAACAGCAAAACAAGCCTTAAAATTTCAAAATGACATCTGGTTACCATGGTAACCAGGGTTATTGGTGTCAAGCTGAGCTTTGTAGAAAATGCAAAGAGAAAAGTGAAAAATAGGCATACTTGGCTGATCATTCCTTCAAAATGTGTTCATCAAATTTCTGAAACTAACATACTTGTTTACTGTACCAACTTTGCTCTATATGAGAGAATAAGAAAACATAAGGTATATTACACACATGAGTAGCATGTGACTGTTTAAATATGCAGATTTTTACAATTTCCAAAATGTGGAAAAAATGGGAATTTGACATATTTTGAAGCAGTTTTAAATAATTTTTGCAACTGTGTACAAGTTAACCACTGATATGAATATAACAAGCAATATGTCTTCTGTTGGAAACAATAAAAAACTGGATGGAGAAATTCTTTATTTAAGGTCAAGGTCAAGGTCATAAAAACTCCAGTTCATGATTTTTTAAAATTTGGTATTTTCACGTGTTTTGGACCAATATCTGGATGGGTAAATGAAACTAAACAAGAAAGCAAGTGTTACATTCACTAAGAACAACATATAAGTAATCAAACACAATAATAAAATGTATGAATTTATTTGAAGGTGAAGGTGAAGGTCAAGGTCATAAAATGTAGAATTTCAAAATACGGAAAAAAACTTGGTTTTTCACATTTTTTGGCACACTATTAAGAACTGTAAATGAGAGAAAGAAAGAAAGCAAGTGTTACATTCACTAAGAACAACATATAAGTAACCAAACACAATAATAATATGTATGAATTTATTTGAAGGTGAAAGTCAAGGTCAAGGTCACAAAATGTAGAATTTCAAATTACTGAAAAACTTAGTTTTTCACATTTTTTGGCACAATATTAAGATGGGTAAATGAAAGAAAGAAAGAAAGCAACTAGTCTATGCATTAAGAACAACACATCAGTTATTAGAATCAATTATCACATGGATTAAAATATTTAAATGTAAAGGTCAAAGTCAAGGTCATTAAATGTAGAAATTCAAAATGTAGAAAAACTGTGATTTTCACATCTTTTGGAATATTAAACACATTCAGATGGGAATATGAAATAAATAAGAAAGCCACTAGTGTCCACATTTAGAACAACATATCAGTTAGCAAAAGCAATACTGTTATGGATAAATATATTTAGATTTGAAGGTCAAGGTCAAGGTCATTTAATGTAGAAATTTAAATGTTGAAAAACTTAGTTTGCTGCACGTTTTAGAGCATTATTTAGATGGGCAAACGAAGGAAAGTAAGAAAAAAGCTAGTACATGCATTAAGAACAACACATCAGTTAAAAAACATAACCAAATTAATGAAAATATTCGAATGTGAAGGTCAAGGTCATCAAATATAGTACATCTAAATAACAATTTTGAAATATTCGATTTTTGCATGTTTTGGGACAATATTAAGATGGGTACATGAAATAAGGTAAGAAAGATACCAGTCCTTCCATTAAGAACAATACATCAGTTAACAAAAGCAGTACTAAAAAAAGAATTTATTTACATGTAAAGGTCAAGGTCATCCAATGTTAAAATTCAAAATATGTGTAAAAAACTTGCGTTTTCACATGTTTTGAAACAATATTTAGATTGATAAATGAAAGAACGCAAGAAAGCAACTAAACTATGCATTAGGAACAATACATTAGTAACTAAAAGCAATAAACAAAATTGATGAATCTATTCAAATGCGGAGGTCAATGTCAAGGATATTAAATGTAGTCCAAATTCAAAATGTGGAAAGACTGCAATTTTCACATGCTTAGATACCATATTTAAATGAGTATATAAAAGCTGTTACTTTGGGATTAGTCTTCATCTATTCTACATCCATTATTTGCAGTATATGCCCTAGGGAAACTTTGCATATGCGCAGGGTCATCTGAGCCTTGTCTGCCTATTGATGCTTGAACTGCTGATATCTCAAGTATTCTTCAGACTATACAGAAAGATTCAGATTATCATATGACGTCGCATCTGTGAGTGAAATAATGCCATGCAATAAAATCGATAAACAACTAGTGGTTTATAGATTTACGGGAAATGTTATAACATCCATAACAACGTTGCATACATAACATGTAATGACAAAATTATAACGTTTTTACGCCAGAAATGAGATTTCAAAGTATTTATTGCAAAAAAGAGTTAAAATGCTCAACAAGCCTCACATTTTATCTCTTTTCCCCAACTTGTTTAATACATTCAATAAAACATGAGCACTCATGTAAAATTCTCTATTTCTTCAATGTTTTAATAGAGTCTATATCTGATTTTATACTTTTTTCAAAGGAGTTTGTATATGATATAGCGCATTACGAAAAGATCTAAGTTATCTGTTCTTTGAATGAAGTAAAATTTGCTATTTCCACACCCACTGAATTATGTCTTAAAAAGAGGATCTTACATGAGTGATCATTTCATTTGAAATTTATTAAACGAGCCTTTGAAAGAATCTTTTTACCATTCATTTGAGGGAGCGCAGTGGCTCAGTGGTAGAGTGCTTGACTCGAGACCGAAGGGCCGCGGGTTCGAGCCTCATCGGCGTCACTGCATTGTGGTCCTTGAGCAAGACACATTTATCCTAGCTTAGTACTGGTTCAACCCAGGAAGACCTGTCCCACATAACTGAAAGATTGTTGAGTGGACGTAAAGAATCAAATCAAACAAACAAACAAAAACCATTCATTTGACATACTAAATGCAATTTTATCACCTTCAAAATTTGTTTATTTCAATGAAACATTGCATTGTGTGACTGTCGTCCAGCAGGAGAAGAGAAAGAAAAAATGTCAGTAAATCGTGATAATTTTATTTCCGAACTTTTCCTCGAGATATAATTAAGACTCGAGATATAATTAAGAAAATGAATACTCACACATTGTGTTTTGCAAAGAAGAGCTTCCAGATTATTTCTAAAAAGTATGGGCTTTTAAAAAGATAGAAAGATCACATCTTCTTAAAATTGGAAAAATGCTATCTTTGACCTTGACTTTCCATTCTTATAACATATGTTTATTTATTTGCTACTGCTTACATTTATTATGGTGTCCTTTTTGACTGTACAAGTAGATTTCATAGGGTTTTTTACCCACAAACAACCCCGGCAATCTGAGTAACCAAATGAGCAAAATCCGTTTTTTTTTTTCAAGTTGAATTTTTATGTTCTGTGACCGTGAACTTGACCTTCACATTTAAATATGTTTATCCTTTTAAATTTGGCTTTTTATGTTGTGTTGATATGTGGCCTTTTCAGAAACGCTTTAAATTAAACCAAACCAAAAACTGTTAATAAATAGATGAAAATCGCCATAATTCAAGATTTGGATATAGAAAAATTTGCGACCTTGACCTTCATATTTATATCTTTCCTCCAGTTTGATTTAATTTAAATAGTTGCTATTATTATTTGTATTAATCAAATGATTTATAAATATTTTTTGGACACATTATGAAAATGTGTTACGAACTATGACTAAATTACTGTTTTTTCGCCTTTTCCGAAAATGTACCATTTGTGACCTTGACATAGACCTTCACATTTTTTATTTATCATCTGTTTAGGTTTTGGTATCAATGAAAGAGATTTCTTTTTCTATATAACCATATTAGTTTTTTATATTACCATCTTCAGTTACACTTCACAAAATGGGTTTAAATTAGTGAAAAATCCCTTTTTTTCCTTCAATTTGAAAGTAGACGACATGACATTGACCTTGACCTTTATACACCAATTTCTCCAACCGGTTTGATTTAATTTTAAATAGTTGCTATTATTATCTTTGTGAATATCTCAAAGGATTTATAAATATATTCTGGAAACATTGCAAAATTTTGTTTCAAAATATGACTTAATTTATGTTGTAACTGTTTTTTCACCTTTGTTGAAAATGTACCATTTGTGACCTTGACATTGGCCTCTCATTTATATTCATCATCTGTTAAGGTTTTGGTGTCAATAAAAGATACTTTTTTCTTTTTAACCATATTAGCTTTTTTCTTACCATCTTCAGCTATACTTTACAAAAACTGTTTAATTTAGTAAAAAATCCCTTTTTTCTTCATTTTGAAAGTAGACAATTTATGACCTTGACCTTGACCTTCATACATCAATTTTTCCAACCGGTTTGATATATTTTCAAATAGTTGCTATTATTATCTTTGTGAATATGTCAAAGGATTTATAAATATATTATGGGAACATTGCAAAATTTTGTTTCAAAATATGACTAAATTACTGTTTTTTCAACTTTTTTGAAAATGTACCATTTGTGACCTTGACATTGACCTTCACATTTATATTCATCATCTGTTTAGGTTTTGGTATCAATAAAAGATACTTTTTTCTTTATAACCATATTAGTATTTTTCTTACCATCTTCAGCTAACCTTCATAAAAAAGGGTTTAAATTAGTGAAAAATCCCTTTTTTCTACATTTTGAAAATAGACAATTTATGACCTTGACCTTGACCTTCATACATCAATTTCTCCAACCAGATTTTTTCTAAGTTCAATAGTTCAGATGTTGCTCCGTATATACACATGAGTGGTTTTCTTGTGGACCGTTGCAAAAGTGTTCATAATAATAGCTAAGTATGTGTAATTTTGCGATTTTCACATATTTGGCATTTTGCCAAATTTCCCCATATTTGGGCCCCTCGTATGAGGCGTCTGTAGAAGATAATGGTTTTATTCTTGTATTATTCTGTCGTTCTAATTTAGTAGCCTCAATCACACCTAAAAAACTTTTGTAAAGAATTATATAATGACAAGAAAACAACAGCACAATTTGGCAGGGTCTGGAATTTTTCCTGTCAATTTCTGCTGCATTTTCACAGGATTAAATAATCGCCGTTACCATGGCAACGAATAATAAATTGAAATGTTTGGCACCAGTTATGTAGGTTTTGGGTCAGACCCAACATATACACAAAAAATTATGAAAATCCCAGACATAGCGTGGCCAACTTTTTTTGATTCTTACAGAGAATCCATGTTAAGTGGTTCCAGAGAAGATTTTTTATGTTTTAACTATACAAGCCAATGTAAAAATGTGATCCCCCTGGGTGGAGCCATTTTTGAATAAACTTGGCAGCTCCAGGCCTTGTGGATCAAACAAGAAGGGTTTTGTGCTTTATTTAAATAAACCTTTATAGCCTTCGTGGCTTGTTTTTGTCTGCACGGCCATTATTTGAACAGACTCAGTGGAGGTCTACTTTGTGATGCTACATACTAAATATAATGGCGTTGGGCCGTGTGGTTTCAGACAATATTTTTTTCATATTTGCTGTAAAAACTATATAAAACCAAGGGCCATAATTTGAACAAACTTGGTAAAGTAGCACTAGGTGACGCTATAACTCTGTGAATATTGTTTTATGCTTTCCCTATTAAAGCCTATGTAAAACACGTGGCCCCCAGGATGGGTCCATTTTGGCAAAATGGGCAAAATTTTAACAAACCTGGTGGAGGGGTCTACTAGATGATACAAATACCAATTATCAAGGCTGTATGCCAAGTGGTTCCAGACAAGAAGATTTGCTATGTGTACCTTATATAAACCTGTGGAAAACATGTGAATCTGGAGCGGGCCACAATTGGCCCAAGGACCATAATTTTAACAAAATTAGTAGAGGTCTACTATATGATGCTACCTATTCAATATCAAGGCTCAAATGGTTTCAGACAATATTTTTTCATGTTTCCCATTTTAAAAAAAAAGCGAGTGAGTATGGTCAGGAAATACCACAATCACACTCTGCAGACCAACCCACAGCCTATGTAAAACATGTGAACCCAGATGCGGGACAATGTGTGGCCCCATGGGCATAATTTGAACAAAAAAGAAAATATCTACTAGATAATCCTACACAAAATATCAAGGCTATCAGCCTTGTGGTTTCAGACAAGAAGATTCTAAAAGTTTTCGAAAATCTATTTTTACCCATGTGATCTAGATATACTATTTCATCAATTATTTGAGAGGGCCATATAAGGACTATTCCTGCCAGCCAAATTTGATTAAATTCAAGCCATTATTTTAGGGTGAGATATCGTTTGAAGCAATTGTTGATGACGCACGACGGACAACAGACATCCAACAGTCACAATAGCTCACTTTGAGCTTATGACTCAGGTGGGCTTATAAAATATACTAAATATTGAGATTTTAAATATGTCTATTTGACCTTACCCTTGACATTTAAATAGGTCATAACACAAATTTTAACTCTGACATACAAAGAGTGTAGACTATTACTTATTTTGTAGCAAAAAAAAATGACGAAATATGGCAATTGAACTATTTCAATAGAGATAAAGATTTTTTATGAAAAGTTTGCATTTTCCTTTTGCATTGAAACTATTTGCAAACAGACACACGGACAAACACAGCTTTTGGTACATGTATCATTGGTATTGATAATTTATTTTAAATGTTGTTTTCCAACCAATACCATACAAGTCATAAAAATATTGTATTAACGTGTCCTTATGAATAAATGCAATGCTCTAGACCAACTGTATACAGCATATGCATAATCATATATAACGTGTGTGTACGGTTCAAGGGCATTAACTGTGTAAGTACTCATCTTCGACGATGTCATTAACCGGATTCTGAAGTCGTACATACAGACAAATATTTTGGTATAATTATATGACGCTTGATGTTAGCACAATCTTACCAGCAAAGTTCATAAGGAGAGGAATTCTGGCCAGTCGTATGTGGTAGTATAAAGCGGTTATCATCTTGGAGTGATTCAAACTGAGGCCATTACGGAATAGCTCACGCCTCGCTTGAGTGGGGGTATTTATTCCCCTTTGGTGGCAAAGAATATGTTGAATTTAAGTATGTTAGACTCGTACTTATAAGTTAAGCTTCAAACAGGCACAAACTATACTTTTACTAATAAACATATACATAAAATACGCATTTTTTGTGATTTTGGGGGTATGCCTATTTGACCTTGACCTTTGACCTTGAGAAAGGTCACAACTTGATTTGAAGCTTGTTCTAAAACAAGTGTATGCTGTTGCTTACCTTGATGAAAAAAAAGGATGAAACTTGCATTTTGAACTAAGTTATGGTTAAAAATTGTGTTTATGAAATATTAGCATTGCCCTTTTACATTGACACTATTTACAAAAAGACACACGGACAAACACATCTTTAGGTATCGGACATGTTGAAACTATATTTCAATGTTGTTTTCTAATCTAATACCATATAAATCATAAAAATATTTCAATTATGTATGCTTATTAGAAATAAATGCAATGCTATCTGCCAACTGTATGCAAAATTCTAATAATCTGTTATAATGGGTATGTACGGTTCAGGGGCGGTAACTCTGTTAGTACTCATCAGCGACGATGTCATCAACCGGATTCTGAAGCTGGACATACAAACAAACATTTTGATATATATCACTAGATGTTGCACCGATCTGACCAGTAAAGTCCTTAAGGAGAGGACTTTTGGCCAGTCGTCTGCTCTACTATATAGTTATTTTTCTCATTTAGTTAGTATACTGTGGCTTTAAAAGCTTTCAGGGATTTTTACCTGCGTCGCTTTAGCGAAAGCAGGTCTAGTAGTAGGTCCACTCCGTCCGTCCGTCTGTACATCCCTTAGTCTGTCCGCAACTTTTTTGGGTTGCCTAGCTTGTGTAATCTGTAACTCCAACAGTTTTCATTCCTTTATATTCAAACTTTGCCTAATGATTGTTCATACATTAAAAATGTGCACCTCTTAGTTTGTGCACATCTGATAAATATTTTCTCCCTTTTTACGGGTGTTGAACTTAGACATTTTTTTCCATCCCAAATGCATATGGGGTGTCAGGTTTGTGTAATCTGTAACTCAAGTAGTTTTCATTCCTTTATATTCAAACTTTGCCTACTAAATGTTCATACATTGAAGATGTGCACCTCCTATTTTGTGCACATTTGATAAATATTTTCTCAAATTTTTACGGGTGTTGAACTTAGACATTTTTTCCATCCCAAATGCATATGTGGTGTCAGGTTTGTGTAATCTGTAACTCAAGTAGTTTTCATTCCTTTATATTCAAACTTTGCCTAATAAATGTTGATACATTGAAGATGTGCACCTCCTATTTTGTGCACATTTGATAAATATTTTCTCAAATTTTTACGGGTGTTGAACTTAGACATTTTTTCCATCCCAAATGCATAGGGGGTGTCAGGTTTGTGTAATCTGTAACTCAAATAGTTTTCATTCCTTTATATTCAAACTTTGCATAATGATTGTTCATACATTGAAGATGTGCACCTCCTATTTTGTACACATTTGATATTTTCACATTTTACGGGTGTTGAACTTAGGCATTTTTTCCATCTGAAATGGGTAGGGGGTGTCTGGTTTTGTGAAATCAGTAACTCCAACAGTTTTCATTCCTTTATATTCAAACTTTGCATAATGATTGTTAATACATTGAAGATGTGACTCTCTTATTTTGTATACAATTCATTGATTTTTTTTTAATTTTTGGGGTATGGAACTTAGACATTTTTTTTCTGTAAAATGCTAAAAGGGTTTCTGGTTTGTGTTATCTGTAACTCCAAAAGTTTTCATTCCTTAATATTCAAACTTTGATTAATGATTATTCATACATTGAACATGTGCACCTCTTATTTTGTGCACATTTGATAAATATTTTCTTATTTCTTAGGTCTGTTGAACTTAGATATTTTATCCATCCAAAATGCTAATGAGGTGTCTGGTTTGTGTAATCTGTGACTCCAGCAATTTCATTCCTTCATATTCAAACTTAATATGTTATGATTGCTCACACATTGAACATGTGTGCACCCTATATTTTGTGCACATTTGATAATATTTTTGGGAATGTTGAACTTAGACGTTATGAAGTCTACACCACCTTTGGAGTGCTTACATTGTTTATTTGTGTGTAATCTGTAATTCAAACAGATTTCATTCCTTTATATTCAAACTTTGCATAATGATTGTTCACAGGCGATGCAGGTCCAGAGCAGAGTTTGGTCTTGTTTAATTTGATTTTACCCATTAAAATGCATTAGGAATCAAACTAGATCTTGGCATTAAGTTGATCAAGGTCAAGCTTGGATCCAGATTTGAACGCACTTGGCACACCCACAATGATCCATACAAAGGCCCAAAGTCTTTTGCCTTTTGATTCAGGAGAAGATTTCTATATATGTGTGTGTGTGGTCATGTGGCCAGATTTTTTTTGCTCAATTTGCCCAGTGGTTTCAGAGGAGTTATTTGAAATGTTGACAAACAGTGGGAGACCCAATTCATTGGAATACTATTGGCTCAGGTGACCTAAAATGTCATCGTCTGAAATTTTGTTGGCCATCTTGGAAACTGTTTATTGGACAAGAAAAACAGTCGAACTTGTTAAATAAATATATCAATCTTGAAAAGAAAGGGTTGAAAAACAACATATTCATTGTGACAACAGGTGTGAACAGACAGGGTTTGGCCATTTTGGTGGCCATCTTAGTAGGGAACATTGTCATTGGACAATACACATTGAGCCTCGACATCTGATTTCCAACAATGTGGCATTTATATTGTGTAGACTCATACGAGCCTGTGCAGCCTCTTTTTAAGCTTTGAAACTCCAAATGATTTTCAGTCAGTAGCTTAACACTCACAGAATATTCAAGCGACTAGCAAAGGCTCTGATCAGACTGCGTGTATGCGCAGGCTGATCTGAGGCTTTGCTGGTCGCACATACCACATTGTTGGAAATCTCATGTCACGGCTCATATTTGAACTTGTCCAAGAAATTGAAAAAACAATTTATGTATGAAATTTCGAAGAAATCAGGTGACTTAGCTACAGTGTCCAGAATTGCAAAATGACAGGTGGTAGTCATTTTGGCTAGCCTTAATTGAACAAAGCTTATTTAAAATGTCTATAAAAGAGAATGGGCAGCCAGAGGGACAAGACGAATGCTATAGAGCTTTGCCAACCTTAGTTATTATATATGTATCAGCTGCTATTTTTGTTTGGTTTGATTCTTTACAACCAGTCAACAATTTTCAGTCATGTCTGGATGGGTCTTCCTGTGTTGAACCAGTACTAAGCAGCGGATAAAGTGCCTTGCTCAAGGAAACAACACAGTGACTCTGCTGGTGGTGAGGCTCAAACCAGCAACCCTTTGATCCCTAGTATAAGCTCTTCCAACTGAGTCACTGCATCCGCATGAATCAGTTGTTTTTGACAGTTACATATCAGCTGCTTTTAACCAGTGAACCTTTGTAATTGCTGGTCTTTTAATACCAGTGAGCATATGTATAAGTAAACTGGTCAAAATAAGTTAAGCCCCAGCTGACTTTTTTCCATAGACTTAATGCAAACCCATTTGTGTTTGCTTTATCGTAACATTTTACTGAATGAAGATTTTTGTATGCAATTTTCAGCGAAGTAGCAGCAATGTTTCTTCTCATCATGTGCTAGGTTTCACTAATATTGAAACAAATTCCCTTGCCCTTCACACTTTTCAGTTAATGTCCCGTTTCGTTCCCTATCTTTCCTATAGTAAAATTGGCAAAAATATGGGTACTCTTGGAAAATTAAGCACACATCAAAAGACCATCTTAATTTTCAATTGAATCTTTGGGTAATTACACCTAAGACATTGTTGTCTAACTTTATTTGAGTTAGAGTTTTCAATTGTTTTAGATATGTTTATAATAAACAACTAAACTTCAGGAATTTAACATTATGCCAATGAAAAAAAAGACAAGGGGCTGAACTTATTTTGGCCAGTTTAATACACTTTAATAGGAACAACACTATCAATGAACTGTTTCTATGTATTTATTTCTACCGATGCTTTATGAACAGCCCTTTAAGCATGTACAATCCAATATAACCTTAACATGCCAATAACATAGCAATGGTAAATGTTCAAACCTTACAAAAAGGCATAGAAAAATAGTGCATTCCAAAATCAGGCTGCCATTTCAGGAGCAGCCACATCAGGCCTTTACTTTTTCTTATTTCTCAACCAAAACATATGTTTTGGGTACTCAAAAGAACCATCTCAATGAGATGGTTCTTTTAAGCACCCAAAACATATTTTTAAACTGTAATATATTGGCCACGCCATGAGAAAAAATGTCTTCGGGGTTTTCGACAAAGCGACACTCAAACCAGTCTTCTCAGCTTCAGAGACTAGCTAGAAAATTGAAATTTCACTCAAAGGAAGTCTGGATATGATACTTTCCAATACGCAAATAATAAAGGTGCTGATCAGACTGCGCTAATGCGCAGGCTGGTCTGCGCCTTTGTGTTCCCAAACCACCAAAGACCGGTTTTGTCGCGAGGAGGCCCATATAAGATATCATTTTTTAAAGAATTATGGAATTCATTTTAATGAATAAGCGAAAATTTTAATGAGAGTGAATTATGAGAACTCAGTTTTTTAATAATGATTAGGGAATACCAGACCCCCATCCTGATCCTCATAGATGGGGTTAAACTTTATATTCTATGCAATAAAATGAGATCTGTTCTGACTAATTAGTTTATTTAAACATGGTGTGGTTCGCTTGTGATTGAATGATAAAATGTTAGTACCTTTAAAAACTAAACTTTGAAGAATCAGAAAACATTGGATTATATCATATATATAACTATCATGATTGTTTTAGTGCTGAACGAAAATGTAACCTGTCCTTAACCCTATAGCACTCTATAGAGTTTTGTGAAGTCTGAGTAATATAGGGCTGAAAAGCACTGTGTCTATTTTCACTCATCAAAGTAAGTAAGGGTGCAAAGATCAGAAATTGATGCAATCAAGTACCACACCTGACCCAGGACACTGATGGGAAAGTGACAAACTCACAGTTAGACACCACAAACGAGAGCCAAGAGCTCAGCCCTTTCCCAGCAGGTGACCATAAGGCACATATAAACAGACTCACACAAAGGCATAGCAAACACAAGACAGAAAAAAACATAAAAGATCCACTAAAGAAGTACCGCCTTGGAACGGTCAGTAAAATTCTTTACAGGAGGGTTTAAATCGGTTTCACGGCGCCAACCTCACCCTTAATTCAGATGTGAATCAAGGCACATAGATATTTGGTTTGCATGAAAGACCCCAAGCCTTGTGACAGGTCAAATGTTTTTTCTATCAGCCCTTTAACAACCTAGAGCTGGCTCATTTATATTAGAACAGTGAAGTCTCTTTATAATGCTAGAGTTGGGGTCCATAGGAATCGGCCATGTTATAAGTTAATTATTATACAAAGGGACAATTTTACAACGGAATTAACCTGTCCTTAACCCTATAGCACTCAGACTGGCCAAAACTCTATAGAGTTTTGGGCAGTCTGAGAACTATAGGGTTAAAAAGCACTGTGTCTATTTTTACTCATTAAGCCTTGTGACAGCACTATATCTATTTTCACTTGTCTAGCCTTGTGGCAGGTCAAATGTTTTTTCTATCAGCACTATAACAACCTGGAGCTGGCTCATTTATATACGAACAGTGCAGTCTCTTTATAATGCAGTGTTTGGGGTCCATAGGAATTGACCATGTTATAAGTGAATGGTTATACAAAGGGACAATTTTACGAAAGAATTAACCTGTCCTTAACCCTATAGCACTCAGACTGCCCAAAACTCTATAGAGTTTTGGGCAGTCTGAGCACTATAGGGTTGAAAAGCACTGTGTCTATTTTCACTCATTAAGCCTTGTGACAGATCAAATGTCTTTTCTATCAGCACTATAACAACCTGGAGCTCGCTCATTTATATAAGAACTGTGCAGTCTCTTTATAATGCTATGTTTGGGGTCCATAAGAATGGACTGTGTTATATGAAAATTGTTATACAAAGGGACAATTTTACAAAGGAATTAACCTGTACTTAACCCTATTACACTCAGACTGCCCAAAACATTATAGAGTTTTGACCAGTCTGAGTAATATAGGGTTTAAAAGCACTGTGTCTATTTTCACTATTCAAGCCTTGTGACAGGTCAAATGGTTTTTTTTATCAGCACTATAACAACCTTGAGCTCGCTCATTTATATACGAACAGTGCAGTCTCTTTATAATGCTATGTTTTGGGTCCATAGGAATGGACCATGTCATAAGTTTTGTTTGTATGATTTGATTCCTTACGTCCCCTTCAACAATTTTTGGTTATGTCGGGACGGGTCTTCCTGGGTTGGACCAGTACTGAGCAAGGTGTTTTGCTCAGGGACACAATACAGTGACGCCGGTGAGACTTGATCCTCCAAACCATAGATCTCAAGTAAAGCACTCTACTACTGAGCCACTGCGCTCTCTCCATGTTATAAGTCAATTATGTTACAAAGGGACAATTTTACAAACAAACTATTTGAAAATTACATGGTCATTTTCCAATAATTACTTAGTAAGATATAGTCATTTTCCAATAAATACTTAGTTAGATATGGTCTTTTTCCAATAATTCCTTTGTAAAATTTCATGGTAAAAAAAAAATTGGGAGCCAAAACATGACCGTATTATATCCAAATCCATAGTCATTTTCCTATAATTCTTTTGTGTAACTCCACTGTAAAAATATTTGAGGGCCACAACATGACCAAGTTATATCCAAATTCTTGTTATAATGAGTTGTGTTATAAAGGTACTGCATTGTATAGTCAAAGTGAGATTTAGGTATAAGAAAAATCAGAATGAGAAAAAAAGATAGTCTAGAAAATAAATCTGTACATCAAACAAGAATTCATAGCTATGCAAAAAGCTAAAATTAGAACTGAACCTTCATCTACTTTCACACTTAGTATGAGATGAGGAAGCCTCTGAGGAGACTGTGTAGCATGTATGTACATGCTCACCTGAGCCTTCCCTTGTTACCAATGTGATAAGTTCAGGACTTTAGTTAAGAGTGTGTACCAAAAAATTAATTTTCTTATTTCTCAACCAAAACATATGTTGTGGGTACTCAAAAGAACCGTCTCAATGAGACGGTTCTTTTGAGCACCAAAACATATGTTAAAACTGATGGGTAAGAAAATATTTAGAATATTACACTCAAAAATTTTGCATATCTAAACCTATGGATAAGTAGCAATTATCTCATGACATGGCTCAATCATATATGTATATGGGCCTCATCACAACAAAACCGGTCTTTTGGGTTTCCGACCAGGCCATATCCAAACCAGCCTGATCAGCTGCAGAGACTAGCTAGACTATTGAAGTTTCACTTGAAGCAAGTTTAGATATGATACTTTTCCATCAGCAAATAACAATGGCGCTGATCAGACTGCAGGAATGTGCAAGCTGGTCTGCGCCTTTGTTGTTCGCAGCCCTCAGTAGACAGGCTTTCTTGCTTAGAGGCCCTTATGTAGACAAGACAAGGACAGGCCTCCAGATAAGAGTGTGCAATTGAAAATCATTTTCTTTTTTCTCAACCAAAACATATAATGTGGGTACTCAAAAGATCCGTCTCGATGAGACGGTTCTTTTGAGCACCCAGAACATATGTTTAAACTGTCAGATAAGAAAATAATTCAAAATTTTTCCAGAAATATTTTAGGAAAAAGTTGGCAATTTTATGATAAAATATTTCACTTATCTGGACCCATGAAAGAGAGATTTAGAAGACAGAAGACAGAAAAGGGAGAAAGAGAAAATAAATCTGTATATATACATGCAACTATGTACAACTATTATAAGCTTAAGATAGCACTGTGTAAACTGGTCATCCACTGGACATATTATGGGCATCGTAGTGAAAACCTGATTTTGTTGCCTGCAAACAACAAAGGTGAAGATCAGCACAGTCTGATCATGATCAATGCCTTTGTTAGTCGCTCTCTGTAAAGTATATATTTTATCAATATGTCGTGTCTGGGAGTGAAATAACGCCACGCATTAAAATAGATAAACCACTTTCAGGTAATGTTATGAAATGATGCTTTTAACAACTGATCGTATATATGGCAAAACCCTTACATTTTCACTCCAACAATGAGATTTTAATGATTGCACGGTAATTTTAATGTCATATGATAAATAGAATCTAGCATTCATACTCCTGTATTATAGTGGGGCAGATATGTGAAAAAATCGTGCACTTTATGATAAAAGCATGAAACTTGGTACATGGCCAGATTAGTAATTATCAAAATTTCTGAGGGTCAGTGCCAAGCCAGAAATGCACCTTGACGGCCGCCATCTTGAATTTCAAAATGGTGACCTATTTTCATGTAATGCCTGTTACGTTGGGTGTCCTTTTGCAATAAACTTTTATTTAAAGCTTGTGCAAGTGTGAATTTTAATAATAGAACATTTGTAATTATCTGAAATCACATGTAGATTGGCATATTATCCAAGATGGTGGCCATTTTATAAGATGGCCGCCATTTTTATGTGTTACATCAAGCTTGCTTTATGAAAACATCATAGAATGAACTTAATTCAGATTATTGCATCAAATTCAAGCTGTTACAAGCATAGAAAGGCTCAAAATGTGACTTTGTTATTTGTGAACAATTTATAAGAGAGCTTTGATACAATATGGCATCCAAGATTGCTGCCAAAGAAGAATGATTTTATGGTTTTCGTTTTTTATACATTAATATATCATTGAGGTTTGTATGAGTGAAATTTGCTTTAGTAGCAATGAATGTTAGTTTCTTATATATACTATGTAATTTTGAAATTTTCTCAACTGTTAATTCAAGCAAGGCATCCAAGATGGCCGCCAAATAGTAAAATCCTATTGGTGATTTTTGCTGTTCTTTCTAAAAAAAATCTATACATTTTGCTATTAGGCGTTTTCGACATCACAAGCTAGGATGTATAATGCTAGTGAACTGTTCATAATCAAGGACGTATTGGAAATATACACTCAACAAAAACAAAACAATGAATGTATGTTTATTACTACCTGTCTTGAGTCAAGGGCAGCAGATGATCATAAGGTTAAGAAGTTTACGGAGTTTCTGCCATATGCATTTGCAATGTATGACTGCAGGCAGCTCGAGGATGTTTCTAGCGTAGAGGATGTCCATATGATAACAGATCTCCTACCTCAGGTTTTTATCAGGTCTGCTATTACCTCCATCTTCCATCATTAAGTAGTGTTGTGCCACAGGCATTTGGTGCACTTTAGCTCACGGGACCGGGTTAAGCCCTCAGTAAAATATTTTACTGACCGTTCCAAGGCGGTACTTCTTTTGTGGATCTTTTATGTTTTTGTTCTGTCTTGTGTGTGCTATGTCTTTGTGCGCGTCTGTTTATATGTGCTTTGTGGTCACCTGCTGGGAAAGGGCTGACCTCTTGGCTCTCGTTTGTGGTGTCTACTGTGAGTTTGTCACTTTCCCATTGGTATCCTGGGTCAGGTGTGGTACTTGATTGTATCGATTCCTGATCTTTGCATCCTTACTTACTTTAATTGCATATGACTTCATATTATTATGTTCACATGAAGAGCCTTCTCCTTCCAATACTTCCATGCATCCAATTTCACTAGCAATTCCTCCATGGACTCAGTCCTGATCACCGGATCATATTTGTACAACAGCATTTATGTGCAGTCTGTTCTGAATTCCATGATTAGAGCCTCTTGCTTAACAATTAAGAGCAGTGGAGTCAGAACAGAGCCACGATGAACATCAACACCAAAAAACTTCTCACTGCGACAATTACCAACTATCGTCCTGCTATTCATGTCTTAATCATGCCATTCATCAATCACACCAACTACTTGTTGATTTAAAGCATGCACACTAGCTACCTGTTGTCCTTCTCTATGTTGATGAATGTGACGTAGAATGGCTTGTTAGAAGTCAGGAGCAGCTTCTACAGCTGGCTTAAAATGAAGACCACAACTAGAGTGCAACCATGGCCTGACATAAATCTGCACTGCATCTCGTCAATCTCAACTCTCTGCCTGACATGTCTCTCCAATATGCTCTCTTACACCCTTATTAATTGCTTAATTATCTTGAAGCCTCTGTTTAGAGCACCCCCTTTGCCGATGTTTATACTGTCAATTTCACTCTGTACTAACACTCGAGATTATGTTGCAGATTAGGTCAAACACCTTGACTGTGTCAGTTTCCCAAAAGCAAATAGTCTATAGCATCTGGATGACAATTGCTGATGTCTGCTTTGTCAGAACGCATCCTGCTAATTATTTTTGTTATAATTCCTGTACTGACAGCTGGCTAGTCCTTCAACTGGGATTTACTCTGGCATGCCTTTTGCATTCCAAAGAGTTCGAATTTAAGTAGCTTCATAATGCTCTTTCCACGCTTCTTTCAACGCTTCTTTACATAGCTACTGTTGGCCTGCGTCATTCCGGACATGTTATTCCCATTTTTGCTTATATACTAGGTAAAATCATAGCAATGACCAGAAACTAGTACAATCAGAGCTAACATTCTTCCTAAAAAATCAAAGTGGGGAAACCTAAATATACAGATAGATAGTATACAGTGGTGATGTAGCTCTCCCCTTGAAGGCAGTTACTAGGCTACCTTAACATAACCAAAATCATTCACATGCATGTATATTATAGTACATACAAACCACATTTACACCAATAATAATGAAATGAGAACCACAACAGCACTATTACCTTAGAACGATTTATTGGACGAATGTTTAACTAGTCAATGAATAACCACAGTGAACAATAAATCACGAAAAGCAAGAATTGATACAGCAAGGGCAGGGATTCGACTGCATATGCGTTAGGGGCACCTAGCTGAAGCTCCATGGGCTGTAAAAGACCATCACTGTAAATACAGAGCAAACTAACATCATCATTTAAAAACCCTACATACCTAAATAGACAAAAAGCTTTGGTTTCAACTAACTAGACTGAAGAGGTTTTTGGACTTAACTATTATGGAATCAAATGCCCGACTCACTAGCAAGCATTTGGTGAGGGAAGCATTGGCTATAAACTAAGATGTCTGCAACATTATTTATTGGAATGACTTCAGAATAATATAAACTTTCATTACTTTCAAGTAGATATGATAGTGCCAGCTACATCATCAACACAACCTAATAAGGCTGATTGCAGCAAATACGTCATTTGACAAGATCAAGTTGAAAAGTTGATGTGTGTGAAGATGGAGGGTTGTGGTCTACGTACATTTTTTTAAATTGCATACAGTTTTAGGAGACATATATCCTTTTAAGCCTTTGGTAACTTGATGAGAAGGAGAAAGGTCAAAAAGAAACTTTGATATCTCTTTTACAGATTTTATAGGATTTTTCACTAAAATCTGATGCAAACAAATAATATTTTATGCAACGGCAATTCTACAAAGGACAATTTTTGTTTGCAAAAATTCTTTGTATTTCATTTTGATCATATCAATTTTATAAGGAACTCACATAATAGCAACATCTGTATAAGTGTCTAAAACCAAATTTGGCAACCATCGTGGATGGCAGGTTGGATGTCCCCTTTACTATCCTAATTCATTAAATATAATCATTTCTTGAAACTCATTTTCATAACTTCATACAACCTCAAAATATGTACCTATAGAAAGTAAAAAAACGTTTCTTTTTTTTTCTAAAACTAAATACAAAGCCATCTTGAATACCATGTTATAATAAGTTAAAATAAAAATAAAGTCTGATAAGTTCGACCCTTGTTTGTGTAGCTATTTCTACTTAATTGCATAATGATTTTGCATGGAAATTTATAATTTGTCAAGTTGGTATACCACCACTATTGAGAATGCAAAATGAGTTTTTGTTTGTTTGATTTGATTCTTTACGTCCTATCAACAATCTTTCAGTTAAACAGGGAAGGGTCTTCCTGGGTTGAACCAGTACTAAGCTAGGATAAATGTGTCTTGCTCAATGACCACAACCCAGAGACGCCGGAGAGGCTCGAACCCGTGGCCCCTCGGTCTTGAGTCAAGCACTCTACCATTGAGCCACTGAGCTCCCTTTGGATGCAAAATGTGACAGCCACCTTGAGACTATGTCCTAAATCTTGTGTTTTCTAAGCCTAAATGACAATTTTGAAGCAAATTAGTATGATTGACTGCAAAATAAGTGGAAATAAATGAAGACAACAAATTGGCTTGCAAATGTATGAGCTTAAAATAATGCAATTTAAAATAGCCTGCATATTTTGGAAAACCAAGATGGCGGCCACCTTATAAATGGTGCCCATATAAAATGTCTACTTTGGCAGCCGTCTTGGATGGTATGTTGGATGCTCTCTTCTTTATTCAAAGCCATTAAATAAAGTTATTCTTTAAAATCGTTTGCATAAATTCAAACTACATTCTTCCAGTGCCAAATGAAAGCAGATAGTATGTTATGATTTGCACATTGGTAGCCATCTTTAATACCATATTTGAACAATACACAACAATAAAGCCATGCTGATAAATTAGTAACTTGTTTAATGGGACTATTTCTACTTGCTAGAAGTAATTTGCATCATAATTTATAACTTTGTAAAGTTCAATAATATAACTGCACTTTTTAGTTATAAAAGTGGCGGCCATCTTGAAAAAATACAGCCTCAATCCTGATTTTTTAAAATTGAAAGATGATTTTAAGGTATTGAGATATAACTGATGGCTATTTAAGTAAAATTAACTGAAGAAAACATGATGTTTGCAAATAAATAATGAGATTATAATGAATAAGTTAAAAAAAGGCGGCCATTTTGGAAAAACAAGATGGCGGCCATTAGAGGGCATTTTCGGCGTGGCACTGACCCTTATTTTTTTTCTTTTGTTATCAACTAGCCATGCACCAAGTTTCATGCTTTTATCATAAAATGCACGATTCTTCTCAAAATTGTTACATATCTGCCCCACTATTATTGAATTTATTAAACAAGTTGAGAAAAAGCAATAAAATGCAAGGCAAGCCTCGCATTTTATCGCTTTTTCCCAACTTGTTTAATAAATTCAATAATACATGGGCACTAATGTAAGATCCTCTATATAGCTATTACTTGCTACATACAAAGTTTCAATATTCTGAGTAGTGACTAGTCTCTGCTGCTGAGCAGACTGGTTCGAGTCTTGTGAAAACCTGATTTTGTTGCATGTTAACGACAATTGCGCAGACCAGCCTGCGCATCCACAGTCTGATCAGCACCTTGGTTATTCACTGTTTGGAAAGGATAAGAGATAAAGTTACAACATGCCAAGTTTCAATATTCTAGCCAGTCTCTGTAGTGCATTGGTGAAAGTTCAAAATTTCCAAAATCCTGAACTTTTGAAACTCCAGTCTTAAAACTTGCAGTATGCCCACTCGATATTCACAATTTAAAGTTTAAATGGTCAAATGCCCTTAGACAGACTGAAAATAAATCAGAGAAGCTGTTATGATCTCCCTAATTCAGCATTTTGACTGTGTAAAGTCAGCCTCAAAATCCTGAATTCAGGAATAATACTGAAAACTTTCACCCATGGTAGTGGAGCAGACTGGCTCGAGTCTTACTTGGTAGGAATTCTGAAGACCTGTTTTCCCATTGAGGCTTATATGATAGTATGCATTTTTGTCCTATCAAATGCACAGACTGGGGGGGGGGGGGGGGGAGCATGCTCATTGTAAATTTAAGGCACTACCCACTAAAACTGGGTCAAATCTATGCAAACCTTAACATTACCCAATTCAGCTGCATCAAACCAAGGTAAACTTTAGCATTACCAAGGTAAACCTCAGTTTTACCCAATTTAGCTGGGTCAAACCAAGGTAAACCTCAGTGTTACCAAATTAAGCTGGGTCAAACCAAGGTAAATGTTAGCACTACTCACTTAGGCTGGGTCAAACCTAGTACCAATGTACCAAATGTACCAATTTAGCTGGATCACACAAAGGTAACACTCAGTGTTACCCAATTAAGTTTGGTCAAGCCAATGTAAAGCTTTTATCCTTTTACGCTGGCTAAAACCAAGGTAAACATGTGTTACCCAATTAAGCTGGGTCAAACAAAGGCAACCCTTAGTGTTACCCAATTAAGCCGGATCAAGCTAGAAGGATGAGAACAGTCAGCCATTTTCAATCAGGAAAATATGTTGGTTGACTCCAATATGGAGAAAAAGCGATTTTTAAATCACTTATTAAAGGCTTAAAATAACAAAATATCAATAGAAACCAGTCAGTTTATGCTTATTTTATATCTAAAATTGAGTTTTAACTTCATTCAAACAAAAATTTCAGCAAAAACAACTGACATTACATAAATCCTATGCCAGTGCTCAATCAAGAAATCTTGATCAATCCTGAACTTTCTCATCCCTGAAACTAAAGTAAATGATAGCACTACCCACTAAGGCTGGGTCAAACCAAGGTAAACCTCAGTGTTACCTAATTTAGCTGGGTCAAACCAAGGTAAACCTCAGTGTTACCAAATTAAGCTGGGTCAAACCAAGGTAAATGTTAGCACTACTCACTTGGGCTGGGTCAAACCTAGGTGATCCTCAGTGTACCAATTTAGCTGGATCATACCAAGGTAACACTCAGTGTTACCCAATTAAGCTAGGTCAAACCAAGGTAGACCTCAGTGTTACCCAATTAAGCTAGGTCAAACCAAGGTAGACCTCAGTGTTACCTAATTAAGCTAGGTCAAACCAAGGTAGACCTCAGTATTACCCAATTAAACTAGGTCAAACCAAGGTAAACCTCAGTGTTACCTAATTTAGCTGGGTCAAACCAAGGTAAACCTCAGTGTTACCAAATTAAGCTGGGTCAAACCTAGGTGATCCTCAGTGTACCAATTTAGCTGGATCATACCAAGGAAACATTCAGTTTACCCAATTAAGTTTGGTCAAGCCAATGTAAACCTTTTATCCTTTTAAGCTGGCTAAAATCAAGGTAAATCTGTGTTACCCAATTAAGCTGGGTCAAACCAAGGTAACCCTTAGTGTTACCCAATTAAGCTGGATCAAACTTAACTAAAGTAAATGATAGCACTACCCACTAAGGCTGGGTCAAAACAAGGTAAATCTCAGTGTTACCCAATTAAGCTGGGTCATCCTCAGTATTGCCCAAGCCGGGACAAATCTATGTAAACCAGCGTTTTCAATTAATGCTCCATCTTAATGAGTCAATTTGATCTACCACTCTTCCCAAATTCGTTGGAAGCTTTTAATGTCCTGGATCCATGATCCCTCACTGTTGCTCTACCTGGCTCCAGAATTCTGGATCAACTGGTCACAGATGTCTGTCAGGTTTTTGTTTTCTTCTTTCTGAAATAGAATAAGTTGTCAAATTTTAAATTCAGGCTTTAAAGTTCTACTAATAGGTCCAGTTATGCAAACTTGTTGAGCATAAAACTCTATTTTTTTCATAAGTTTAACCTGTGTTTTCCCTAAATCTATCAGTTTAAAGTCTGCTTGTAGTACTATGGCTGATGCTTTTTCTTTGATCTTTGCTGATGTTTAAATCATACACCCTAGAATAACGACAAAGGAGGAGTTTAAAACTGTACTCTAACTTCCAATTTTAGTTAAACAGCGATGTAGGCGGGCACTTCCTAAATAGCGACAAATTAACCCGTAGGTAAATGTAATATAATTGACAGCTTAGGCCGGATGCTGGGAGGAGCGAATATAAATTTCCTCAGGTGCCAGTAACACGGGTTTATTTGCGCCTGCGCCATACTACAAGCTAAATAAAGGATTCTTCCTCGCCTTTCTGTTTAAACCGCTCGGTGGGCGTAGGGCTACGCCCACCTCGCGGTTTAAACAAGAAAGCCTCGGAAAAGTATCCTTTATTTATTACTCAATTGTTATAGAAGATTTTGCTGTTTCCCTAAGCAGCAATAAGTTCAGTTGCTTCCTTGGTGGTCATAATTTTGACAGATCAATTTCCCCCCATTTGTGTACATAGTCACCTGGAGAACACTACTGTGACCGTTGCTTAGAAATGGTCCAGTATTTAAAGCTGCATAGTCTGTAACTTTTGATCTTCTAATTTTAAAAATGTTTTTATATTTCAAGAACACAGTAAAATTACTCAAATTCAGGTAAACATTTTACCATTTTCGTAAATCTTAACAAGTTATCACTATCAAAACAACTGCATTTATGTTAAAATTCAACGGTCTAGAATTATTGGAGGGACGTAAATAATTACCAACAAGAGAAATAACACCTATTTGATAAGATAATTCACTTTTCCATGCAGTTTTCAGCTGTACTCAACATTTTTATTGTGAAAACATAGTTTAATTCTGCTTTTACAAATGATTTAAAAAGAAAAGAAAATTTTTCGAAAAATGTTCATAGTTACAGACTATGCAGCTTTAAGGAAAGGTTCCTTATAGAAATTGTTAACAAACAGGCACCAAAGAATGACTCGCACCAGACACTGACTGATCCCAAAAGCTCTCTTAGGGCACTTCCTGCTCAGGTGAACTTACATAGGTCAAAGTGGGAGAAAAGATGTGTCAGTATGGTAAAAAAAAAAACAACGTTAAATATCAGAATATAAGAATCTATCAGGCTTGTCGAGTGATGACAAAGGGTAATGCCAAAGAAAAGTTTTCTACCTGCCCATTAGCCAACGGTATATTCTTTTTCTGGCATACTGTTCAATTTTTGTATTTTTTAAAAAAAATAAAATTCCAGAAGTTCCTTTATATGCTGAGATCCGACGTTACATTTTGACATCAGTCGAATATGGGATGCAGGGCTTCAGATATTTTTCAAGACTGGTGGGCCAAAGTGACCCATGGAGCAAAAAATAGTGGGTCATTTTCTGAAATGATGGGCCCATTGCTGATTTTACCATAAAACCTGTCTTAAGCTGCCACTTGAAAAAGTAGACCAATTATCGCTTAATGCAGGTCAAAAGTATTGCAGAATGCTCCAAGGGGAGCATTCTGCAATCCTTTCGACCTTCATTAAGCTACCATTTGTTATTAAGATCTTTGTTTTGTCTTTTTTTTCAGTGGTTGCTTAAGACAGGTTTTACTGTATTGGCAACATACATGTACTTTCTGTTTTGTGGAATTCGTTGACTTGCTGTAAGATGAATATTTCTATTAAACTAATATTTAACTAAAAAGGATGGGTCCACTGGGCCCACTGCCTTGGAAAGTGATGGGTCATATTTTGAAATCATGGGACAATGACCCGGGCCCACCATAAATCTGAAGGCCTGGGGATGTAATGACAATACTTGCTGACCTTGTGTGTGACTTCAAATGTTACCAATGTATAGACAATGGGTTTTTTTTTGTTTTGTTTTTTTATTTGATTTGATTCTTTAAGTCCCATCAACAATCTTTCAGTTATAAAGGGACGGGTCGTCCTGGGTTGAACCAGTACTAAGCTAGGATTAATCTTCTTGCTCAAGGACACAACGCAGTGACGCGGGTGAGGCTCAAACCCGCCGCGACGTCCGAGTCATGATAACATGGGTGAGATAAGAATTTCTTGCACAACAGATAAGGATATCTGATATATTATCCTGGGTCAGAGATTCTTATCTTACCCATGCTATCTTACCAAGGCTGTCACTTGTGCGCTGTTTATATTGGTTGTATTGGAACTCACATGCATGGTCATCAATTGACGTCATATGTTAAAATGACGTCATCATGTCTTGTCGCATCTCATCGTATTCAGGAACTTCTGGGTCCTTTTTAAAAACATAAAATGCAATATTTAATGGTGGGCAAGAAAAAGAATCCATTATTTGTGTGAGAATGGAATAGAAAAATCCGCCCCTCGCGATCACTGTTTGTCATCACTTGGCAAGCCTCGTGATGCCAAACGAAGCCGAGTGATGCCAAACGGTGATTCTCAGGACAGATTTTTCTATCCTACCCTCACACTCATGATGGATTCTTATATTCTATCCCTTGGTACAATCTCAGTCCTTATCTGGTGTGTAATAAATCAATATCCTGAGCAGCATCATTGCGATGCAGGGTCGATGGACCCACCTTTTGTTCGAGCTGCTTCTCCAGGTTCTCAATCTTCATATTCATCACTTTCTTGGCTGCTTCATGTTTGTTCTGGTCCGCAGCTATATCACCCTTCAACTTGGCAATCTCTTTCGCAGATCTGCAAAGGGACAAAACAATATTTGAGCCTCAACATGTGATTTCCAACAATGTGGTATTTTGACAAGTGTAGATTCAGAGGAGCATAAGCAGCCTCCTTTTAAGCTTAGAAAACTCAAATGAGGTTCAGTCAGTAGCTTAACAGTCATAGAATATTTAAGCGACTAGCAAAAGCTCTGATCAGACTGCGTGTATGCGCAGGCTGATCTGAGGCTTTGCTGGTCGCACATACCACATTGTTGGAAATCTCATGCACTGGCTTATTTTATTTGGCCATGTTTAAAACTGATTAGTTTGCCTCTTCTTAATACTGGAAGGTTTTATAGATGACAGGGTAGGTAGCTTAAAGGTACAGCAAAAAGCTGTGTAAAACGGCCACTCTCAAAAAGACTGAAAATTGGCTTTCAAGACCAATTATCGCTTAATGAAGGTCAAAAGTATTGCAGAATGCCTTGGAGCATTCTGCAATACTTTTGACCTTCATTAAGGGGAGCATTCTGCAATTTTGACCTTCATAAAGCTTTTGTCATTAAGATCTTTGTTTTGTCTATTTTTGAGTGGCAATTTTACACAGGTTTTACTAATATAAGAGGATAAAACATTCTTTTCCATATATTAACGTTTGCCAAGCCCTCGTGAGATAATGCTGCAACACATTATCACAGGAGGGCTTGGCAAACGTTAATAAATGGAAAAGAATGTTATATCATCATTGTTTTATACCTTCTTAAATCTTCTGTAACTGAAAACGACCCCATCTTAACTTGCAGACAATGTCCTTGACCAGGCTTAAATGGCAATGAAGCCCTCTGCTGTCGTGTATTAATGAGAATGAAGCCCGTGGCCAGTGATTTGTCAACGCTCAGCCGTACTGTAACATGTTAAATTCAGATGAAATGTACAACTGTCAGCGATTGAATCACGTCAAGTTTCTATAGTAAACACTTATAAGGTACATAATAATGTTTGATTTAATTCTTTACGTCCTAGTCAAATATCTTTCAGTTAGGTCGGGACTGGTCTTTCTGGGTTGAAAAGCACTAAGCAAGTATTAATGTGTCTTGCTCAAGGATAAAACGCAGTGACGCCGGTGAGGCTCGAACCTGTGGCCACTTGAGTCAAGCACTCAAATACTGAGCCACTGCACACCCGTATATAACAATGTACATTTAATCAACCTGAATCTTTTTCATGCTGAATACTTGTATGTACTACACTCCCACATTTATCCTAAACTCCAGCTGTTAAGTATTTAGACCTAATTTTTCCCAATAACTTTTTTATCTTTAATTTTAGCAATATGTGTTCGCGATGAAAGTTGTTGAGGAGACTTTCTGCCAACTTCTCCAAAAAGGTCTTGTGCTTGTGGCGCAAGCAGATTTTTGTGTATATAGATGAAGATTTTGCAATAAATTGAATTCGTCCTATATTTCTAAGTCTTTTATTGACAAATTGGTAAATTTGTATAGGCGTGCCATAAAGGGTTAGTTTAAAAAAAATATTTGGAAGGGGTGCATATCCCGTTCTTCAAAGACTGTGCATAACATAAAACTGCCGTTAACATACTCAGAATTTACCGTGCGTATGCAGAATTAACTTGAAGCAGGCTCATCTGTAGGAATAAGGGCTGGCTTATCCCATGATGTGCATTTTTTCTCTTATGCGCATGCTATGAAATAAACGGTTTTGAGATGACCCTACTAGCTTAACGCACAAGCTAATCGCACAAGCGTGATTTCTATTATATTTTAACAAGCCATCCATCACTTTAATAATGAATTAGGGCGGTGAAATGTAAGTTTTTGACTGACATTTTGGACTTGGTTTATTTGCACTTTGCTTAAAATGTTCAAAGAGTGCATCTAAGCACAGAGGAACCTGCAGCATCTAGGATGTTGGAACCATTTGGAGAAGTTGGCGGAGATGTTACTGAATACTTTTCATTTGCGCACACATTTTGCTAAAATTAAAGATAAAAAAGTTATTGCGAAAAATTAGGTCTAAAAACTTAACAGCTGGAGTTAAGTAACCTGCAGCATTCTAGTTGTAAGCATGTGATTTTCATAAGTGGAAAATAGAGTGAATCCTGATTTTAGGTGGCTTCATCCAAATTTTTAGAATTTATTTACTTTCTTCTGGCAGGTTATTCTAAACACATATATTAACTCACTTGGCTTCTTTCTCTTCAGCAGCTTTCTTAATACCCTGAGCCTTTTCTTCGGATTTCTTCAGCTTTTCCACAACCTCATTCACATACTTCTTTAGAGTTTCTTCATTCTGTAATAGTTCAATCAGTGAGGCCTAAATTAAAATTTTACTTGTTTCCCCTTACCCGACCGACCCTAAAAAAAGGCCCTACTCAAAAAAATTTATTTGAATTTTCAGTCAAGAATATTTTTTTTTAATTTCATTGCAACCTGAGAGAATTGTCCAATGTAAACAGTGTTATCTTAGCAAATTGTTTGTGTATTTAATTTTATTGCCTATAGGTGGACTATAGAGTAAAACCTGCCTAAAACGACCACTCAAAGATATATGCAGAGGTCGTTAAGACAAATGGGTGCTAAATGCAGGTCGGAAGTATTGCAGAATGCGGATCCAATATACGAATGAGCAGAATTTTTTACAAAAGAGAGGAGAGCTCAGTGGTAGAATACTTAACTCGAGACCGAGGGGCCACAGGTTCAAGCCTCACCAGCGTCACTGCGTTGTGTCCTTGAGCAAGAACATTAATCCTTGATTAGTACTGGTTCAACCAAGGAAGACCGGCCCTTTATAACTGAAAGATTGTTGATGGGATGTTTCATTTGTTTGTTTTGTTTGATTTGATTCTTTACTTCCCATCAACAATCTTTCAGTTATATAGGGACCAGTCTTCCTTGGTTGAACCAGTACTAAGCTAGGATAAATGTGTCTTGCTCAAGGACCACAACCCATTGACGCCGGTGAGGCTCGAATCCGCAACCCTTCGGTCAAGAGTCAAGCACTCTACCACTGAGCCACAGGGCTCCCCAAGTAGTTCAATCAGTGATTTACGATTCAGCGGATCCAATATACGAATGAGCAGAAATTTTTACAAAAGAGAGGAGAGCTCAGTGGCAGAATGCTTAACTCGAGACCAAGGGGTCACAGGTTCAAGCCTCACCAGCGTCACTGCATTGTGTCCTTGAGCAAGAACATTAATCCTAGCTCAGTACTGGTTCAACCCAGGAAGACCCGTTCCTTTATAACTGAAAGATTGTTCATGGGATGTTTCGTTTGTTTGTTTTGTTTGATTTGATTCTTTACTTCTCATCAACAATCTCTCAGTTAAACAGGGACGGGTCTTCCTGGGTTGAACCAGTACTAAGCTAGGATAAATGTGTCTTGCTCAAGGACCACAACGCAGTGACACCGGTGAGGCTCGAACCCGCCGCCCCTCGGTCTTGAGTCAAGCACTCTACCACTGAGCCACTGTGCTCCCCATGTTGATGAGATGTAAAGAATCAAATCAAACAAACAAATGAAGGAGAGGAGGACCACAAGGCAAAATATCGGAATTCAGTTCATTCAAATGAGCAAATTTATCAGAAATTACCCCTTCCTTTCGCCATATAGTAATTCTACCATATACCTGTTTAATATCACTGTTCAAAATGAGCTCATTTAAATCTATACTTTTAAAATCTTTGTGTTGCAGAGACAGTTCTTCAAATTTTTGCAGCTCTGTTCGAAGTACTTTTGATGATATTGCTGTCCGCTCATCTGCACCCACTCGCTTTACTAGTGCTCAGAGTTGCTGTCTTTCTATTTCCCCTTCATCAATACAGGGTTGCCACTTAATATCATTTTCAAAATTCCCTGACTTTTCACTGACTTTTCCCTGATTTTTTACTGTTTTCTAGACCCCTTTGGAAGGTCAATTTTAGCCATTTTCATCCATCGACAACCATGGGTGAAAGTTCAAAATTTCTAAAATCCTCAACTTTAAAAATGCAAAATTTTAAACTTGCAAAATGCCTACAAAAATGAATAATTTCATGTTTAAAAAATTCATTGAGTTAAGATAATCTGAAAATTCATCCGAGAAGCTATTATAATCTCCCTAATTCAGGATTTTGAGGCTGACTTTCTATAGAAAGTCAGCCTCAAAATCCTGAATTCAGGATTAATCCTGAAAACTTTCACCTATGGGCAAGTACAAATATTTATGCTTGCTGATTTAATCTTTAAAGAAAACAAATCTCAAACCATAAATATTAGAAAAGGAATATTTCTGAACATAAATTGCAAGATAAATTGCTTGCAATTTATGTTCAGAAACATTCCTTTTCTGCTATTGCTTGCAACTTATGGAAAATAAAAATTTCCAGAAGCCTGTTAACTAGCAACTCTTTTGGAAATGGGTCTTCCTGGGTTGAACCAGTACTAAGCTGCAGATAAAGTGTGTTGCTCAAGGACATAACACAGTGATCCTGCCAGCGGTGAGGCTCTAACTAGCAAACAGATGATCCAGAGCCCACTGCACATAATTCTTTGCATGCTGGGAAATTTTTCATGATTTTTTTTGTTGTCTGCAGATATTTTTAACATTACCTTTCTCATATATATTCTTTAAAGAACAACATTAGATTGTTAAACAGTTTGAATCCATATGAGGACCAACATTCTGTCGGTTCCTGATCTTGCTCCAAACTGTTTGCAAAGTTTATAAGCAGGCAGAAAGGCACAATTAATATATAATGGGCTGGTGAATAAACATGCCTTCAGTACATACCAAAAAATTATTTTTCTTCTTTTTCAACCAAGACATATGTTGTGGGTACTCAAAAGAACAGTCTCGATGAGACGGTTCTTTTGAGCACCCAAAACATAGGTTAACCTAAAGCGCCAAGAAAAAAATGCATCTGAAAATGTCGTCTGCTGCAAATAATTGCCTAACATTACTGACAAATTAAGTATAGATGCAAACAGCGTGGACCCAGAACAAACTGCTCCTATAGGAGCAGTCTGATCTGGGTCCACTCTGTTAGCCACAGAGGCTTCATAAACATTTCAGCAGACGAGAAAAGCAGATGAATTTTGTTGCGATTGGCGTATTAAGAATTAAAACTGATGGGTAAGAAAATATTTGTAATTTTACGCAAAAAAATTTTGTACCTTTCTTTGCTCTTCCACAACGGTCTTCAATTTCTCATACCTCCTGTGTAAATCCGAGAAGGCATTCTCTACCCCTTGGATGTCTTTGAACATCTGAAAAGTATCATTTTAATCATAATAAATTAATGGAATTCCTGCAATACTGTAAATTTCTGAAATTCTAGCGAGGGTTTTATTTTCGCGAAACTTCATAAAATCCTCATGAAATGGAAAAATTACTCTTTTATTTGTTGAAGTAGGTAAATCATACCATATTCCCAAATTTTTAACGTGGCAAATATGTCTTTTAAAGCTATTCCCGGAAATAAAATTATCATGAAAATTTCCAAATTTACAGTAAATAAAAATAGAAACTGTGTCTGTGCTCATAAATATTTTGCTTGCCCAAGGGCTATATCTGTGATATTTTGTTTTTACATTTTGTCAAAAAATTAAAGAAGTCATCCACTCCTCATCCCTTATAAACTGACCGTCACAGAGTTCCAAAGTGTTTGTTTGTTTGATTTGATACTTTACTTCCCAGTCAACAATTTTTCAGTTACCTCGGGACGGGTCTTCCTGGGTTGAACCAGTACTAAGCAAGGATAACTGCATCTTGCTCAAGGACACAACGCAGTGATGCCAGTGTGGCTCGAAACCACGGCCCTTCAGTCTCGAGTCAAGCACTCTATCACTGAGCCACTGAGCTCCCCAGTCTCAAGAGTGTAGCTCTAATACAGTGCAGTTCTTTTATAATGCAATGCCTGCCTGATACTCTGAAGATCCACCTGTCTGTTATGGTACATCACTTACCAGAAACAAGAACAGTAAAATCTTAGCGGCCACTCAAAGGTAGACAAAACAAAGATCTTAATGGCAAATGGTAGCTTAATGAAGGTTGAAAGTATTGCAGAATGCTCCCCTTGGAGCATTCTGCAATACTTTTGACCTGCATTAAGGGATAACCGGTCTTGAAAACCAATTTTTGATCTTTTAGTGGCTGCTTAAAGCAGGTTTTACTGTATTGTGTTAACCTATTTAAGCCAAAAGGATTTTCCCACTCTTATCAATTGGACCTGTCCATTTCTGTTTTAAGGAGTAGGGTGGTGTTTTTATTTGAATTCTAATAGAACATTCTGCAAGCAAACAGCGGAGATTCTGACCAGTCAGATTGCGGCGTCTGATCTGGTTCTGCACTGTTTGCTGATGTCCCATAAAAAGAATGCTAGGCTTATATGGGTGTATATGCGCTATGCATTACTAAAAAAAATGCCATTGAAAACTAGCAAGTGGAAAATGGCTAAAAATAATCTGTCTGTGGAAATATCAAGACACCTTTGGTAAATCGGTAGCCAAATCATATAAATGATCGGTTTTTATAGTATTTAGCAAAAGAATGGTAATATTTTATAGATTAAAAACATTTTTGAAAAGTTTTGCACATGGTCAGGTCATAGAAGCGCTTCAGTGACATGTGATGTCGCAGATCGATACAAGATTGAATCAACCAATCAGGCGAATCACATGACTTCATGACACATTTGGTAAACAAGTATGCCACATGTACACAAAATGCTAAAATCAGATAGGCAGTATTTGACAACAATGCCCCCTATCAGAAGTTAATGGTTATCAATGTCACCTATCAGATGTTAATGGTTATAAAGGGACAATTTTACAAAGAAATTTAGGAAATTAACCATCAAACTATTATCAAGGTATGCCTTGTGTGTTATCAGACAAGCAGAAACATTTTATATAGAGGATCTTACATTAGTGCTCATGTTTTATTGAATTTATTAAACGAGTTGAGGAAAAGTGATAAAATGCGAGGCTTGCCGAGCATTTGATTACTTTTTCGCAACAAATTTAATAAATTCAATAATACAGGAGCACAAATGTTAGATTCTATTTATCATATGACAGTAACATAACTTTGGAATCGCAATATTTGGTGTGAAAACATTAGCATTTTGCCATATATATGCGGTGTTATTATGGGCGTCATTTCATAATGTTACCAAAATCTGCAAACCACTAGTGGTTTATCGATTTTATTACATGTTTTTTATCACTCCCAGACGCGACGATAAAGCATGGTATTATTTGACTTTTCGCTTACTGTAAAGGGGGGTGCCTCATGAATCCGTAATTAGGACTGATCAACCTTAGAAATAGGTAAAAGCTGAGAACGAGGATTGGTTTTATTCAAAAGTAACTGTATCATCTTGCGCCATTTTCTCATTCATTATTTAGTCCCTTAAAACGAAAGTAAAATAACTGCATCTGAAAATGTATATTCAGTAGCATAAGCATAGAGGCAAACATTGTGGACCCAGATCAGACTGCTCCTTCAGGAGCAGTCTGATCTGGATACACATTGTTTATGTATGAGTCTTCAAATAGTTTATTGGATGACAAAAAACATACATTTTGTGATTTTGTGCTTTAAGGGTTAATAAATGCCAGCTCATTGTGTATACAGGGTATGGTTAGGATTTTCATGAAATGCACGCACGTTTTCGCTGCTCAAAAAGCTTAATAACTCTTTACCAAATTATAAATACAACTTGATTTACCTTCCTTAGCAGATGAAATAGCTGAACCTTGCCCAGATATGAATATTAAAGTTGCAGCCTTTACAGTAAGCGAAAAGTCTATCAATATTACTCTTACCTGTTGTTTTTCTTTTTCTAAAGTGGCGATTTTCTTTTTATCAGTTTCCTGTTTTTCTGAAATTATTATGACTTGGTTAGATATTGATCAACCTATTTAAGCTGAACGGAATTTCCCATTATTATCAGTTGGACCAGTCCATTTCCGTTTTAAGGGTTGTTAGGTTGTACTTTTCATTTCTAATAGAACTATCTGTATTAAGCAAACAGTGAAGACGCCGATCAGATGCCGCATTTTGCGGCATCTGATCTGGATCTGCACCGTTTGTCTATGTCCCACAAAAAGGAGGCTAGGCTTATATGGATTGGCTTATATGGATTAGCCCTTTGTATTGCGATGGATTTTCCCATACATATTGATACAATGAGTATGGGACTGCCTAGTGCCTATTGTGTAATTTTAGGGGTCACAGGTAGAATTTTTAAATTTTGATGTATTTCCAGGCCCCCTAGCAGACTCTCATGAAATTAAAGGTTTTTTATAAAGGCTATTTTAGGCAAAATAAAGGTTGTTTCATTGGACTTATAACAAAAATAAAGAGTAAATTAACATCAAATTTGCTAGCATTATTATCTGATCCTGATCTTTAAATCCATGTTATGATAGATGAAGGTATGAAAGGGGTGCAGCAAATCGCTAGCTGATAAATGTATAGCCCATTAATCACAAATCAATAGATTTTACTCTTGATGATTACTCCCCAGTTAAAAAACTTTGCTTTTAACTAAAGGCTTGTGTTGAGCATTGTTGAATCAAAAACAAATCACATATTTCCTAATCTGGAAGGGGGTTCGGGGGTCCTCCCCCGGAAAATTTTGAAAACTAAGAAAGCAGGAGAAGCCATCTCTGGTCAGTTTCTAAGGGCAATTTATACCTTCAGTAAATGATCAATTTTAGAGGATATTCCTCCCATTTATTGCATGCTCTTTTTTTTTAATTTAGACAGATATGCATATTGTTTGAATTAGTCTTGGGGTGTAAATAACACTGTTTAGTTTTGACAACCTTAGACAATGACATTAGAAAATCAGGATATCATTCAGAAGTCAATGATCCCAATAGACGCTATCCATTAATATTTGTTGGCGCAATTATTGCAGTTGGTAGGGTGTCCAACCTAATGCCTGGAGTTTTGCAGGTTCTATTCCCAGGTCAAGCACATTTTTTCACAAGTTGTCAGTTAGCCTTACTAGTGAAAGATGAGCACTGAGTACTAACTAGTAAAAAGGTATGGGATAAGCCAGCCTAGGAAAAGGGTGGTTAGGATCATGTAGTAGTCATTCTTACATTACCTCAGCTGTTTAGCATGGATGTAAAGCAAGAAATCAATCCAAATTCATTTATATTTTCATATTCATTTTACCTCACTCTTTTATTTATTGTTGCCTAATCTGAAGCATCAGAAAACTTGACTATAAGTGTCACCCTGGTGCAAGAGGTAGGGTTAGACACAATGGTCTGAGGATGAATACAGCTTTCTGAAAAGCTCAAGATGTCACAGACATTACTTTTCAACATACTTATGGTCTATTCCTTATGTTCAAACTGATCTTCCAAAATTTAAAGGTTTATTAATCAAAATAAAGGTTATTAAAGGTTTTTAAGCCAAATTAAAGGTTTTAAAGGATTGCAACCAAATTAAAGGTTTCTAAAGGTTTTAAAGGTTCCACTAGGGGGCCTGTATTTCTGTCTCTGAAGGTTGTTTTAATATAAGCAAACAGTGCAGACCCTGATGAAATGCAGCATTCTGCTGGATTTAATCTGATCTTCACTGTTTGTTAAAGTGTCCATTTAGGGGTTTCCAGTATACAAAGGATGAACAAAGATCTTTGCATGCTGGGTAATTTTGCATGCTTTTATGCCGTCTGCTGATTTTTCAAAATCAACTTTTTTGAAAAATTCTTTCAGGAATATCATCAGTCAAACTGTTTGGAATCAGACCAGGCCAGACAAAATGTCTAGCCTGATCTGGGTCCAAACTGTTTGCAAAGGTTATCAGCAGGCGACCCCAGTAGGTAAAGAGTTCATACCATCAAACTCTGCATGCTGGGTAAATTTGAAGTATTTTTGTTGTCTGAATTTTTAATCCTTATTGCAGGGATTTTCCTAAGCCTGATTTGGTGATAATTCATGAAAATCCGAACAAAAATACCAAAGCTACAGATGCATGAAAATTTGCATAAAATGTCAATGTAAACATGTTTTCATTCACATCTTATGCAATTTTTCATGAATTTTTATGGTGGGTAGTTAAAGCAACAAATATGTTACAGCTTTACACTGCTAATTTCTCATATGGTTTTTGATCCATTTAAAATGGCTGTCCAATTCTTTTAGACTGTAGTTAGACTCAAGTTTTTCCAATTTTGATGACCCAAATGCTTTTTTTCCCAAAATCAACAGGCCCCTGGTCCTGACTTCAGAAAGGTAGGAAAATCCCTGTTATCATCCTGAAATTCTTGCCTGTTTTAAACATCTGCTGCATGCATTTTCAAGTGCACAGAAAACATTGGAGGTGGCAAACACTATGAGCCCTGACGAGACTGGCACTAAGGAAGCAGTCAAATCTGGGTCCATATTGTTTGCAATGAAGACTACTGAAGTATGTAAGCAGATGAGAGGGCAGATGACAATTGTCGTGAATGGTAGGAAAAGGGGAGAAAAAAGACTTTCAGTGTCAGTTTGGATTCAGACCTGGTCCAATATTTTGTTGGACCTAATCTGGGTCCAAACTGTTAGAACAGTTATTAGACAACAGAATTTGCCTTCAGCAGGGAAACTTAGCGCAACCTTAAGCTAGAATGTTGTTACCAGTTGAATTACAAATAAAGCTTTTTTCAGTTTTCACTTCATCATTACTTTATTCCCTCTAGTGATAAATTTTCAACTCTTACGGTATATCAAACAAAAAGATGATTAACAAGAAATATCATTTCTTATTTTCTCTGAAAATCTAAAGATGTCAAAAAAAATGTATTGTCTACCTAAGTAATGACTGGTGCTTTAATGCTTATTTGATCCTACTTGCCTCTTTTTTCTAATTCCTTGAAAACATTTGTTGTAGTGTTCACTAAAAACATTTCACATCAAAAATTATTTTGATTCATAATATTTCACTAACAACTACAAAAATGTTTATACAAAAGTGTTACTGCAATAGACATCTACAAATCCTATATGGTCCAAACATCAGGTTCCCAGAAGCTTCTGAATAAGCTGGGATGTGACATATAACATAATGACATCACTTTAACATGCTGATGATGTCAATTGTATTTCAATGTGCGACTGTTCAATTTTTATCTTTGCCACAAGTTGGTACGGGAAATGTGAGATATTTCAAATGGGTAAAAACAGTGGAAATCCCGATCTGAAGACCTAGACAGTTTCTTCTTGTATTTTGAGCAGTATATATTACCTGATAACTGTTGTAGAGTTCCGTCAAAAACAGCAAATGCTTTCCTGAAAAATATAAAGAAATTCTATTGACAACTGCCAAAAATTGACAAAGTATGAACCTTGTGCAATTCATCTTTCTGAAAACCACACCTACTTAAACTCTTTGTTTACTGGTGTCATCTGCTGATAACTTTTGCAAACAGTTTGGACCCAGATCAGGCCCGACTTTTTGTCGGGCCTGATTTGGATCAAAACTGTTTGACACTCAGTTGGTTTTGCTAAAATATTTTTGGAAAAAGATGATTTTGAAAAAAGTTAGCAGACAACATGCATCAAAAATTACCCACCTTGCAAAGAGTTAAATCCACTAACTATAAGGGTTTTTTGTTTGGTTTGATTCTTTACGTCCCAGTCAACAATCTTTCAGCTATGTTGGGACAGGTCTTCCTGGGTTGAACCAGTACTAAGCAAGGATTAATGGGTCTTGCTCAAGGACACAACGCAGTGACGCCGGTGAGGCTCGGACCTGCGGCCCTTCGGTCTCGAGTCAAGTACTCTACAACTGAGCCACTGTTCTCCCTACTAACTATAAGGTAAACCACAGTTTAATTGCGGGAAATTGAACACATGGGTTTTGTTTGTGGAACTATGTCACATGCTATGTCGCCGTTGCATTGGTCAGTTATACAGTATCAGGTGAGTTTTGAGTGACATTCTGGGCGTGGTTCGGAAATGTCAATTATATACAGGTTTCATGTTTTATACATTGCCTGCTCTGATTATCATCAATATTACAGTCTGTGTAGAAGAATTTCCCCAACATCAAAAAGGGAGCGGAGTGGCCCAGTGGTAGAGTGCTTGACTTGAGACCGAGGGGGCCCGGGTTCTAGCCTCACCGGCATTACTGTGTTGTGTCTTTGAGCAAGACACATTAACCCTAGATTAGTACTGGTTCAATCCAGGAAGACCCGTACCTATATAACTGAAAGATTGTTGATGGGACGTAAAGAATCAAATCAAGCAAAACAAAAAAACATCAAAAATCCAATAGCCTTCAATGAATTAAGATATTCGTTTGAAAAATAATAGCAAAAACCTGTGTTTATGGGCTCTAAAAAAACTTACATGTTAAGAAAGCTTTATACTCAATTTCTTATCTGGTCTGCAACGGTTCTGACCTATATATTGGCCAGCTCACAAGATTTTGATATCTATTGCATTGTTTGATGTCCGAGTCTGTATATTTGTATATCTGTATATGAGCCGTGACATGAGATTTTCAACAATGTGGCATTTTGACAAGTGTAGACTCAGACCAGCCTAATCAGCCTCCTGCCTCCTTTTAAGCTTAGAAACTCCAAATGGTGTTCAGTCAGTAGCTTAACACTCATAGCATATTCAAGCGACTAGCACAGGATCTGATTAGACTGCGCGTATGCGCAGGCTGATCTGAGGCTTTGGAGGTCGCACATACCACATTGTTGGAAATTATGTGTCACAGCTCATATTTGAATTCCTTTACAGAATGGCACATCAGAAAAATCTGTGCTAGGCTGCCTCTTTTTGTTTGTTTGTTTTGTTACTTTACGTCCCAAGTCAACAGCTATGGTCATTGCGGGACGGTCAGTTCACCTAACCACACTTTTTCCTGGGCAGGCTTGAACAAGCGGATAACCAGTAATTCGTGCACATACTTTCGCTTGCAACTGACAACAACCCAATTTGAATGAATCAGCGGAAGGGAGGAGAATGACCGTAGAAATTATTTCAAGATCAATCTCCACGATAGTATGGGACCGGGCCGGGATCGAACTCGGGACCCCTGGAATTGCAGTCAGACACATTACCGACTGCGCTACGCGGCCCGGTGCTAGGCTGCCTCTGATCATAAGATTCAAAACTGATGGACATACAGGCTTTCCAATTTTACTCTTTGCCTACTTGGTAATTTTTTCATGCTTTTTTGTCGTCTGCTGATTTTTTCAAAATCAACTTTTTAGAAAAATTCTTTCAAAAATATCTTCAGAGTGTCAAACAGTTAGGAACCAGATCAGGCCTGACATTTTGTCAAGCCTGATCTGGTTCCAAACTGTTTGCAAAAGTTATCAGCAGACGACAATAGTAGGCAAAGAGTTCAATCTATAGTGATGTCTAGGTATAATACCCAACACTCCAGTAAAACTTACACAATCTCGAGCTTGGTCTATAATACTTACACCATCTCGAGATTGGTCCATAATACTTACACCATCTCAAAATTGGTCCGCAATTTATACACCATCTCAAGATTGATTTTGTTTGTTTGTTTGATTTGATTCTTTACGTCCACTCAACAATCTTTCAGTTATGCGGGACGTTCTTCCTGGGTTGAACCAGTACTAAGCTAGGATAAATGTGTCTTGCTCAAGGACCACAACGCAGTGACGCCGGTGAGGCTCGAACCCGCGGCCCTTCGGTCATCTCAAGATTGATACATAATACTTACATTATCTTGAGATTGGTACATAATACTTACACCATCTCGAGATTGGTCCATAATACTTACACCATCTCAAAATTGGTCCGCAATTCATACACCATCTCAAGATTGGTACATAATACTTACATTATCTCGAGATTGGTACATAATACTTACACCATCTTGAGATTGGTCCGTAATACTTACACCATCTCGAGATTGGTCAGTAATACATACACCAACTCGAGATTAGTACGTAATATACTTGACAACAAAAGAAACGCATATTTTCGATATCCATTTAATACCAGAAACCCTTATCAAATTTTACCCTAAATGATATGAACTTGTTTGAACGGACTCATGCGTTCGTTCCAGACCATTTTATTCGTTATTACACAGTTAATTATTTATTTTGTTAATTAATGCAAAAAAACGCAAAAACAGTGACATACCTTGGAAAACACATGATTTGAATCCGAATTTGTTGCATGTCATGATAACACACTGTAACAGATAAGAAAACAGCATAAAACTTTAAAATTCACTGCTGTAGAAATTATACTGCTAATCCAAAAATCTTCATATTTTGCATTTTTTTGCATTTGTATTAAAAACCACCGGAATCTTTTGGATGTGAGAATATCTGGAAATGTATGATTGATGTCAAGTAGGGTAGTGTCCAACAGAACCGTTTAAAACAATTGTTTGGGGCCTTTCATGCCTGTATTAATCACACTTCCGGTTAATTGTTTGATAATGTAACTGTGTCACAATAGTCCATTGTAAAGAATATTGGAAAATTTAAACTTCATAAGTAGTCTGTATGTCATGATAATCACACAGAGTGATTTTCATTCAAATCTGTTCAGCGGATTTAGGCATACACCATCTCGAAAGTCGCCTTTATTATGAGTCATTTTATTGCGCCCAGAGTTACGCCCCTTTATTATCATTATTCCAATGAGCCTTCCATTTGTGATGCATTTGATGATTCACATGTTCAGTGCATCAGTGATATCTTACATATCCTTAGATCCGTATTTAAACCCCATTTTATATACTATACCAAATATGCAAAATATGCGTTTCTTTTGCTGTTCAGTATACATACACAATCTTGAGATTGGTCCGTAATACATACACCATCTCGAGATTGGTCCGTAATACACCATCTCGAGATTGGTACATAATACTTACACCATCTCGAGTTTGGTATGTAATACTTACACCATCTCGAGATTGGTTTGTTTGTTTTTGTTTGATTTGGTTCTTTACGTCCACTCAACAAACTTTCAGTTATGCGGGACGGTTCTTCCTGGGTTTAACCAGTACTAAGCTAGGATAAATGTGTCTTGCCCAAGGACCACAACGCAGTGACGCCGGTGAGGCTCGAACCCGCTACCCTTCGGTCTCGAGTCAAGCACTCTACCACTGAGCCACTGCGCTCCCTATCTCGAGATTGGTACGTAATACTTACACCATCTAGAGATTGGTATGTAATACTTACACCACCTCGAGATTGGTCCGTAATACTTACACCATCTCGAGATTGGTACATAATACTTACACCATCTCGAGATTGGTCCATAATACTTACACCATCTCGAGATTGGTACATAATACTTACACCATCTCGAGATTGGTCAGTAATACATACACCATCTCGAGATTGGTCCATAATACTTAAACCATCTTGAGATTGGTCCATAATACTTACACCATCTTGAGATTGGTCAGTAATACATACACCATCTCGAGATTAGTACATAATACATACACCATCTTGAGATTGGTCCCTAATACTTACACCATCTCGAAATTGGTCCATAATACTTACACCATCTCAAGATTGGTACATAATAGGTACACCATCTCGAGATTGGTCCATAATACTTACACCATCTCGAGATTGGTACATAATACTTACACCATCTCAAGATTGGTACATAATAGTTACACCATCTCGAGATGGGTCCATAATACTTACACCATCTCGTGATTGGATTTCTTCTCATGATCCAGCTTGGCTCTCGACTCCTTGAGAAGCTTTTCGTAGTGCTCTTTCTCCTTACACCATTCTTTCTCTCTCACAATCAGCTGACCTTGGAATTCCAGTTTCAAGTCTGTTCGCATCCGTCTGATGTCAGAGTTGGTATATTTGAGTTCCTTTAAAAAATGACACGTGATAAAACCTGTACTAGGCGGTTGATGAACATTAACCATTAGCCTAAGGTCCTGAAATAGTCTTCTGGTACATATATTCAAGTTCACTTAAGAGTTTATCATGGCGGTAAACACTATGAACCCTGATCAGACAGCTCCTTTAGGATGACTTCAGGATTTTCGACAAAATGAAATTCAAATGAAATTCAAACCAGACTTCTCAGCTACAGAGACTAGCTAGAAAATTGAAATTATGCTCACAGCAAGTCTAGATATGATACTTTCTAATAAGTGAATGACAAAGGAGCTAATCAGACTGCGCAGATGTGCAGGCTGGTCTGTGCCTTTGTTGTACGGAAATCCCCGAAGACAGGTTTTCTCGCCTCAAGGCCCATATTATTTGTAATATATGCTACCTTAGAACATAAGCAGACATCAAGTCATAACTGGCAGTGAAAGATGACCCTTAATCGTTCACATGAGTAAGGTATATTTAGGAAACTGGCCACGCCCACTGGGGGCCATGTTTTTTGACAGATTGAATTTGTTTCAGCCATTTTGTGATCATTTCTACCAACTCATTTTGAATTCTGACCACGGGTTTCACAGAAGAATATTTCTAAAGTCTTTGATATCACAATAAGCCAAGCCTCCTGGTGGCCATGTTTTTTGACAGATCAAATTCGTTTTAGCCATTTTTGATGAAAGTCATCCAGTGATCATTTCTACCAAATCATTTTGAATTCTGACAACCAGTTTCAGAGGAGAAGATTTTTTGCCTTTACTGCCATAAGCCACACCCCAAGCGACCATGTTTTTTGACGGATGTCCTATCAAATTTCTTTATCTATTTTTGTAGAGGGTCCACTAACGACCATTTCTGCCAAACCATTTTCAATTTTGACTACTGGTTTCAGAGAAGATGTTAAAAGTTTCTTACATAGGTACATAAGGGAAACTGGCCATGCCCCCTGGCGGCCATTTTTTTGACGGATCAAATTAGTTTTAGCTAATTTTAATGAAGGTCATCCAGTGATGACTTCTACCGAATTATTTTGAATTCTGACCACTAGTTTCAGAGCAGATTTTTAAAGTATGCCTCACCGTGATAAGCCACGCCCCCTGGCGACAATGTTTTTTGATGGATCAAATTTCTTTAAGCTATATTTGTAGAGGGTCACCTGAGAGTCATTCCTGTGAAGTTTAGTTAAAATTGGCCCAGTAGTATAGGAGTTGTCATTTAAAAGAAATTGTTGACGACACACGACGACGACCCACAAACCAGACATTGACTGATCCCAATAGCTCACTTCAAGGGGACTGTGACTTTACCTCAAAAAGTCCCTCTGCAGCACCTGCATCATCATCTATACCCGATAGTAATGACTGTGGCTGTGATGATTTTCTAGTAGAATCATCCTGAAAATACATTAAATATTTTATAATCATTACAGTTCTAGATAAACAAAACAAGACCAAACACTGCTCTGGACCTGCGTTGTTGGTGCACATCTTCTATGTGTGAACAATCATTATGCAAAGTTTGAATATAAAGTAATGAAAACTGTTGGAGTAACAGATTACACAAACTAGGCACCCCAAAAGTGTTGCGAACAGACAAACGGACAGAAGGACGAACGTAGTGGACCCACTACAGTACTGGACCTGCTTTCCTAAAGCGACGCAGGTAAAAATTGGGTATAAATGGTGATTATTTTCTTATCCATCATTTAAAAAAAAACATTTGTTTTGTGTTCTCATTGAGATTTTTTTAAGTACCTATAATATATGTTTTGGTTGAAAAAAATTGAAAAAAAAATTTTAATGTCAATGAATTACATCCACTCTTTATAAAATTTTTGGCTGTGGGCCTTCTTTATGATATTAGAAACTATCTATTCAACTAAGTAGCATCCATCATGACCACATGGCTAATGTTGACTGCCTGGTGTCTGTGGTGACGTCACATCATTTCCAGCCAAGATGCACTCAGGTTGGCGCAACGTAAAATAATGTGACGTCATCTCCAACCAGAACAGCATACAAGCAGGGTTCCCACAGAAATTCAAAAATACAATCCCATGATTTTTCCATGATTTTCCATAATCAGCAATGTAATTTCCATGACTATTTAATGCAACCAACCTCCTCTTTTAGCAGCATCTTCACCACTCTGAGCATAAATGAGGAATGCAGCAACAACAGCATGCTTGTAGACCATGCATGCATTTTGAAATAATTAAAACTTGAAACCACCAGTAGCGAGAAAACTGGCACATGTGTCCGACAGCTAGTTTTCCGGCAACTGGTGGTTTCATCAAATTATTTCACAAAATTCCATGATTTTTCAATGATTATTCAGGTTTTTTCAAATTCCATGATTTTTCCATGCATGGAACTTTTATTAGTGATTTTCCAGGTTTTCCATGATTTCCAGAGCTTGTGGGAGCCCTGTACAAGACTACCACTTCAACATGGTGAAAGTACTCAAGAGCATAATCCTAACTCTCACATAAATTAGTAAATACATTTATGTGTGAATTATCTGTCTGGTGGCCATTTTGTTCAACCGAGCAATAATTGTGTATTATTGCAATTGTTTTCTTATCCAGCAGCTTAAACAATTGTTTTTTTCGTTTGATTTGATTCTTTCATCCCATCAACAATCTTTTCAGTTATGTAGGGACGGGTCTTCCTGGGTTGAACCAGTACTAAGCTAGGATTAATGTGTCTTGCTCAAGGTCCACAATGCAGTGACGCCGGTTAGGCTCGAACCCGTGGCCCCTCAGTCTCGAGTCAAGCACTCTACCACTGAGCCACTACGCTCCCTAATAAAAAATTGTTTGGGGCGCTCAAAAGAATTGTCTCATTGAGATGATTCTTTCGAGTATGCACAACATATTTTTGTTAAGAAATAAGGAAAATATTTTAAAAATACCCCCCTACCACAAACATGTTTTGCTTGAGCAATAAGGAAATCTGGAGGTCTGACAAATTCAAGTCTGACTCAGTTGGCTTCACTTACATTACTTGAATCCTCCGGGCTAAGAGCCATAATGAGATCAACAGCCCCCATGTTCAGTTCCTTCTTCCTGGAGGCACCATCGGCTGGAGTTCCCCTTGATGAAACAGGGGTATGCCTCAGCTGGGAAACATTCATTGATTGTCGTCTTTTCTTTGGTGGTGTACCCAACAGCAGTAGAGTATCTTCTAACCCACTGCAAACATAAGACAGTATTACAAACTACATCTTGGTGAAATACTGGAAAATAGAAGTTTAATAATAATAAGATTATATTTCAATAAAAAGCGAAAAAAAAGTAGCCCCTTTTTAGGAGGGTTTCACTCAACAGGGATTGAGTGAGTGTCTAGACTTGATCCTGAGTTTATTTTTCTACTGCTGCAGGTGTCCCAGGTATTGGTGCGTATGAGACACTTGGCAGATATGTCTTGTGCGTGTCAACTCTTTAATTACACACTGGCAACTGAAGAAAATGTCAGCAATGTACAAGTCTGTGCATGTTGAAATTGCTTTCTAATTACTTCAAATGAGTTCTATCACAACACCCAACCAAAAATTTTTAATGTTTGCACAAGGTACATTTTTCAAAGAGTTTTTTTAGAAAAAATATCGGCGATTTTACCAATCTGCAGAAAGAAAAAAATCAAATCTTGAAGTTTTGTGTAAAAGGAGTCTTTAAGGTTACTGGAATTTGTGAAAACATTTAACAAATTTCGTAAAGGTGGTACCGTGGCAGCCCTACTGCCAAGGCTGCACATTTTCATGTCAGCCTTAACACACTCAAACCAGGTCTTTTTAGGTATCCCCCTTTCTCTGGCACTAGATATTGTCAAACTTGTGATTGAATTTGTGCAAAAAGAGGAGTGTGTAACATGTCTAAACAAACTCAGACACCTAGTCACCTCCAGCACGCCCAACATAGCATAGAGTGTGTTGGGGTCACTTTGTCGTCATCTTGGACTCCTCATGTCCACCAGACCATTGATCTGTCATTCCAGCGAAGCCACTGTAAGTCAGGCGCAGGAGGTGCCCAGATTTCACTTCCATGTAACAGGGCGGAATGTACATAGGTGTTGAAAGTGAGTTTGTGTTTAACGTTCCACCAACAGCTAAGGTCATATGGAGACCAAGCCAAGGCTTAGTCTCATCCGACCGGGGACCCCTGGGTACAAGGCAAGTGATTTATCCATTACACCATGGAGGCTCCTCGTTCAACAGGGAAACAGACATTGTTTCTTGACACAGATAGCAACATACAATGGACGAGTCAAATACATATTCATTATTGTCTAACTGAATTCAAAACTACATTTCTCTGTTTTTTATTATGATGTTTTTTTTTTTAATTTTTATTGCACACAAAAAGATTACAACAAAATATAAGTGTTTGACAGAAAACCTGAAAATGTTTGCCCATGAATAAGTACCATAAGGTCAAATTAAAACTACCTGTGTTTAGGGTAACCCAACCTTTCCTAAATTTACTGGTGAAACCTAGAATTTCTTTCAGGTTTTCTGCAAAATATATAATTGTATGCATTTTGAAAGGCATTGCCTTTCAAAATGTATAACATTATATTTTTTCCAGAAAAAAAAATATAATAAAACAATATGTTTGTCTACCTTACCTAAAATTTGCAGACCTGTTACCCGAGCCTTTGCTAATGTGAAAAGTACTGGAATCTCGTGCACTCACCCATTTAATTGGTGTCAAACAAAAATGGTCTTTTGGTACTGCCATAGTGGCTCTTGACTCTTATCTTGCTCGTGGTGATTTGTCGTCTACTGATAACCTTTGCAAACAATTTGGACCCACATTCTGTCGGTCCTGATCTGGATCCAAACAATTTGACACTCTGATAGTGCTCCTGAAAGAAATTTTTGAATAATTAATATTGCAGAATGCTCCAAGGGGATCTGGATCCTTTGGATCTGGATCCAAACAATTTGACACTCTGATAGTGCTCCTGAAAGAAATTTTTGAATAATTAATTTTGAAAAAAAAATCGATGACAACAAAAGCTTGAAAAATTACCCAGCATACGCATAACTGGCACTTACTATTCTTTGACTTTCTCCAGCTGTTTTGGTCTAATACTGATCCTTCTTGGATCTGAAAAAACAAAGCAAAAAATTAAATGATTTTACTATACAGTAAAACCTGTGTAAAACGGCTACTCAAAAATAGACAAAACAAAGATCTTAATCACAAATGGTAGCTTAATGAAGGTCGAAAGTATTGCAGAATGCTCCCCTTGGAGCATTCTGCAATATTTTTGACCTGCATTAAGCGATAATTGGTCTTCAAAACCAATTTGTGGTCTTTCTGAGAGTGGCTTTTTTACACAGGTTTTACTGTATATACTTAATCATATCCCACTCTATCACACCTCAAAAGATGTCTTTACCTTCTAAGCAGGGGTGTGGAAATACCATGCACGATTTGTCAGACCTGGTCCTGTTTCATTCAGACAAGTTAGAAATTTCAATTTACTTGTCCTGGGAAAAATCAAAATAAATTTACAATTCTGTATTTCATATTTGTATTAAACTAATACAAACTCATATGCTGTGTAGAAAACAGTGTAGATCCTGATCAGATGGCTTCTACAGAAGCCAGCAGATCTGGATCTACACTAGAGCTGTAACGATATGCCAAAAGTGTATTGCGATATATTGCAATATATGAAGAACATATTGCGATTTTACCACAATATATTGCTTATTACATTAAGTCATTATTCTAAGCAATACTTGTAAAAAAAATGCTTAGATTTTTGCTCTATTTATGCAAGAATCTAAGGTTTTAAGATATGAAATAAATTCAAGCACCTTATAAACAATCATTTATGATTTGAAAGTTAGTGAAAGCTTTGAATGGGCAGATGAATAAAGGCAACAAACAGCTAGCAGCCAGCAAATTTTAAACTTACATTTGCACCTTTTTTGTACCACAACTACATTTCCTTTCCAATAAACTTTATTTCCATGAGTTTTTAAGATATTTCTCTGACTTTTGAAAGGAAAATCAAATAAAACCACATACTTCACTCTCTTATTGTTCTATTTATAGTAACTACAATATATTGCGATATGTTTTTCGTACCAATATATTGTACCTTTTCAGACCCATATTGCAATATACCTGCATATAAGGTTTATCGTTACAGCTCTAATCTACACTGTTTTTGATAGTTTATGTCAGCTTTCATACTGTTTTTAAAGGAGTTTATACATGTTTAATTGTTTAAGCACAGTGAGGGCTTCACTCAGATCTTTGTGCATTATCGGTTCTTTAATATGGGACAAGTAAAACTTTCTATAGACAAGTGCCTTATAGCAATTTACTTGTCCCTGGGCAAGTATAAACTTTTGCTATTTTCCACACCCCTGCTAAGACATCATGCCATTGAGTAAACTTTTTTTCAAACTTTTGGAAACAGGCCCTCTGTACTATAAGCGAAACAACTAATGGTACGGCGCACACTGCACATCCCACTCTTGTGAGCTAAATTATATATTTTAGTTCTGGTAGCTATTTCTTTTTCATCAGAGTGGAACTTTATGTACAATTATGGTAGAGGCCTGAGGGCATTGGTGAGAATAATTGTGTGAGACTTTTTTTAAATTTGGGGTCAGTGGCTTAGAATATTTTTCATATTTTTAACTCTTGCGGCAATTTTTTCCGACAGCAAAGTGAAACTTCTTGCAATTTTTAAAGAGGGTATTATGGGGGACTTTTATGTGAAAGCATTCTTCAATTTGGGCTAGTGGTTCATATGTCATTTAATATAACTGTGTAATTTTGGTAGAGGGCATAATGGGAAACACTTGACACCGTGTGAAATTATTTTGGAATAGTAGACATTTAGATCATTCTAACTTTTAAAGCACTAGAAGCCATTTTTTGGTAGCGCAGAACCAACTTCTGCACTTTTGCTAGAGGGCTATCAGAGTTTGAATTATCCAGGTTTTACTGTGTGCAGTTCAAAATGCAATGGTACTGATTCTAATTATTGATAATTGATCACCAAACTTCATCTACTAAACTGGATTCCAGCAGCTTAACCGTTAAAGCGCCAAGAAAAAAAATGCATTTGAAAATGTCGTCTGCTGAAGTCGTCTGCTGCAAATAATTGCCTAGCATTACTGACATTTTAAGTATAGAAGCAAACAGCGTGGACCGAAAACAGTCTGATCTGGATCCACACTGTTTGCCATAGAGTCTTCTTAAACATTTCAGCAGACGAGAAAAGCAGACGACTTTTGTTGCAATTGGATCATTAAGGGTTAAAAGAGGTTTATAGGGTCAAGAATAATAGCAGAACTGGGCCCTAACTAAATTGATGCTTACTTGTAGGGACTTTTGTAGAGTCTACTAGTGGATCAAACTTCACATACAGAGACATACGAGACAGGGCAGATTCTTGAACCTACAACATAAACATAAGGTCTCAATATCAACAACCCTGAAGTTCTAGAACAATTAATATGAACCAGTCCATGTGATAATATAAGAATCTATCTTGAGTGTGAGGGTGGGATAGAAAAATCCCCGTTGGCATCACAAGGCTTGCCGATTGATGACAAACGGTGATCAGGTGGGACGGATTTTTCTATCCCATCCTCACAGGAATAATAGATTCTTCATCTTGCTCACCATTAAATAAAGCATTCTAATATTTAAAAAAAACAAGGCTCCCAGAAGTTGCTGAATACGCTGAGATGTACATATCATGATGACGTCACTTTTCTTTAGGCATGCGGCTAGCAGGGTTCATACAGGCAAGTTTGAGTAAAATTCAAGGACTTTTCAAGGACTTCTAAAAGACTTTCCTACTATTTTCAAGGACTGAAACTTATGAAAATACTAATTTACATGTTAAAGCTGCATAGTCTGTAACTTTTGATCTTTTAATTTTAGAACTAATGTTTCTATTTTTCAAGAACACAGTAAAAAAAACTAAAATTCAGGTATACATTTTACCAATTTCGTAAATCTAAACAATTTATCAGTATCAAAACAGCGGTATTTAGGTTAAAATAAGCTGTCTATAATTATTGGAGGGATGCAAATAATTACCAACAAGAGAAAAACACACCTGTTTTTGTAAGATAATTCACTTTTCCGTGCAGTTTTCAGCTATAGTGAACAGATTTATTGTGAAAACATAACTTAATTCTACTTTTACAAATGATTTAAAAAAGAAAATAAAAAAATTCGAAAAATGTTCAAAGTTGCAGATCTAGTCTCTTTAAATTATATGTCTGAAATGCTAAACTGCATTATTAAATATATTAGTTTTAGAAGATAAGTATAATATTGTGGTGCTTTATTTGGTGCAGCATATGCTGCACCAAATAAAGGCACCACAATTTTATACTGGCCTAGGTCTCCAAATACATTGTTGAATCCTCCAAGGAATTTTCAAGGCCTTTGAGTGTTTTTCAAGTACTTTTCAAGGCAGATTTGATTTTCAAGGACTTTTCAAGACAAACCTGTATATTCAAGTACTTTTCAAGCTCCTGCGGTCCCTGGCCATACTAGACTGACCTAAACTTAATACAGCTGAACTAAGACCAATACTGCTGACCTTAAGTCAATATTGATTGACCTTCCCTTAATACAGAAATCCACTCAGTGTAGTTAATTAATAATGTTACATATCACATATATATATTTGTTTGCTGGTGTGGATAACCTTTGCAAACAGTTTGGACACAGATCATGCCCAACAAATTGTCAATAAAAAAGGGATCTTATATTGGATTATGTCTATCTAAATGACTTTTGTTGTGTTCTAATCTAGATTCTTACATTTCTTTAATATAGGCCTCAACGCGAGAAAACTTGTCTTCACGGGTTTGCAAACAACAAAGGCGCAGACCTCTGATTAGGGCTGCTGCGAGTATCCGAGTACTCGGATACTCGCGGATCAGAATATAAAATCGAGTATGGATATTCGTCACTGCCGAAATCGTTGGATCGCGATCTTTTTTTTTTTTTTTTTTTACCTTTTTTTTTTAACTGAATCAAGAAGTTTTCACAAAATAGTCCATTGAAATTTTTCACTATGACTACGGTTCTAATTGATAATATCTCTTATTCAAATACCTTAGTTTCTTGCAGGTTAGTGACATCCTCTATCGGTTATTAAAATCCTCAAAGTATTCCAAAATCCGCTGATAATATATTCCAAACACACTTCATCGGTACATAATAAACAGTGCCAAAAATATTATCAAATGTCAATTATCAAACAAATTTCAAAGGGTTCTTTTTTTCTTTGAACTTTTTGTCTTGCCGACAACATGACAGCTTATTAGGCCTACGTGACCCAGGTCATGTTGTCTTTGTGTGAACTTCAGGACAAAGGAAAAGGGCCTTATACTGAAATCAGCACACTTCTGTCAGAATATCTGGTTATCCAAGTTCAGGAAAATATAAAATCAAATTTACAAATTGTGTTGCATGCCTTGACAGTCGTGAGTGAAAATGTAGTCTTATCTTCTTTAAAAACTAACTGTATACATGTGGTACTTCTGGTTTAACAGAAAGGGCTGATTTACTATGTAAATTGACCCAACAATAGATGTTTCATAACAGGAGTTTTAATGTTTTTATTAACCAGTGACTCGCAGTTCGATCTGTGAATCGTCACTCATGAATCGTTGATCAGATCGGATCGCCACTTACCTAACGATCCACAGCCCTACCTCTGATCAGCACCTTTATTATTCGCTTTTTGGAAAGTATCATATGTAAACTTGCTACAGGGGCAATTTCGATATTCTAACTAGTCTCTGTTGCTGAGGAGACTGGTTTGAAACTCACTTTGTCGGGAACCCCAAAGACAGGCTTTCTTGCGACGAGGTCCATATAGTACATTACATTTTTCAATACTTAATTGGATTAGGTATCTCTTTAACCTTATACATTTGTACATACAGTAATATTTGGGCTTGATACCCAACATTAAAGTAAAGTGCACTTATTGGGTCGACTAGGGTATGCCAAGTTCTCCATCGTACTTACAGGATTAGTTGCATTGCTTCCAAACTGCTCCAACATTTCCCAGACACCAGCATCTTTGAACACTAAATAAGAAAGCAAATACATGCAAGGTTAGATGGCCCTGCCATATTTGGCTTATTGACAGGATGAAATTTGCTTCACTTGGGTCCGCACCTTTAAGTCTATCCCATTCTCCTTTTCTCTATCTTCTCTGGGAGGAGTTCCGACATGATTGAAATATTGTTGACTGGGACTTTTAGCTTTAACTCCACCAACCAACTTGCAAGGTTAACATCTTTGCCTACTGGGTAATTTTGCATGCTTTTATGTCATCTGATTTTTTTTTCAAAATTATATTTTTGTAAAAATCTTTCAGGAATACCATCAAAGTGTCAAACAGTTTGGATCCAGATCAGGCTCGACATCTTGTTGAGCCTGATCTGGGTCCAAATTGTTTAAAACTTTTAGGTTATCAGCAGACGCGATTAGTAGTCGAAGAATTAAGCATCAATTGGGTAACACTTGAGGTTTACCCACATTGATCCTTTTCCTGCCATACTACAAATGTCATCTGCTTTGTAATCTGCTTATGTACTTTGGCAGTGTACAATGCAAACAATATGGACCCAGATCAGACTGCTCCCAATGGAGCAGTCTGATCAGGGTTCATAGAGTTCGCTTCTATGATAAAAGTAGTCTGGAGGGCATTTGAATATATGTGCCCAGTGTTTCCGCGAGAGTGCGTTTCTTGTGTTTTTGACGCAATAAATTGACTGCTGACGCACTGACAGTTTGTCTGTGCGTTTTTCGTGATGCACACAAAAACAGCAGCGAGAAAGAAACTCCATCTTCTTTATGTGCCGAGATCTGAGGACTTCAATTTACCTTGATCTTCCATGACGTATCTGATTTATTTCAAAAACGACGACTGTGCATGTCAAAAGTCATTTGCGATTCGCACAGATGGGGTTTAGTTCCAAATAATTTTGGCTTGTTTCGCTCTCGCTGCTATTTTGGGGCATTACGCAGCATAAATTTTAAAAAAAGTAGTCTAGAAAAGAAAGTTTTCTTTGCTCCAATACACCAAAATATATAAGACAACGATTTTCAACCAATGCATCACGTCTATTTTTAGACTGACCGTCTGCGCATGGATAAAGCGCTCAACTGTTAAACAACAATGGCTGACCCATTATGAAATTGGTGAGCAGACACTATTATTTCTTGTCCTCTGGAGGATAGGGCTTTAACTACAAGCAACACAACATTGAATAATTCCAATGAAACAGAAAATGTAACAAAAGTTGTAGTTCAAAAGCTTATTGATAGTAAAACATGCACCGAATTTCAAGGACTTTTATCTTACGACAGGGGACATTCTTCAAATACCTTTAATAGTGACACATGCTCAGACAAAAAGTAATTCTACATTAAAAAAGTTCTGACCCTCTAAATTTGGCAATGACCCCCAAATTTTCAAACAAGGGGTCATCAATGACCCCAAAAAATTCTGGTCTTGCAAAAACACTGTGTGCCACAGATGTAATATGCAGGCATTTTCTGAACAAAACTATTAGCAGGATATGCTTTAAAAACTTAGCAAACTTAGCATAACAGAATATTGCATATTTATTCCAGCAGTTTCTGTCTTTCTCTAGGTTGCAAGGCTGAAATTCAGTCCCATGACCAAACAAAATGCCTACAAAATATTGAAAATTTCAAGTTAAAATGGTTAATAATGTTTTTCTAAGATTATAAAGCTGAAAATCAATCAGAGAAGCTATCATAATCTGCCTAATTCAGCATTTTGAGACTGACATTAACAAAGTCAGCCTCAAACTCCTGAATTCAGGAACAATCCTCAATCCTGAACTTTTGACATTAAAATCATAAAATTTGCAGTATGCCTACAAAATATTAACATTTTCAAGCTTAAATGGTCAATCTTTTTTTAAACTGAAAAAATCAGAAGCTATTATAACAGCAGTACAGATAAGCAGCGTATCTGCGTAAATGCGCAATTAAAATCATCCAAAAAGCAATTAAAATTAAATGCATGCGTACCAAAAAGCAATTCCTTCGATCGGTATGCAATTACATGCGATGTCATTGCGTACCATTTGGTCCATTTCTTTTCCATTTGGGTAATACATTAAATGCCAGTCGGGTATTGATTTTTTTATACTAGCGTGTGCGCAGTAAACCTCCAGTTTTATTAATAAAATATCGACGACCAGTCAAGTATTTCGCGGAAAAAACATGGAAGTGAAACCAACAATGTGTATTCGAGCGATATATATCAATAAGGGGACGAGATTAGCTTCAGAGGTATGATAAAATCCGCTAGTTTGATACTCTAGAAAGGCAAACGATGTGAGTGAATAAATATGCAGGCGAATTCCCGATGGCTTCATTCAATAAGAAAAACATGGCAGACATTATTTGTAGCCAAAAAAAACGTGGGGGAAAAAAATAAAAATACGCAATTGATTTTGCAAGTACGCAATTGAGGATAATCAGGTTGCGTAAATACCCAATTGACCCAAAAGCTTATCTGGAGCTCTGTTATAATATGCCTAATTCAGCATTTTGAGACTGACTTTCCAAAAGCCTCAAAATCCTGAATTTAAGAACAAACCTCAGTCCTGAACTTTGACATTCAAATCATAAAATTTGAAGTATGCCTACAAACTATTAATATTTTCAAGCTTAATGGTCAATGTTCTAAGGATAAACTGAAAAAATCAGAAGCTATTATAGTCTGCCTAATTCAGCATTTTGAGACTGATGTAAAGTCTCAAAATGCTGAATTCAGGAATAACCCTCAATTCTAAACTTCTGACATTCAAATCATAACATTTGCAGTATGCCTACAAAATATTTATATTTTCAAGCTTAAATGGTCAATGTTTCTTTCAATAATCTGAAAAAAATCAGAAGCTTATATGATATCATAATCTGTCTAATTCAGTATTTTGTGGCTGACTTTCAAAAGTCAGCCACAAAATCCTGAATTCAGGTGAAATTCTGAAAATTTTTACCCACAATTGCACCAGCTGGAAAGCCTTAAAATCCTGACTCAGGAATAATCCTGAAAATCCTGAAAACCTTCACCCATGTACATACCTTCTGATGCGGCCACGAACTCAGACTCATCAAATTCCAACCCCTGCTGATTTTGTTGATCTGTAGCTCCTCTCCTGGTCACACCTTGTACCTCGACTACATCATCCTCTGCACTGAAACCATCCAAAAACATAGAGGATATTCAAATGTTTTTGTTAAATATGTCTTTTATTTCACAAGTGAAGTGGACAATATTTATATTTCATGAGTGGCGAAGTCACGAATGAAATATACTCAGAAAAACAATTGAAGGATATTAAAATTATTTTGACTATATAACATTTAGGAATACAATTTTTAAACAAAGTAAGTTTGTATCTGATAGAACTATCACTATGCAATTCACCAAAATGCAAAATGAAATTTACGGGTCATTGGTTACGATACAGTACCACACCAAATGTACTAACCCTCTCTACTCAAAGTTCACAAGCAATAAATTCAACGCTTAAAATGTTTGCTGCAACCTTAACCAGGTCATTGCTGGTTCTAATTCCGACCACAGACAAGTGTTCACAGCCATTTTTCAGTCATTGTCCCTAATAATGGGACAACTTCTTCAACAAAAATGCACAGATATGGCATACCCTGGCAAATTTGACCACAAATTAATAGTAAAACACTGACAACAGCTACAAAATTAGGTGTCATACTTTTTAGGGAGAGCCAGCAATGATTATGGAGCCAGCTAGGGGTGCAACGATATACCGATATACCGGTAAACCGCGATTCACTCTAAATAAATATCATATCGTGATACACTTTTGACTGTACCGGTACAAGAGCCTTCCATATGTGTCATCAAGCTAGTTTTCATCTAAAATTTGCAAGAAAATATCCATTATTGGCTTCGAAATTGCCCAAAAGTCGGGTCGTTTTCAAAACCGGAAGCGGTAAAAAAAAGGAAAAAAAGATGCAGTGGTATAATTCCTGACACGAACTACACAAACGTTGACTGTGTCAAACTGTATATCACCGACTTTCAAGCATTCGAAGATGTTTATTCTGTACGACAGACATCAATGCGAGCTTTAACATATTGTTTATGGATAGTTTACACATTTTCTATCCATCCCTTCAAGCTATTTCAGCATTTCAAATACCGGCGCTTATTGTTAAAACTTTTAAATATCTGTTCGTGTTGCAAATTAGACCAACAGGCAACAGCTACTTTCGGTTTCAAAAAAGATGGCGGACAGACAATTACGAATTATTGTAGTGAAATATCTAAAAGGGAAGGCACAAATTCGATCATTTCTCCTTGAAAAGCAGAGGGACAGAATGAGTAGCTGAAAATATGACAGTGTGTAATAGATGCCAATTTCATGACCCTTGAAATATATTATAATACTGATCTAGGGGCAGTAATAGACAGAAATAAAGATGATACCAGGTGTATCGCAATATGTATCGCAATACGGGTTTTCAATATCGCAATATATCGCAATACGCTTTTTGGCGTATCGTTGCACCCCTAGAGCCAGCCATTATGGAATAGGAACGATTTAAATGGGCTTCAATCATTTTTGAACGTGTGTGACTTTTCAGTATAGAGGGTTGCACTATTTGGATTTGTACTGTACTTAAACCATTGTAGCGTGACTGAAATAAAGCATCCATTTTGATTGCAGATATCTGGTACTATGAAATGCATGCATAATTAGTTTAGTTTTTATTGTATTGAATGTTAGAGATGGGTTTGAATCTAAATATCCCTCAATTTTTTTTCTTAGTATATAATTACTGTCCACTTCACGAGTGAAATAAAAGACATATTTAACAAAAAACATTTGAATTTTCTTTTCATTATCTACAAATTTCCCATAATCTTTTAAGGTAAAGAGTTTACATTTGCTTTTGTTTTGATTTTCTAGTTGGAGCAGACAAATTTATAAAAGCTCTTTTTTTATTAAGCTTCTAAGTGACTTTACATTTCCACACCAATAGTTGTTTCCCTTAGAAAAGAAACAGATATGCTTCCCTTAGACCATATTAAGAAAATAGAAAATTACGGTTTCTCTTTCGTGAAAATATCAAATCTTGTAATGTGTTACTAATAGTGTGAAAATACAAGTTTTTATATTTTCACGGCTGTGAAATATATGCATTATATTTAAACAATATTTTCCTGTATTTCATTACATAGTAGATAATAAAATGGAATAACAATCAAAGGACAAACTGCATTGAATCATTGCATGCGTTTTGTTTGATAGTTTGATTTTATTCTTTCAATACGTCTCAGTCAACAATTTTTCAGGTATGTCGGGACAGGTCTTCCTGGGTTGAACCAGTACTAAGCAAGGATAAATGTGTCTTGCTCAAGGACACAACACAGTGACACTCCTGAGGCTCAAACTCGCAGCCCCTCGCACTCTACCACTGAGCCACTGTGCTCCCTTCATTGCATCGGTGAAATAGAGCTCATGTATTTATTGAATTTACTGAATTGCATCTTAATTTGCACTGCATAATTGTATACAGTAAAACCTGTGTAAAACGGCCACTCTCAAAAAGACTGAAAATTGGTTTTCAAGACCAATTATCGCTTAATGCAGGTCAAAAGCATTGCAGAATGCTCCAAGGGGAGCATTCTGCAATACTTTTGACCTTCATTAAGCTACCATTTGTCATTAAGATCTTTGTTTTGTCTATTTTAGAGCGGCTGTTTTACACAGATTTTACTGTAATATGGCAAATATACCTGAATTATACCATCGATTATACAATTTTGAACATCAATACAAACATGATTTTAATATTTTGTACAAATAAACCAAATAGGCTAGTAATTCATGGAATTTCATGGGTGAAAATTCAAAATTTGAAAAATCCTGAATTTTCGAAATTCAAATCCTAAAACATGTTTTATGCCTACAAAGTAAAACAATTTCAAGTTTAAATGCTCAATTGCCATTAGATAAACTAAAAATACATTAATTAGAGAAGCTATCAAAATCTGTCTATTTCAGCATTTTGAAGCTGACTTTCTATGGAAAGTCAGCCATGGCTTAAGACGGCGTACCTTTTATGCTTCTATGGAAAGTCAGCCTCAAAATCCTGAATTCAGTATTATTCCTGACATTCACCCATGGAAAATTCATGATATTAAAGGTCATGCTTAAAAAATATTTCATCACTTCCTTTGGAAAGTAGGCAAGTTTAAAGCAATATTTTTTTTCCAAATTCATGATACTAATGAACAAGTTGACTTGGATAATTAGAAGCAAGCTTGTTCTAATACACTACAGCCAAATATTATCAGATAAACTGATAAGGGCATCATCATGCAAAGATTTGAGTTAAAATGTAAGACATAATGAGCCTTCTTACCTCAAAATAGTATAGTCATAGAATGAGATTTGTTTTACTTTCTATGCCTACCTATTGAGTAAAATGCATAAAAATAGCCTCCTGCTTTTCCTTCTTTTCATGTCTGCCTACTGAACTAAATGCATAAGCATTTTGCCCAATAGGCAGACATTAACAGAAAGAAAAAATCTCAATCTGAGGTCAAAAATTTCTGGAGGTTTTGGGGGCAAAAATAGCTGGATTGGTAGGAAATGGCAAACTTTTTTCCTATTATTTAAGCCCTAAATAGAAACTACTGTCAATTCTAACACACAACACCTATAGACTCAATGGTAAAAAACCGTGATATATCATACAATAAATACAGGTTATTATATGGCCAAGGCACTGGGGTAGCCATATCGGCCCAAGGGATTTAGCCTGAGGGCCTATATGGCTATCCAGTGCCATAATGAACTAGAGGCACACCTCGGCCATATTATAACCTTTTTATTATATCCTCCCAAATTCAATCTCTGTTGTGCCGGTGAGAAAGTGAGGCCGAAAAACTGATGTGATGAAAATTGGTTCAATTTAAAGTGTGACATAGATCAATGACTTCATTAGATAAGAATTGTTCACATTGTCATTGATGACGAGACATTTCAACAGACTTTTGTCCATAAAACAATCAAATGCAGCCTTAAGATAAGCATTCATGTATTTCTAGATTTCGGTATACCTTTCATCTTACACTGTATTTCATAGAAAATCAACTTTTTCCGAAAATATTTTATTTGAAGAGCTGGCAGGAACTTAAAACGATCCCGGTATAAATCGATCATCCAATCAGCTTGACACCGGTGTTCTTAACCAGCCTCAGGGCTAGCCATTGTGTTTGTTTAACCGAAATTGGCGAAAAGCCTAACTGTTAAAAATTATGATGTCCCATTCTTTATTCTTCTTGCATTTGCCTGAATCGAGCGTAAAATACATCCTAAAACAGGGTCTAATAATTATTCTAAATCTACTCAGCCATGTTGAAACAAGTAGTCTAGCCTAGTTCTAATCGAAAAACTGCATGATTCCTATACGTCATCACTATGAGGCAGTGCCAAAAATCCATATTGAGGCCTCAATATGGATTTTTGGCATTGTCATGTGACTGTGCCATTATGGATTCAGTCCAATTGAAATATTACCGAGTGCTAGCGGCAATTTTACAATGTAAAATGTAGAAGCCTTCAAGGCATGCAATAATTCACAGTTTTTATGGCTTCTGGAAAGAGTGTGATAGCTGACGTCATTTGTAACTGAAAAATGACGTCAGCCATGGTGTTAGATGGTATAATGTTGTTATTACACTTGAAAGACAACACAAATACAAGTAAACATATGTGACACAGTCCAACTATTTGCGGGAATTCTTCAGTGCAATGGCGGAAAGTTGGAAGAAGCTGAAGACTTCAAATGTGTTTTCGTGGTTTATAGTGTGTTAGAATTGAAAGAGATCAGCTGTAGTGTGTGAATTGTTCAGTAACAATTAACTGTTTGTCGGTCAGTTGTACGAAGATAAATTCGTGATTTGATCTTATTTACAAATTACCTCCAAACAGTAAATTATTACTCAACAATTCACTGCTAGAGCTGTGATCTATTTCTTACGTAACAAAACATGCTGAGAATGAAAATATTTTACCCAAAAGGCTCTTCTGGAGTAGATGGCAATTTGCTTCTGGTAGTAAATGGTGAAAACGCACCCCTGGCACTAGAAAGGAATGCAGGTTCTTTCCCAAACGGTGAATTAGCCATCTGATTTCTAGGTTTAAAAGGGTCGGCAATTTCTTTAACGTCACTTCTGAGATCTGGTGAGTTTGGTACTTGACTTTTTGACTTGAAAGGATCAATTTCATCAAAAGCATCCATCTTCATGTCTTTTCTTTCTTTCGTATTATTTGTTTCATGTAACTTTGTCACTTCATTTAGATCTTCAGTTTCATTATGTACAGGTGACTTTTTGTCTTGCTGTTTTGGTTCATGATCAACTTCTAAAGTGTCATGTAAATCACTGTTTACATTACTTTTAACAACTGGAGAATTTGGCAACTGAGATTTGCTTTTAAACTGATCAATGTCATCTAAACTGTCTGGCAGATCAGGACAGGACAAGCCCTTACCAGGATCAGGTGAATTCATCATTTGTTTTCGAGGTTTAACAGGATCTATGTCTTCCAAATTGTCTGGCAGATCAGGACAGGACAAGCCTTTACCAAGATCAGGTGAATTCATCATTTGTTTTCTAGGTTTAAAAGGATCTATGTCTTCCAAATTATCTGGAAGACTATTTTCAACTCCTACTCTGTCTGGTGAATTCACGACCTGTTTTTTAGGCTTAAATGGGTCAATATCATCCAGGTTTTCAGCAAAAATGTCTTGTGCATTTTTTACAGGGGAATTCATCATCTGTTTAATTAGTTTAAATGGATCAGTAACATTCAAGTTCTCTGTTGTGCTAGTCTCTTGTACTGACTTATCTGGTGAATTCTTTATCTGACTTGTTGGTTTAAACGGATCAACGTCATCTATACTTTCTAGTAAATCTTTTTCTGTCTCTGTTTTTAAGGGTGAATTCATCATTTGATGTTTAGGAATAAAGGGATCAATATCATCAACCTTCTGAGTCATATCTTTGTCTGGTGAGTTCATTATCTGTTTTCTAGGTTTGAATGGGTCAATATCATCACACCTTGACAAGTCCTCTTGTCCCAAACTACAGGCTGCATCATTTGAACTTTTCACTGAAGCAAGTGGTGAATTCATCATTTGTTTCTTAGGCTTAAACGGATCAATGTCATCCAAGTTATCTGGTAGCTGCTCATAAAAATTTTGTTTTGAGGATGGAGAATTGGTAACTTTATTCTCTGATGTACACAGGTCTATTTCCCCCAAATGTTCTGATTCTTTATCATCTATTTTCTTTTGTAAACCATCAATGTTACCTAGTCTATCTATTGCACTTTCATTTTCTTTCTTACTGTTTGTAATTGCCTCATCGATTTTTTCTATCTTTTCTGTTTGTACTTCAATAACTGCATCAGTCTTAAGCACAACTGGAGAGTTCATAATCTGTGTTTTGGGTTTAAATGGATCTATTTCTAAAGTGTCTGTTGACTGGGGTGTTTTCTGATTTGCAATGGGTGAGTTCACCATCTGTGCTCTGGGTTGGAATGCATCCATATTCTCTAAATTATCTAAATTATATGCACCTCTTTTGGGAAGAGGTGGTGATTGTGCATCTATTTTCTTTTGTAAACCACCAATGTTATCTAATACGTCTAGTGCACTTTCATTTTCTTTCTTACTGTTTTTACTTGTCTCATCGATTTGTTTTATCTTTTCTGTTTGTACTTCAAGAACTTCATCAGTCTTAAGTACAACTGGTGAGTTCACCATCTGTGCTCTGGGTTGGAATGCATCCTCCATATTCTCTAAATCATCTAAATTATATGCACCTCTTTTGGGGAGAGGTGGTGATAGTGCTGTAGGATCGCTGATATATTGTTCATGCTCCTGCATACAGGAATTATTTTCACTTTCAACTACATTTTCAATTTTACATGAATTATGTTCAGTTTCAGTTGTATTTTCAACTTTACTTTCTGGTTCATCCTCAGAAGTTCTTTTTTCTGATGTAGTATTTTTCACATCCTCATTCACTGAAACTTTTATTTCTGAATCCATGTCTACAACCCCACTTGTCAGTTCCACCTTTTTAATTTCTAGCGGGATCTGATCATCCGCAACCTTAATGTCTTTACCCTTGCTTGGTTCTTCAACTTGAGTTTTTGTTTGGTTATTCATATTTTTTTCACATTGCACATGGTCTTTTAAGACTTTATCAGGGGTGTTCTGAACACAAGATTTTGACTGGAAAGGGTTCAAGGAGTCTAAATCATCAAAATTTAGATTGTACCCAACTTTAGGTGGAGTTTTAGCTGGTGATTCGACACTCTCTATTTCTTTTCTTTTCTCAGATTCCCCCTCATCAGCTGAAAGAAATTCTTCATCCGAAGAATGACCTTCTTCATTTATGGCACTGTCCTTTGTGTTTTTCACAGAACTCTCTACATGGGATTCCTGGTCTATATTTTTAGGTTCAGTCAAATTTACCACAGTTTCCTCTGAAGATACTCTATCTATACTTACAATGTCATCCATACTTTTTATTTCATTTATAGAATTATTACAATTTCTATCAAAAACCTCTAGAACATTTGAATCATCTTTAGCTTTATCTGACTCTAGACTTTGACCATTTATAGCAGGACTCTTGTTTTCTTCATTAACTGTACTATGTTCCTTAAACACAATGTTATCACCTTCTTGTATATGATCACCTTGAGTTAATACATTTTTTTCTACAGAATCTGCCCCATTCTGTGAAATATTCTGATTCTCTGAAATAGTAGTATTTTCTCTAGCAATTACATTGGTATTAATTTCATCAACATTGGTAACTTCCTCTGTTAGATGGCTTTTATGTTCTATCTGTACTACAGACATGTCAACATCCATGGGCTCTTCACAATCCATGGCTTCCTCTGACTGATTACTGTTGCCAGGGGGTGATTCAGTGCTGCAAGAAATGAAAATTTGATTCAATATATATATACATCAATGTATGACGTGAATTAGCATCCTGTCTCACATCATTAGCATATTTTGCAAGAGAATTTTTGAATTTATTTTTTCGACTTTTATTCCATTAGAGCACTACCATATTCGCCCTAGATATGAAGCCTTAGTTTTGTTTTGATTCTTTACGTCTTAGTCAAAAAAATTAAGTGATGTCAGGACAGGTCTTCCTGGGTTGACCAAGTACTAAGCAGAAATTAAAGTGTCTTGCTCAAGGACACAACACAGTGCCTGGTCAGGTTCGAACCTGCAGTCCCTCAATCTCCAGTCTAGCACTCTCTACCACTGAGCCAGTGCGCTCCTCCTGATCTCATTTAACAAAATAGAGGAGTGACATAAAACATTGGGGTAAGGTGATAAAAATTAGTTGGTAACTAAGCGAGAACATATAAGGGCTTCTGCTCACGATTAAATTGTTATAAGGCCAAGTGCAAATAAGGATTCATATTGTTGGGGCCAGGATATAGCAAACAATAATTTCTAAAGTATTGAATATATCAGACTAAGCACATGTATTTTCAAAATGATAGGGCCTGAAGAAAATATGCTGAAAATTTCATGGCAATCAGGTGTACCGTCCAGAAGTTATCAACAGTAGAAGATTGCAAAAACTACAAAAAACCTTGGTTTTTGTGTGACAAACATTTAAAATCACTCTCTTATCTAAATTGCTATAAATCACTTATATTTATAGCCTATTTCTCTATGTCTATATTATCTGTAACTATTTGCTCAACAAGAATATAGCAAGAAGTGAGCAAAGCTCACATACCCCCGGCGGTAGCCATCAGAGGTTGTAACACTTTCAGAGAAACAAAATTGTCAACGATTTCATAATCCTAAATCAAGTAGTTTCTGAGAAAACTTTGATGAAAAATGTCCATATGTGTTATATAAGAGTGACAGGAGGAAAAATTGAAAATTTGAAAAAAGAAGGCAAAATGAGGATTAGCACCTTAGTTTTCATTTACACAATACACTTCTCCTACCTGAAAGTACACAAATAATTTCATAATCCTAAGTAAAGTAGTTGCTGAGAAAACTCTGACAAAAACGTCCATATGTGTTATATAGGAGTGACAGAAGGAAAAATTGAAAAAGAAGCCAAAATGAGCTTTAGCATCTTTATTTTCATTTACACAATACACTTAGCCTACTTGAAGGTGTACACTAAATTTGAAAACACTGGCTCCAATAGGAGCCGAGAGATCTGCGACAGAAATTTTCATTGGAGAGAAAGAAAATTGAATAAATAAAGGGACTGATAAGCAATATGTGGCTGTTCTTTTGTTACACAATACAAATAATCACTATCAAGCTTTGTACCAAATTTCAGAATCCTAACTCAAGTAGTTGCTGAGAAATCTTTGACAGAAACAAATGTACATATGTATTATATAAGAGTGAAAGAAGGAAAAAATGAAAATTTGAAAAAGAAGGCAAAATGAGGATTAGCATCTTAATTTCCATTTACACAGTACACTTTGCCTTCCTGAAGGTGTACACAAAATTTGAAAACAATGACTCCAATAGGAGCTGAGAAATCTGTGACAGAAATTTCCATTGGAGAGAAAGAAAAATGAACAAATAAAAGGACTGATAAGCAATATGAGGCTGTTCTTTTCTTACACAATACAACTCATCACTATCAAGCTTTGTACCAAATTTCAGAGTCCTAACTCAAGTGGTTGCTGAGAAATCTTTGACAGAAACAAATGTACATATGTATTATATAAGAGAGAAAGAAGGAAAAATGAAAATTTGAAAAAAGAAGGCAAAATGAGGATTAGCATCTTAATTTCCATTTACACAGTACACTTTGCCATCCTGAAGATGTAAACAAAATTTTAAAACACTGGCTCCAATAGGAGCTGAGAAATCTGTGACAGAAATTTCCATTGGAGAGAAAGAAAATCAAACAAATAAAGGGACTGATAAGCAATACGTGGCTGTTCTTTTGTTACACAATACAACTCATCACTATCAAGCTTTGTACCAAATTTCAGAATCCTAACCCAAGTAGTTGCTGAGAAATCTTTGACGAAAACTTTTTCCATTGGAGAGAAAGAAAAATGAACAAATAAAGGGACTGATAAGCAATATGTGGCTGTTCTTTTGTTACACAATACAACTCATCACTATCAAGCCTTGTACCAAATTTCAGAATCCTAACCCAAGTAGTTGCTGAGAATTCTTTGACAAAAAAAAAAAGTTTACAGACAAACAAACAGACAGACAGACAGACAAACATAATTACAGAAAAGGCAAAAACTATATACCCCCTATATACTTCGTACCGGGGGTATAAATATGCTAAATATTTTGAAAAAATCAAGAAATTATTATTTTGGCAATGTTTTTGAAAAAATAACCAAAAGGGGCCAAAAAGTCAAATTCAACCCCATGTATCTAAATACATGAGCTGTATTTACCAGGAAAGGGTTTGGTGATACTGAAGTACTCTGCAATATTGTATATAGATCACAGATACTAGTTTTACACTTCCTGTCACTTTCTTTCCATGTTACTTTGTTTACTGAGCCATTTGCACCAGGCCAAAATTTGTCCCAACAGTAACGGTGTCCACCATATGTTTTTATTTTATTAACTTGCATCTGCAGATAGCGTATTTACAGCTTCATTTGCCAGTCTTTGCATTCCTCGATGGAGGCCATTTATTACCTGCAGCAGAAGTTTTCTGTGGCTACTCATAGAAACCTTATATCTGCACTACATTGCCATGTCCCAACAGTAACGGAAAATGTCCCAACAGTAACGGCTGTTTTCTTAGCTTTTATTTCCAAACAAGATGTGGGCATTGCTTGCGAAAATGATTTATTCCCTTCTATACTATTCTTAGAACCATAATTTTATAACAACTATATAGGAATTACCAGTTTCAGGACATAATTTGTTTTGTTTGTTTTGTTGCTTTACGTCCCAAGTCAACAGCTATGGTCATTGGGGGACGGTCAGTTCACCTAACCACTTTTTCCTGGGCAGGCTTGAACAAGCGGTTAACCAGTAATTCGTGCACATACTTTCGCTTGTAACTGACAACAACCCTTCTTGAATAAATCAGCGGAAGGGAGGAGAATGACCGTAGAAATTATTTCATGATCAATCTCCACGAAAGTATGGTACCTGACCGGGATCGGACTAGCGACCCCTGGATCTGCAGTCAGACACGCATCTGTAGCCAGACACGTTACCGACTGCGCTTCGCGGCCCGGTTTTCAGGACATAATTCAAGGTCTAAGCGTAACCCCCAAACAGTATTATAATCTGATGCATATCCGACATACATTTGTATTCTCAAACTTTCTTGTGGTCAAGTTTATTATTTAACCATTCCAAATCATAAGTTTAGGGCATAGCTATCCATTTCAGTGTTCTGTTTACTTGTAATCTATGTGTATAATGCTTAAGAAAGCTATTGCTGGACCGTTACTGTTGGGACAATTTCTCATGCATCATATTGTGGGTGCTACAAAAGCTTTGTAATGGGTAAACAATGACCAAACACATCTTCCAGAAAGCTTTAGTCACAGAGGACATAAGAAACTTGATAAGTATGGTCTAACAAGATCCTGATATACCCCGGTAAATTTTGAAAATTGTCCCAACAGTAACGCTTATACCTCCTTCTTAATGCCACTCATATTTCTTGAAAAAGGTTTAAATTAGGTAAACCATTGAATGGAACCAAATCTGGGTCATAAAGAAACATAAAATACCTTACTTTCCAATAGTATATCCCAATATCACAGAAACTGTGCTACATAATTGGTTTTATGGCCATTTCCTACCATTCGTATATTGTCCAACATGAAAGTTTTCCTTGAATTTTTGCCTCAGTATATCTCTGGTCAGTTTCAATTTTGTTACCAGTGTCTCTTTTTTGTCTATTGTACAGTAAAACATTGCCAAAACAAAATATTCTAAATTTTACAATGACTGTTTTTATTAAAATACTGGGTGTTCAATAAGCAGGGTCACTTGGTGTAATTTGGTTAAATACTGTTGTTTTTCTTTGTATTTTGGTAAATAAACATTCTGTGAATATTTCCAGCAATGAAAATACACAGCTGATTTTTTATATGCTGTTAATATATTAAGAAATATCATGTAGTTAATGTGTCCCAACAGTAACGGCAATCTGGATGTTCCAGACCAATATTTAAGCTTAAAATCACTGGAAAATACAGAAGACATCAACACCAAATTTTCACTGTTGTTTGCTGCAACATCAGAGTATATGCTGAAGTACTTGCATCAAATCAATATTGCCTCTTGTGTAAGCAGTAGAATTTAATTAGGCCATATTCATTTTTAAATAGCTTTCTTGGGTGTAAATTGTCATAATTTTGTACAAAAATAATAAAACACCCCTAAAACAGTGTTCAAAATCTTGTCAGGTACCATACTTTGCCACCAGAAGTGAAAACAGATGCCTAATTATTGAGTTGGGCACAAATCTTCTCTAAAACAAACCTTAGTATAGTCACAATCTTGCAGGATTTATCTCAAATTACATGTGTTTATTTCCCATTATACATTAATTTCCACAAAAGAAACCCTATTTTCCATGAAATATAATGTATATTGCTTGAGAAAATACATGACCACATGCATTCTACACACAAAATTTTTTGACCAAAATGTCACACCTTATTTGCACTTGGCCATATATGTCTAACTTCCCAAATAAGATTGGTTTAGAGAGAAATGACTAATTGAGCAGACATCGCATTGATTGCACATGTTTTATTGAATTATTAAATGGGTTGAGGAAAAGCGATAAAATGCCCGGCTTGCCTCGCATTTTATCGCTTTTACGCTTCAAATTTAATAAATTCAATAATACAGGAGCACAAATGTTAGATTTTATTTATCATGATGTAAAAAATATTTTGTAACAGCTTTTTGAAGTGAATTTGACTAGGTTTTGCCTTATATATGCGACGTTGTTAAGGGCGTCATTTCATAAGGTTACAAAAATTTATAAACCAATAGTGGTTTATCAATTTTAATACATAGCATTATATCAGTCCCAGACGCGAAGTCATATGTCAGATAAACTAAACTAATACTACCTCTCCAGGATATTCTCGACTTCTGAGCTTGTACTCCCCGTCTGTTGTCGCAGAGATTTCAGAAGGTTGGCGGCTTGTAGTAGTATATCAACTTCTTCACTCTCCTGGCTTGCCTCATTCTCCTATTATAAATATAATTTGAGCCTTGACATGAGATTACCAACAATGTGGTATGTGCAACCAGTAAAGGCTCAGACCAGCCAGGGCATATACACAGTCTGATCAGAGCCTTTGCAAGTCGCTTGAATATTCTATGACTCTTAAGTTACTGACTGACCAGCATTTGGAATTTCAATGCTTAAAAGGAGGCTGGCAGGTTTGTCTGAGTCTACACTTGTCAAAATGCCACATTGTTGTAAATCATGTCGCAGCTCATATATAATTATTATCAGGCTTTGATGGTATAACTCATACTTCTTTCTCTCTTCCCATATTTTGTGAGGAGTGAAGGCTCTGGCAAGACTGCACCTGTGCTGCTCACCTATGCCATATGTATCACAATCTTGTGTGCTGGTGCATATGTGTTATGGAAATTTTGTAAAAGTTTAAACTGTTGTATTTGAAAAGTGCGAAGACAAAATTTCATCTAAATTGTACAGTATATGATTCTATTATTTAGCTTTACAGCAATTACAAAGTAATTTTCATTTGATCTTGATATCACACAAAAAAGAGATTCTTGTAAACATGAAAATGCATTAAAGAGATATTAATTTTGTGGAATTATTTTTGGTCCTTGACTATAGTAAGAATTGGCGAGTCCCTACGGCGCTGCTACGATCTCACAATCACACTACCCTCTACCCCCCACCCCCCCCCCCCATTTCTCCTCGTTAACATTGATCTCAAAAATGGTTTTAAGGGCCTCTAAATCCGGATTTCCTGATCAATCTGTAAGATTATCACTCAGGCCTCGAAATATCTGAAAATAGCCACTTGCCCTTAATCACAAAACTATCGGCATATATGGAGAAAAAATTAATTTTAACTAGAAATATCAATTTTTTTTTACTTGCCCTGCAGCTTGAGGCACTCGTAAATACGAGCGGACGAGTGCTATTTTCGAGCCCTGTCACCCCTGCTATACCGGTAGGTAACCCAGGCGTGACCCATTCTGTATGTACCCACTGCATTCATGAATGCAGTGGCAATGAATGCAGTGGCAGTGGGTAGGGAATGGGTCAGGCCTGGGTTTACGAGGATGAATGCAGTGGGTACGGAATGGGTCACACCTGGGTTGCCTAGGATGTGACTATACCTACCGGAACCTCAGCATTGACAGTAGATTCTTCTTGGAAATCCATCATAGATTCATCAATACCACTATCAGTACTTGGTTGCTCACTTCAAAAGAAAAGAAACTATGCAAGAAGCTTTATCACACACACACACACGCACAAAACAGGAGTGAAAGTTCAAAATTTCCAAAATCCTGAACTTTAGAAATTTAAATTTTCAAACTTGCATGGTGCCTATAAAAATGGATAATTTCAAGTTAAAATGTTGTGTTTAGATCATATGAAAACTAATCATAGAAGCTATCATAATCTCTTTAATTCAGCATTTTGAGGCTGTTATAATCCTGAATTCAGGATTAATCCTGAAAACTTTCACCCATGACACAATTTGTTCGTGATCTACCATAAGTACAAGAGGGAAATTGGTCCCCAGATCTCTCATCAAAGATGACTGTTAATCACGTTTACAAGGCCAGGGGAATAAGAGTAAATTAGAGTATCCTTCAATCATAAGAATTGGTGTGCTACAAGGAAAGGAAATTCCACCATTGGGCCCGAATAATTTCACCAAAAACTCAACAGAGCCTTGTTTCTGATGTCAAGGGTGGAATTTCCTTGCACAACAACAATATATCATGATGGATAATTTTTCTCGCACACTTTGTGAATCTTTTTTATTATGGATTTTGTCAGTTTCGCATTAATAAGGCCTAAATGAAATATATGTGTGGTTCCAGTTGCATACCAACAAAATTTAGGGTAGGTAGGTAGGGAAATTATTAAATTTTGTTATAACATTTAACAAAGAGAATAGTGACAAAATCTGAAAAAGTACCTATTTTAGGTATTTTTTCTCCAAAGACCATTTAAATGTTTAGGGTAGGGTTAAAAAATCAGGGTAGGCAGGGAAAAAGACTAACAGGGGCCCAGTAGCCCAGTGCCCCTAAATTTTGGGCTGGGCCCCTTAATCCAAATGTTTAGGGGCCCAGCTTGCCCCTGAAAAAAGTGTAGTATGTAAATCTATAAAGTCTTGTCAAATCTGACACTAGCTGTTGTAAGTTTACAAATCTTCATTTAGCTAATTCCAAATTTTGTTTATACATTTTTTGTATGGTAAATAATTGAGGAATACAGATTTTGAGGGTCTCTAACTTCAACTATGAGTAAATTGGCAATAGTGTTGAAATGAGTTGAATTTTGCACCAAATCCTGGGCCCCCTTTTTTTTGGGCTTGGCCCCCAATAATTTTGTTTTAGGGCCCAGCTTGCTCCTGGCTAAAAAAGGTTAGTCTGTATCTCTGGTAGGTAGGCAACAGGAACCACACATACATTTCATTTAAGCCTAAATCCAATTTTTTGCCTTTGCTCCAATAGGAAAAGTAAATTCACGAATGCATTTTCCAGATACAGGAACGGGTGTAAATAGAGTTTAGAACCTAAAAAGGGAAGGAAAATAGCATTTCAAGCGTCACATTTTTTAATTGGGAGTTGGAAAAACAATGTACAGTATCTATTGACAAAGATGATGTGGCTTAACAGTGTCAATAACGTTTGTCACATTGTCATGGGTGAAAGTTCAAAATTTCCAAAATCCTGAACTTTAGAAATTCAAGTTTTAAAACTTGCAGGGTGCCTAAAAAATAGATAATTTTAAAGTTAAAATCATTAATTGTGTTTAGATAATCTAAAACTAATCAAAGAAGCTATTATAATCTCCTTAATTCAGCATTTTAAGGCTGACCTCAGGGACCAAGCTTACCCAGAATTTTAGGGAGAAGTGACTTCTCCCTGCAGGAAAATAAGGGAGAAGTGACAGTCAGATAGGGAGAAGTTATAGCGCAAAATTACGGCATTTTCAGTCAATTTAGAAGCATATTAGCCATTACACATACTATTGCCATTTAATGGAAGGCGAAACACAATGCAGTGGTAGTAGATTGTTTGATAATGTCACCACAGCTTGCATTTGTGTGGTGACAGAATGAAAATGAGTCTTTCTTTTTTAGGGAGACTCCCACTTCTCCCTGGGTCCCATTTAGGGCAAAATTTCGGCCCCTAGGGCGACTATTTTGCCCTAGTCGCCCCCTAGCTTGGTCCCTGGACTTTCTATGGAAAGTCCGCCTCAAAATCCTGAATTCAGGATTCATCCTGAAAACTTTTACCCATGCATTGTTGAGGCATTTAATGACTTCTGTAATGTTTTAAATCGGGCTATATTCTATAAACATGATAAAGTTATGTTAAACTCCCTACAAGAACTCGCATTGACAAGAACCATGGGACAGAAAAACTGGCTCTCCTTTGGATAGCATAAAGACTAGGTGGGTATGTTCTAAATCTAGCCTAGGAGAATCTTCCTTATTAATTAAGGAATCCAGCTACTTACTCTTTAATGGGAAGTGTGTTGATTATTTCTTGTAGAAACTCCTTGGCATACTGGCAGTAATCTTCGTGGTCTTGTTTTGTCAACACACTAGTTCTATCAATCCAATCCTCTCTCTCCTCATCATCGTGAGCTGACTGCTTTAATCCTGTGAAATGAACATGCTATGTTTGTTTGATTTGATTCTTTACGTTCCATCAACAATCTTTCAGTTATAAAGAGACATGTCTTCCTGGGTTGAACCAGTACTAGGCTTGGATTAATGTTCTTGCTCAAGGACACAAGGCAGTGCCACTGGTGAGGCCCGAACCCGCGGCCCCTCAGTCTCGAGTCAAGCACTCTACCACTGAGCCCCCTAAAACCAGCCTTAAGCGGCCACTCAAAAAGAAGACCAAAAGTTTGTTTATAAGTCTATCAAGTCTGATTATCACTTATTGCAGGTCAAAAGTATTGCAGAATGCTCTCTTGGAGCATTCTGCAATACTTTCGACCTTCATTGAGCTACCGTTTGTCTTTAATACCTTTGTTTTGTCTATTTTTGAGTGGCCTCTTAAGACAGGTTTTACTGTAATTTTTTCATGCTTTTGTTGTCATCTGCTGACTTTTTTCAAAATAAACTTTTTAAAAAATAAATTTCAGGAACACTATCAGAGTGACAAACGGTTTGGATTCAGATCAGGGCCCAAATTCTGTTGGTCCTGATCTGGGTCCAAACTGCTTGCAAAGGTTATCAGCAGACAACGAAGGTAACTGCTAGCAATTTGCAAGGAAAGAGTTAAGCAAATTCTTATGGTGTCGATTTTACATGAAATACTTCGAAAGCTTTATTTTAATGCAGGCCCCCTAGCAGACTCTCATGAAATTAAAGGTTTTTTATAGCTATTTTAGGCAAAATAAAGGTTGTTTCATTGAAATTTTAACAAAAATAAAGAGCAAATAAACGTCAAATTTTCTAGTATTTTTATCAGATCCCAATCTCTAAATCCACATTTTGATAGATTATGGTATGAAAGTGATGCAGCAAATCCTAATAGCCAATAAAATTACAGCCCATTTATCACAAATCAATAGAAAAATACTCTTGTCTTTTTACTCTCTAGTTTGGAAACCTCTTTGAACTAAAGATTTGTGTTGAGCAGTTTTGGATTGAAAAATAAATCACATATTTTCTAATCTTGATGATGGGGGTGGGGGTGGGGGGTGGGGGGTGGGGGGGGAGGATGGGGGTTCTCCCCCGGAAAATTTTTGAAACCAATAAAGCAGGAGAAGTCATCTCTGGTCATTTTTAGGGCAACTTTACCTTCAGTAAATGAACAATTTCTGAGGAGATTGCTTCCATTTATTGTGTGCCTTTTTAAATATAAACTTTAGAAAGATATGCATAAGTCTGTATTAGTCTTGTGAGAAGATATCAATGTTCAGACTTGACATACTTAGACAGCGACATTAGAAAATCAGCACATTATTCTGAAGTCATAAAACCCAATTGATGATGATATCCATTAATATTTGCCATCCCAGTTTTTGCAGTTTGTAGTTTTCAACCTAATGTCGGGAGTTTTGCAGGATCTATTTCCAGTTTAGGTACACTCTTTCACTATAGTTGTCAGTTACTAGTGAACGATGAGCACTGAGTGCATGTACTTAAGAAAGGATTTGGGTTAAGCCTGCCTAGGAAAAGGGTGTTTATGATCAACTAGTCATTCCAACATTACATGGATATAAAGCAAGAAATCAACCCAAAAGCATTTATATTTACCCTACCTCACACTAAGGCCTTTTTTATTGCTGCCTTATCTGAAGCCTCAGAAAAATTGGCTATAAGAGTCACCCTGGTGCAAGAGGTAGTCTGAGGTACTCAGGTAGGTAGACACAATGGTCAGAGGATGAATACAGCTTTCTGAAAAGCTCAAGATGTCACAGACATTACTTTTCAACAAACTTATGGTCTAATTCTAACGTTCAAACTGATCTTGGAAAATTTAAAGGTTTATTAATCAAAATAAAGGTTATTAAAGGTTTTTCAGCCAAATTAAAGGTTTTAAAGGATTGCAACCAAATTAAAGGTTCCTAAAGGTTTTAAAGGTTCCACTAGGGGGCCTGTTAATGAAGAACTGTGCTTTAGCTAAACTCACATACAAAAAATAAGAGGGGTTTTGATTCTTTTGTAGATTCAAAAGTTCTTTCTGTAAATTAGAAATTCACCATATACAAATTTCTGTTTGAATGCACTGTGTTGATGGTTTGATCAGACCTGAGACCACTGTTAACATTAACAGGTAAACAAAATTTTTGAGTGTAAAATTAAATTGTAAATATTTTTTTACCCATCAGTTTTAACCTAGTATGTTATGGGTGCTCAAAAGAACTGTCTCATATGTTTTGATTGAGAAATAAGAAAATTATTTTTTGTTATGCACTCTTAACTAAAGGTGGCTAGACTTTAGAATCTGTCCATGTCTGTCACTATTTGCTGGGTTCATTAATTGGATGTGCCTTAACCAGGGTTTGCGCTAAGATCTATTTTTCTATCGCCACCATTTTCATCAATCAAATTTTTTTGTGCCATTTTCTTGAACATAGAGCCAGATTTTTGGCCATTTTTTGCCAAAAAAATAGCCAGGTGTTTGGGCATTATATGCAAAAAAAAGTCTGTCTTGAGCCCCTTTAATTCTGGTGGATTCTTCTATACACATTGATACAATAAGTATGGGATTGTCCATTTTGTATTTACAGGGCTTTAGATAAGCTTTATTTTCAAAAGAGTACAGTACTCGTCCATTTTTAAAAAAGGAGTAACGAGAAATTTTTTGGAGTACTGACTTTTTGTCTTAAAAAAACATACACCAAGAAACGATAAAGCTATTTTTAACAGGCCATTTAATTGCGCCTGAGCTAACTGCTTGTTTTCCTAGTCTACTAACAAGAGAGCAAACGGTAAGATAACAATTTTTATTTGGCATAATAGGTGTTGAGTTTAGCAGGACAAAGCTGCAGAGGGGACAAGGGGTGCTGGAGGAGAATACCTTTTGTAAAAATAGTGCAAATTGGAGCATTACAAGTGCCCTTTTAGTGGCTATTGTCTGCTTTGGGAGGGGTAGGTTGGTAAGGGGTTTTGTTGAAATCAAAATATTGGATCAGAACTTGACGCTACTTAAAATGATCTGAAAGAATTTTTTAGTCATTAGACAGACCGAAATACTTTTGTTTAAGCCAGTACTTGTTTAGATTTTGCGCATTCGATTCGGGCAAACACAGGTCTCCTGATACTTTTGTAAAAAGAAAAAGCAGCTGGATTTCGGAGATATTTGCAGAAAATACTGTATACTATTACAAGAAAGCAAACACTATTGGATGGCTTTATTTCTATAACTTTCTTCCGTAGCATTTTGCAGACAACGTGTTGTGAAATCGAAAGTAAAACTGTGTGTTACACAGCAACCTTGTGGTTCTCAATGGTTTCCGCAAGATGCACTATTGATTCTACGGAGACTTAGACGTGTTTTCATTTGATGGCGAATGCGTTTACGAAGATTTGCGATGTCTCCGCGATAAAATGAACATGCCCGAACATTCTCCTCTAACTTTTTCCTACTGTGTAAACTAGAAAACGAAATATGACATTTCGGACGTTACGCTGTGGAAAAACATTAAATGCGTAATGCTTATTTTGTTTTTCGTACATGATACGCACAGAAGTTAAATAAATGCGTATCCTGTCAAATATTTTCGTAATTTACGTGGTACGCAAGCTTATCTAAAGCCCTGTATTTAAAGTGGTTAACAGTCAAAATTTCTTTAAATTGATGTATATTTGTATCTGAAGATTGTTAATTTTCTTAACAAACAGAGCAGACACTGATGAAATGCCACTGTTTGGTTATTCACTGTTTGCCAAAGTACCTGTTTACAAGTATTCAGAATGAAAAGGATTAACCAACTGTTAAACTCTTCAACAGCTAAAATTTACTGATGTAGATATATTGGTAATACTGGCATGTGTGCTTATTGTTACGTACTTTGCACATTAATGATGGTGTGGGTAGAAAATACTAAACATGGTTTTAATGATGGGACTTTCTATTTATTTATCTTGGGAGCACGTATTAGAAGATTGTCAACCTTTCCATTGTATATGGATTTAAACCTGAATGTGAGAAAGGTATTTTTTTAGCATAAACTTAGACAAGACACAATGGATACTATATATGACGCCAATATGATTTTTTTGCTTCCGAATTTTGGTGTTTGGTTTTAGTGATTAAAAGTTTGCAATCAATGTATACTCGCTTGAATATAAATTTTAACTTACTTCGATTAAAAATGTTGAAATTTGGTCTGCTTAAATTACATATTGGAACCCTCAACACAGGAATACATGTGAGAGTTACAAAGACCATCAAAATTCACTATTCGGGGAAAACCATGCATAACAAATAATAAATGTGATGATAAAAAATTGCTAGAAAAATTAGGGGGGGGGGGGGGGGGTTGGTTTACCTTAAACAGATTTTATTTTTACTGACCGTACCAGCAGGTAATTCTGAATTTATAATAAATGTGATAAAAAAAAATTACTAGAAAAAATTATTGAGGGTTGGTTTAACTTATTTAACCCTTTGTTTACTGGAGACCCCTAAACAGGTACTTTGGCAAACAGCGACGACCCAGATGAAGTGCTGCATAACGCTGGATTTCATCAGGGTCTACCATTATTTGCTTATAACTAAAACAATCTTCAGAAAAAGAAATTCAATTTTTGCTGTAAATTATAACCTATGACCACTCAATATATACAATGAACCATCCAAAGTTTATTGTACCATATCAGGTGGAAGAGCCCAATTTGAAATTAGAATACACAGGGTTAAACAGACTATATCTTTAGGACAGATTTTTTTTATTAGTTGATTTATGGGAAATTTTTTCAGATCTAGGGTCGGGGGGCGGAAAAAAATCAATAAAAAAGCTCTGAAATGACCAGTTGACTGGTCATTTTCAGAGCTTTTTTATTTATTTTTTTCAGAGCTTTTTTTTTCTTTAATATCTCCAGAAAAACAGTAAAACTAGTAAGGTAATCTTTAAATATTTTAATATTTTCCAAAAAATCTGGATAGGACAATCACGTTACCATTGTCACTCTCAAAAATACATAGACAGAACCTCAAAAAAAAAAAATTTCAGCGAAACAAATAATATTTAGAGTCGGGGGATAGAATAAAAAAAAAAAAAAAATTAGATTTTATTTTTTTCCTACTTTCCGGAAAATTACAGTAGGAGGGTTCATAAATCAACTAATAAAAAAATTCTGGCCTTACCAGCTGGTGATTCTGTTTTTGCTCCATCTTTGGTTGCAGCTTCTCCATCAGGACTTGAAGTCCCAAGTATGTTTGGTGTGAAGTGGACCTAAAGAAAAGACAAATTAAACGTCACGCATATCATCAAATTGGCCCCAGATGCAACAAAACCCCATCTTCAGGGTTTCCAAACAAAGTAAGATTCTGCCCAGCTACAGAGAATATTTAGAAAATTGAAATTTCGCTAGTAATAAGTTCAGATATGAGCCGTCAGCCGTGACATGTGATTTCCAACAATGTGGCATTTTGACATGAAGAGACTCAAACAAGCCTGTGAAGCATCCTTTTAAGCTTAGAAACTCCAAATGATGTTTGGTCAGTAGGTCAATATTCATAGAATATTCAAGCGACTAGCAAAGGCTCTGATCAGACTGCATGTATGTATACACAGTCTGATCTGAGGCTTTGCTGGTCGCACATACCACTTTGTTGGAAATCTTGTGTCACGGCTCATATGGTAATTTCCAATAGCCAATAACAGAGGCCCTGATCAGACTGCACGGATATGCAGGCTGCTCTGCACTTTTGTTAATCACACACTCCAAAGACAGGTTAAACCGTTTTCTTGTGTCAAGCCCCATCAGTGATTTTGGTACCTGTGCACCCTGCATCTTTTATTCATAATTTAGTTTCTGGGATGCAAGGTTTTTATTTCAGGGAGTGCCTGGATGCAATGGTATTACAGACTTGTCATGAAAAATAGTCTTCTGGACTCATACGATCGCAGTTGGACTCATTGATATGGGAAACAGTGAGAAGCCCAAAATTGTAAATGAATCACTGGCCCATATGTCAATAGTTTTTGAGTTTTGTTTAACAGACTAGCAACAGGTTTCCTAACTTGCTTTAGATTGGATCAAACAAGGACAGTCTCAGTTTTTGCTTCATTCCAGTTTGGGCTCTGAATAAGGAAAATAAGGAAAAGGCATCGTTCCTGTGCATTTTTCTTGCACTTAATGCCTCATAATATTTTTTGCATGCATATGTGAAATGAGAAACGCTTTGTGCTAATATATCACAATTTTGAAGTCTCTAAAATTAATTACATGATTCAGGGTCCCACATTAAGACAGCAAATTATGCTAAATGCGAGTGAGAATTTGAAAATGCGAGGCCAAAATGTGAGAATTTGAAAATGCCAAGCCAAAATATTTGTATAAGACGTTTTTTGCGAGTGCAAAAGTGTTGATCACAGAGCTCTCACTAGGATTTTGAAAACAGGAGTCCCAGAGCCCTCTTTACCAAAAAGTGGGAGACCCACAATACAAAACAATATAGCCTCCTTCAAAAAATAGGAGTCCTAGTACCAAAATGGGAGTTCAGAACTGCAAATCGTCAGTTTGTGAGAGCTCTGGATCAAAATATTGAATCCAAACTGCCTGATTGTGAAATCATCCAATCTATGCATAAATCAATTTATTTTGTGTGAAAATAGGACAAAGTTGTTTTCGTGTTTATATAAAGCCTTTCTTGCATGTCAAAAGCGATCGGTAAACACGTTAATATACAAAGGTTTCAAGTCAATACGCTTAAAATAGCCATCACTGTTGTGACTGCCCCAACCAAGAGGCCACACAAGGTCACTGGTGGTTCAAGGACTTGCGAGTCCTCCCCAACCAACAGGATCCAAATGCTCTTAGGAGTGTTGGAGGAAATCTACAAGCTTCCAGGGGTACAACTCAATCACAGACATTTGGCTTCATCAGCGCCATCCTTGAGGGTTGTGAACACAAATTTTGCGAGTTATGCAGGCAGACAACTGTGCAAGTGACATTTACAATGTACAGTCATGCGACTTTCGGACAATGGGTCATATTATCACAAGAACACTTCAACAGTCTATCAGACGTTCAGATAATTGATGTGAATAGCTGTTAAAGAAAGAATGACTAAGGTTACCTTAAGTTTTTTGTTCTTTTGTACTGGTGTAAAAAGTTGAATAAGGTTATCTTTTGTCGACTGTTTCAGAATGGAGTTTTTCACTACAGGTGTTTGCATCAGTTTTGGTGCCATCTCCGTTTCAGGGTCCGCATTCTCATCATTTTCCACACTGTCAAACTCAGAGAAATCCATCAGATCATCAGCCATTTTCAATACTTAAATACTGAAAATATATTAAACACACCATACTCAACCCATATTTGTTATGTTTAAATGACGTCACCATGCCACATTTTAGCATCTTCAGGATGTTCTGGAAGTCTTTTTCACATTTTTCCAATATAAAATGAGGTAATTAGTGGTCAGAAAAAAATCCATTATTCGTGTGAGGATGGGATAGAAAAATCTGTCCCTCGCGATCACCGTTTGTCATCACTCGGCAAGCCTCGTGGTGCCAATCGGTGATCCTCGGGACAGATTTTTCTATGGAAGTGTCTGCTGACAACCGGTTGTCACTAGCAAAAAGTCTAGTGACAACCGGTTGTCACCAACAAAAAGTCTGCTGACAACCAGCTGTATTTTCCAATACTACTGTATATCTAGCATGTTCTCTTGGAAATCTACCTGAGTCTAGTGGCATTTTAAATACAGTCATAGAAAACTTGAATAAATATTGAATAAGAAAATAATGAATTTAAAATTTAGTACTTTATTTCGGAAAAGATTTATATAGTTTGCATTGCAGAAAAATACCAGAGAAAGATTTATTGCTTACAGTTTGCATATCAATGTTCTTTTATATTATCAACTTTTATGATACTAGCACAGCTTTAAGGGAACACATATATTATAAACCTATAATATAATTGCATTGTTCACAATGGATAGACAATATCATTTTAGCTTTATCGGTATAAACTCTTGAAGCATCAGCATCAAATTGAATCCTAATTTTTAAGAGGAAAAGTTTGCACACACCAATCAGGTACATAGAGGAGCAATCTGATACTAGATAAGGCCTAAATGAAATCTATGTGTGGTTCCTGTTGAATATCAACCAAATTTAGGGTAGGTAGGTAGGTAGGGAAATTATTAAATTTTGTTATAACATTTAACAAAGAAAATAGTGACAAAATCTGAAAAAAGTGCCCTTTTTAGGTATTTTTTCTCCAAAGACCATTTTAATGTTTAGGGTAGGGTTAAAAAAAATAGGGTAGGTAGGCCAACAGGAACCACACATACATTTCATTTAAGCCTAAAGAGCAATCTGATCAGGGACTATTTGTAAACTTGTCTTTGGCAAATTCATCATTAATAACCAGATTGGATTAGTAAAAGTCCAAAAACTCAATTGGAAGTCACTTGTCCACCTACAGATGTAACACTAATACATGTAGCTTAGTGACTTCAGCTAAAACTCTTAGATAAGAATTTACAGCTGTGCAAATGTTGTATCTAGATAAAGTCACAACATATTGAATTTGAAATAAGCTTGAAATAAAACTGATACCGTGATTCTTTAAGCACCAAAATCAAATTACTCGACAAGGAAAAGTTTGCACAAACAAATTAATCATGGATCAGCATGTCCCCTAAGAGGATCTGAGTGAGTCTGATCAGGGGTTATTTGTTAACTTGTCTAATAAATAAGCTGTAAGAGTCCAGATAATTAACTCGAAAATTCCATTTTATTAGAGTTAAAAGAATAGTACCTTTAATCATGATTAGTCAATTTACCAATAAATACCAAGCATGGTATAATTGAAACTTAACAGATCATATACACAAATGTATATTTTTGTATAAAAATCTATATAATACAAACATATGTATAGAAAAACAATTGATAGCAGAGTATATCATTAAATGCCTGATATTGTTGCATAGGGTACACATTGTTATTGAAAAATATACAGCTGGTTGTCAACTTGTCAGCAGACTTTTTGCTGCTGACAACCGGTTGTCACCAGAAATTTTGCTAGTGACAACCGGTTGTCACCAGACATTTTGCTGGTGACAACTGGTTGTCAGCAGACCAAAAAGTCTGGTGACAACCGGTTGTCAGCAGACCTCGCCTTTTTCTATCCCACCCTAACGATGTATACTCATATTCAATGCATCATCACTGGGAAAAGATGGAGTTTTTCACTACAGGTGTTTGCATCAGTTTTGGGGCCATCTCTGTTTCGGGGTCCGCATTCTCATCATTTTCTACACTGTCAAACTCAGAGAAATCCATATGATCATCGGCAAATTAAGTGATTATTTTTACATGCGCGTCCTGTATCTTTTGCGCATAACTTTGTCTCTGGGATGCAAAGTTTTTATTTCAGCAAGTCCCAGGATGCAGTAATATTGCAGACTTGTCATGAAAAATAGTGTTCTGGACACATAAGTTTGTAGTATGACTCATTGATAAAGGAAACAGCGAGTCCCATGACCCAAAATTGAAAATGAATCACTGCATTTTCAATATTTAAATACTGAAAATATATATAGAGAATACTAGGAGAATATCTTTTGATATAAGTTTAGTTTACCAGGCAAGGTTTTGAGAACGCTTGTTGACATCCCGAGGCTTGCTACTTTATATTGTCCCAGATCAAAAAGCGTGGTAGCTCAGTGTTTTAAGGCACTTGCCTCTGGTGCTAAAGGTCCCAGGTTCGATCCCTGCTCGCGGCGAGGAAAAAATTTCAGTGTCCAAACACGCTTTCTCTAGTGTCTTTTGGGATGACACTAGATAAGTGCATCGTCCTTCGGATCAGGACGTTAACTGGATGTCCCCTGTGCAGGGAAAGTCACCCCTGTGCAGGTTAAAGAACCCTACGGTAATTTAGATATATCGTAGAATATCCCAAGTTCGTGGATATCCCAAGTTTGTGACGTCATTAGTCATGGGCTGTATTTGCGCGTCTTTGCTGCTGTAATCATTCTAAAAGTAAAAAACTGTTTGCAACTGTCAACTCACTTCACTGAATAGCATCGGCTCGAAAATGCCTTTCAAACAGGTATAGTTCATGCAATCATGATGCAAAGTTCACAAACTATTGATTTAATCTTATTCCCAATTTTGTGTAGTCTCTAAACGGCAAAAATAGATAAAAATAAACATTGCACTTACTGCAAACGTGTCTGCAATTTGTTTAAGTATGGCGGTCAAGGTCATGTGTTTTCCGGGAATAGTAAGGCCAAAGACATTTTAATTATTGGGTTGTTGTAACTTGGGAGTGCTTATCAGTGCATACCAGAATTAACAAGAAGGAAAAAAAAAAAAAAAATGGCTGATCTCCAAGATCGCTATAAAAACATGACAAAAGAATTAAGCATTATATTGTACTTGCCAAAATCTTGAGTAATATTTTTGGCCATATTTAATTGGAAAATAGTGTCATTTTTGGCTTTTGTGTGCATCGCCAGTCTGGTAAGAAAGAATGACTGATTTATTCACATGGTCACAATTACATAATCAACACTGAAGTTTGATTGGATATGAAATCATAATTATTTTTCTCTAATTGTTTGAATGCATAATTGCAATCATTATTTGAAGCATTAACTTACATTTTCCTTTTATATCAACCAAATATTTAATTTATGTGGCCTAATTTAAGAGGCGGGAATTACCACACTAGTGACGTCACGAACTTACAATACCCAAGATGATTCCTTCGCAACGTCCTGGGAACGGTGGTGGAAGGACGTGTCAATTTTAGCTTGGTGGAGGAGAAACAATTTTATCTGGTGTTTTTATTCTTAACTTGTATATATATGAAAATTTTAACGAAATTTTGACTTCACTATATTATCCTGTGGAAATTTGGGAACCTTTTGGGAGAAAACGAACGATTTTTGAGGAATTTTGGCGGTTTTCACGGGAGCAGAAACAAGAACAAAGGACCGCCATCTTGAATTTTGAGCGGTCGGTGGTAAATTTCCAACTTCTACTCGAGCCCATCTGTCTTCAGATTATTCAAAGAGCTTGATTTGTTTTTTAAGAATATATACTGATCTGCTGAGAAGATGCCGTGTAATTTGAATGGCTTATATGAATGGATAACTAACACTGACAAAAGGCCCACTATAACGCAGCAAGTTTTATTTTTAATCTGAATTTTATGTGATTAAGTAACGGTCGAGATTTTAAAACTGTTTTTAAATTCGTGACAAAAAGCCTAAATAAGACTTATATGAAGAGACCCAGATGCAATGGCTAAATTTTAAGTTTTAATCTGTGAACCATATGGCTTAGCCTTTTAATATAAAAACTTTCCTGGTGTTTTTATTAAAATTGTTGTTTTTATCAGTTCTTAATATATTACTCAAGAATGGCTATGGAGACCAGAAAACGGTGTATAGTAAACTATTCTGACCTGAACGGATTAGGTAGATCCGACGCTTAATTTCCAAAAATTGATAACGAGGCCAGAGTCAAAGGTTATAGTCTGAATAAAGAGAAGGCGCTGAAGAAGAAAGCTGTAGGGTGTCTTAATGAGTTCAGTGTTTCATATGCCAATAAACATGGGAATCACATTTTCGAATTTTCAACTGCTATGTACGAACTATATAAGTCTGGAACTCTGCAGTTCTACGAGGCATTCGGTGCAAAGTCAAACTCTGAAATAGTGGCCATAGAACAAAGTAAGGATGAAAATTTATCCAATAACGTGGACACAATTATAAGAATTTTTAGGAAGACACAGAAAGGAAAAGGCAAATTAAAATCCTGCAGAAACTTGTACCATACTAATAATAGTGTAATGGTTAATGGATCAGATGTGACACTCTTTAACAGAAATCACCAAATCATAGTTAATAGTATCATGAATACAGCAAATGTTAAATCTCTGGACAGTGAAATATTTAATATGATTATGGCACAACTTAAGAACATGAATCTTAGTAAGTCTAAATTGAGCAGCAAATCTACTAAGCTGAAAAGCTTACCTGGCGATGATATTGACATTGAACGGCACAACAACCTGACTGGTAGTAGAAATGGTAAAAGTGATAATGAACAGATTCAGGAGGTAAAGGAAAGCTTCATATGTGCTGGTCAAGTGTTAGGCATAATGTTTGAGATAACAGAAGGGCAGAACTGAAAGTCAAGGTACTGACTAGCGCATACATACTGCAGGCCAACAGATCATGCTTTAATCAATATGCGGTAGACCCATCTTGTAAATTGTGTCTGAAAGAACCGGAGGATAGAGAGCACTTCATAGCAGAGCTCTCACTAGGATTTTGAAAACAGGAGTCCCACAATACAAAAGAATATAGCCTCCTTCAAAAAATAGGAGTCCCAGCACCAAAAATGGGAGTTCAGAACTGCAAATCGTCAGTTAGTGAGAGCTCTGCATAGCCAGATGCGATTCACTGGAACATGTGAGGAAGCCGTACAGACGGAAATTCAATATGATATTTAATAACATTATTCCAAGTCAAAGTATTGACAGTATAGTTTTTTCCAAATTGGTTCTGGACTGTTCCATGGTGGTACATGAAGATGTGTTGGAAAAAATTGATTCACATAAGATTGAACTGTATAGCAGAGAACTGTTAGCAGAATTGCATTATACCAGAATCAGCTTGTTGAATAAACAAGAAGGGAAGACAGCGGGGCAACGGTCGTAGAGGTTGGAAATTGACCATCATTCTTTTACAAGACACCAGGATTTTAGCTTGTATATAATGAACTTTTAATGTACATAAACTTTTAAACTATATTCATTACGCCCTTTTACGCCTCATAAGAGGTGGTGCATCGACAAAACATCGGTGGATATCTACGAGATACAGATGGCCGCTCATGCTACAATGCACATGTTTGAAACAAATGATTTTATAAATTCCTTGCCGTTTTCAATTCCAATTTTGAATCAGATATAGGGGAAAGTAATAAAAACTCATGTTAAGGTAAGAATTTACACATTCTTTTCATTTCCCATCTAAGAAGCTGTCTCTGTTCGCTTAGGCCCACGAACTTAGGATAGTCGAGGATAGTCACTTGTCTTTAATCCAGCAACCTGGAGTGTACAAAGTACACCTGCCGATAATACTCGAAAGAGGGTCTGGCTGTATTATAGAGAAAGAAAGACCATTTGTTGTTGTTGTTGACCAATGATTTTCTTCAAAACTCTTGAAAATCGAAGAACGAACTTTTGGAGGGGCGAAACAATCAATAATTGGCATGAAAAACGTGACGATGGCATAAGAATTTTCAGATGAGTGAGCATCATAACCACTATTTCTAATTTGAATAGTTGTCACACAAAAGCGAACGTCGATAACCTTTTTTTCTGTCAAATTTGTTAGCTGTTCTCCGATTGTTTTTCGCGCATTGCTTTTCAAAACAAACGCATGCGCAACGACGTTAGCCGATTAAAACCTTACCCCCATTATACTCCCCAGTGACTAAATTCAAATAAAAACGTCCCCAAGTCAAAACGCCCGCAAGACGAACGTCTCCGATTTGGTCAAAATATCCCCGTCTATAAAAAAAAATGTGCCCGTCTATAAAAAAAAGTTGGTCTAAAGGTCCCCATTAAAATGGTCCCCAATTTATTACTGGTATAAGCTGGGACAAAACCTATTCATTTTCTTTAAGATACCATACATATTGCCTTTTTTTTTTTAAAAAAATGCTCTTTGACTTTTAGAAAATACTTGTTTCATTGAAGAATGGCAGTAAGTTTAAATAAATGATTTGATTATTATAAGTTCTGCAAAATTACTAAGAGTATCCATGTAGTGTTCAGACCAGCGGTATCATGAGGGCGCTTTAATGTGACTCACTACCTAGCAAACATGCCTATATGGGTCCCATATGGGCTACCCATATGGAACCAATATGGGGAGTGCAATCGTGGTTCACATGGGCCCCTTACAGGTTAGCCCATATGCGGATTGTCCAGGTGGGTCCCATATAACAGCCCCATAAAGAAAAACGAAATGATATCAACATATTTGTATAAACTTATTTCCTTGTTTATTATGCTTGACCAGCTTCTACAGTGGCGGATAATATCTATCTATCTATCTATCTATCTGTCTGTCTGTCTGTCTGTCTGTCTGTCTGTCTGTCTGTCTGTCTGTCTGTCTGTCTGTCTGTCTGTCTGTCCGTCCGTCCGTCCGTCCGTCCGTCCGTCCGTCCGTCCGTCCGTCCGTCCGTCCGTCCATCCATCCATCCATCCATCCATCCATCCATCCATCCATCCATCCATCCATCCATCCATCCATCCATCCATCCATCTATCTATCTATCTATCTATCTATCTATCTATCTATCTATCTATCTATCTATCTATCTATCTATCCATTCTGCAGCACCCTGATTATGAGTATTACGTGCAGTTGCGCTGTCAGTGCAAGAGTTAAAAGAAAGATTGTAGGAGATAAAAAGTGCGATAGTGAGACTTGATAAAAGATATAGTGTTAGTGCAGAAGAGGTGCAGTTAAAAGAGGCTAAAAAACTGTGTATTTAAATTAAAGTGACCGATGGTTGATCTTGCATACTTCTTCCCTGAATGAGTCAAGATCTTCCAAAAGTACAATTTCAGAGGGGAGTCTGTTCCATAGAACTACTGATGCAGGATAAAAGGAATATTGGTAATAGCTGGCAGCAGTGTGTATCTGCCTAAATGAAAGAGTGTGCATGTGGCGAGTTTATCTTAAGGGTTTATCAAAGTATTCAGGAAGATGAATCGCAACATATCCATGGACAATTTTATAAAACATTATCAGCCGGGCATCAATCCGTCGGTCTTCCAGTGACCTCCAACCAAGCTCACTCAACATGTTAGTGACACTTTCATATGGGGAGAATTGACTTTTGACCCATCTAGCTGCTCTTATTTGGGTCATTTCAATTTTATTTATGTTATGCTTTGTGTGTGTGTGGGGGGGGGGGGGGGCAGACTGGGGAGGCATACTCAACTTGAGGACGAACTAATGTTTTGAAGCCAGTTCTTTTACCTTCTCGTTGTTGGTCCTAACGTTTCGTTTTACAAAACCCAGGGTCCTGTTTGCTTTTGCAGTTATTGAGCTGATGTGGTCGTTCCAGTTTAGATCCCTAGCGATACTTACAGCAAGATATTTTGCTGTGTCTGTTGCCTCAAGTACCTGCCATGAAGGGAGTACTGGGTGTTCAGTGGATGTTTTAACCTTGTAATGTGGAGCACCTGGCATTTGCTTGGGTTAAATTCCATGTTCCACGCCAGCTCCCATTCCTGTAAGGTATTGAGGTCTGCTTGGAGGGTGTCCCTATCGTCTGAGGATCCAACTGTTAGATAGACAGCCGTGTCATCGGCAAAAAGTCTTACCTGGGCTTGTATATTTTGTGGTAGGTCGTTTATATAGAGCAGGAAGAAGAGAGGCCCAAGAACAGATCCCTGGGGCACACCAGATGTCACAGGAACCTCTGATGAGCTCTCCCCCTCCAGCACCACAGCCTGGGTTCGACCTACCAGGAAAGCTCTAATCCAATTTAGAGTGTTTCCTTTTACACCATGCTGTGAAAGTCTGAACAAAAGTTTAGGATGGCTGGCTTTGTCAAAGGCCTTACTAAAGTCTAGCAGAATAAGGTCAACTTGTTTACCAGTGTTACTAGTTGCCGGCCCAGGTCTTCAACAAGCTGAATAAGTTGGGTTTCACATGATCTCCTTTCTCTGAAACCATGCTGGAGATCGTAGAGAACATAATGTTGGTTGAGATGCTGAGAAAGCTTAGATGCAATTATATGCTCCATCACCTAGCACAATATGCATGTTAAGGAGATGGGCCTATAATTGGCTGGATCACTTTTACTTCCCTTCTTGAAAACCGGGCTAACATTGGCTTTTGTCCAGTCTGACGGAATCTTACCTGTAGAAATTGACTTTTGGAAAAGTAGATGAATGACTGGTGCTATTTCCTCTCTAAGTTCTTTCAGGATAATAGGTTTGATACCATCTGGGCCTGGTGCTTTGTCTGTTTTGAGGTTTGAGAGTAGTTTTAGAATACCTTTCAGGTCAATGTTGATTTCAGGCATTTTAGGGTAGATCTAGCTGCAGTGGAATCTCTTAGGTATACGGACAGAAAAATAGTATTGAAGTTTATCTATGCATAATTAGCTAAGCTTGAGAGGTGATAGTTGTGAGAATACAGACTGAAATTGTTTATTTAATAAGGTAGCTTTATCTTTATTTTGAGAAAATGTGTTACCTGAATCTTTGTCCTTTAGAGGTGAACACCATGGGAGTCCTGTTTAGCATTTTTCATCAGGGAGAATAATTTTTTCGGCGCAAATTTCTGTTTGTCTGAGACTGTGTCGATGTTACCCTCTTCATCACTGAGGCCTAGTACCGATTGAAGGTAATTATTATATGCAGTCCTTATTTTGGACTGAACAAGGTGTTTCACCTCCTTAAAGTGGCGTCTATCTCTGGGGTGTCCTTTCTTCTGTTTCTGGAAGAGACTATCTCGCTTACGGATCAAACGCTTAATATGTTGGGTAATCCATGGGAGACTTCTTTTTGAACCAATTCTCTTTTTAGGGATAAACTGGGAAATACCTTTATCAATGATAGTTTTGAGAGAGAGGCAAATTTCTTCTACATCTTTAATATCAGGATTTTCAGGATTTTATTACAGCTTGATCTGATGTATGACTTGAAACCTTCCCAGTTTTTTTAAAGAGTGGAACAGATCTTGGGATTTGCTTACCTTCGTGAGGTTTTACATTAGCATTTATCAGCACCAAGTCATGATCAGCAATGCCAGGGTGTATTTCTATGTCATTTACGAGGGTCTGGATGGGGGGGGGGTCTGGTATTCACTATTCATTAAAAATTTAGCCCATTATTCATCTCATTAAAATTTTGGGTTATTCATTAAAATAAGACCAATTATTCATTAAAAGTAAGAAAGGTGGCAAAGAAATCTGATTATTCACTTTTCATTAATTTTGTCTTCAATTCATTAAAAAAATAGGATTATTCATTATTTTTTAGGCTCTCATTATTCACTATTTTTTGGCTCATTATTCACTATTCATTATAAAAAATGGCCATTATTCACTAATCATTATACCCCATCTAGACCCTCATTTACTAGAGTAGGGTTTGATGTAAGGAAATAATCCAGGATATTTTCGCCTCTTGTGGGTTCACTTACCATCTGTACCAGGCTGAAGTCATCGAGTAGGGAAACAAAATCTTCATAGTGTGTAGGGAGGCTGGATCCCGACTTCATAGTGGGCACATGATCCTGGTCCCAGGAGAATTTGGGATAATTAAAGTCACCCAGGAGCCATGTGTTACCTTTAAGTGAATGGGCGAGCTCCAAAGGTCGTCTGAGTTCAGCTGCACTTTGGTTGTCCCCATCTCTTGGTTTATAATAGGCATCCACGTAGAAGGGCTTGGTTGTGGTCATTTCAATTTTCACCCATATAATCTCACAGTCAGTTTTCAGTTGTTTCTGTTCTGAGGCAATAAGAGTATCTTTTACCAGTATAAAGACATCACCACCACTTTTACCCGGCCCCCTATCCTGTCTGAACAGGGCAAAACCAAGAGACAGAGGGGATTCATGTGGTTCGATTGAACCCCCTTTTGAGACAAAGTTATCCATTTTCATGAGGAATTTCCCAAAAAAAATCAGCATAAACTATCAAATTATCAGGTATAATTTTCAAATCGAACCCCCCTTTGTAAAGAAGAAATCCTGGATCCGCTCCTGCTTCTATTATTGACATTATTCTATTTACATGGGCCAGTCCATATGGGACCCATATGGAACCCGGTTGCACTGCCCATCCACAAACTAAATTTGGGATTCCTACCTTAAATAATATAGGAGATATGCACTGAAGCGGATTCTAGAAACTAGGTCAGAGGTCAAGATCACAGTGACCCAAGGATATATGACACTTCATTATCCCAAATTCCATCCACACAAAATTATGGATTCCTACTTCAAAAAATACTCAGGACACAATTATTATCGATATGAGGTCATAGGTCAAGGTCACAGTGACCCAAAATTGGAACGCAACACTCCCCCATCAATAGCTGCATCCACACGCCAAATTTGGAATTCTTGCCTCAAAGAATAAAGAAGATATGCACCAGACTTAATGCCGGTTCAAGAAACTAGGTCAGAGGTCAAGGTTACATTGACCCAAGGATGGTATGCGACACTCCATCATCCCAATATGCATCTACACAATAAATTTGGGATTCCTACCTAAAATTATATAAGAGATGTGCTCCGGAGGCAACTATTCTAAAAATTAGGTCAGAGGTCAAGGTTACAGTGACCCGTAAAGGGCACATGACACTCCGTCATCCAGAGGTGCATCCACACACCAAATTTGGGATTTGGAACTCAAATAATGTAAGAGATATGCTCGGGACATGACTATTCTAAAAACTAAGTCACAGATCATGATCAAGGTCACAGTGACCTGTAAATGGTGCATGACATTCCACCATCCCTAGAGGCATTCACAGACCGAATTTGGAATTCCTACCTCAAAGAATTTAGAAGATATGCACCAAAATTGATGACAATTCTAGAAAACTAGGTCAGAGGTCAAGGTCACATTGACCCAAGGATGGTGTGCGACACTCTTATCATCGCAAGATGCATCTGCACAACAAAATTGGGATTCCTCCTTCAAATAATAAAAGATATGCTCTGTACAGGATTCTAAAAACTAGGCCAGAGGTCAAGGTCACAGTGACCCGTAAATGGTACAAGACACTCAGTCATCCCAAGATACATCCCCACACCAAATAGGGATTCCTACCTAAAATAATGTAAGAGATATGCCCGGGACACGATTATTCTAAAAACTAGGTCAGGTCAAGGTCACAGTGACCTGAAAATGGTATGTGACACTCCACAATCCCAAGACACATTTACGCATCAAATTTGGAATTCCTATCTCAAAGAATTTAAGAGGTATGCACCGGACACAATTATTCTAAAAACTAGGTCAGATGTCAAGGTCAAAGTGACCCCAAAATGGTATGTGTCACTCTGCAATTTCAAGATGCATCCACATACCAAATTTGGGATATCTACCTCAAAGAATAAGTGATATGCACCAGACAGGAAGCCGGACAGACCAATGGACCTCTAGCCCCACCACCCGGCATGGACCATGGGGTCCGATGTCATGGAATGAAAGCTATCCCTAGAAGGTATCTATGGTGCAAGTATGAATGCTTTCTGACAAGTGGTTCTCAAAATATGGACTTCTAGAAAACTTTAATGCAAAAATCCTATCTTTGGATATGTACTAGATAATGACCTCTAGCCCCACCCTCGGGCATGGACCCTAGGGTCCGATGATGTGGAATGAAAGCTAATCCTACAACGTATCTATGGTGCAAGTATAAATGCTTTCTGACAAGTGGTTGTCAAAATATGGACTTCTTGAAAACTTTAACGCAATTTAAATCCTATCTTTTGGGTATGTACTAGATTTAGACCTCTAGCCCCACCACCCGGCATGGACCCTTGGATTCCATGTTGTGGAATGAAAGCTTACCCTACAAGGTATCTATTGTGCAAGTATGATGCTTTATGACAAGTGGTTATCATAATATGGACTTCTAAAAACTTCTTATCTTTTGGATATGTACTAGATTTTGACCTCTAGCCCCACCCCGGCATGGACCCTAGGGTCCGATGTTGTGAAATGAAAGCTAATCCTACAACGTATCTATGGTGCAAGTATAAATGCTTTCTGACAAGTGGTTGTCAAAATATGGACTTCTAGAAAACTTTAACACAGTGTGATGGGAACAAAACACACCTGAATGCGTATGACCGTAGTGACTACAATAGCTCTTTGCATTTTGTGCAGGTGAGCTAAAAATGGTTCAAGGGGTTCAGGAGATATGGAGGACCAAATTTAAGGGTAAATCATATGACCTTGAAGTATGACCTTGATCTTGAGTCTGGGTAGCCGAGTCATAGGCTCTACACACCATCTCACTTAGATTAACATTTGACCAAAGTTTAATGAAATTGTCCAAAGGGTTCAGGAGATATGGAGCGGGCACAAAATTCAAGGGTAAATCACATTACCTTGAAGTGTGACCTTGACCTTGAGTCTGCATAGCTGAGTCAATGGTTCTGCACACCGTTTCGGTGAAGTTTAATGAAAATTATTCAAGGATTCAGCAGATAAGGAGTAAACATGAAATTGAAGGGTAAATCCCATGAACTTGAAGTATGACCTTGACCTTGAGTCCGCATAGCCGCGTCATAGATTCTGCACCCCATCTCACTGAGAGGAACATGGGTGAAGTTTAATGAAAATGGTTCAAAGGGTTCAGGAGATATGGAGGAAACACGAAATTCAAGGTAAATCCCATGAACTTGAATTATGACCTTAATATTGAGTCTGGGTAGCTGACTCATAGGCTCTGAACACTGTCTCACTTAGATTAGCATTTGATCAAATTTTAATGCAAATCTTTCAAGGGTTCAGGAGATATGGAGCGGACACAAAATTCAAGGGTAAATCCCATGACCTTGATTCTGCGTAGTTGAGTCATGGGTTCTGCACATTATCTCACTGAGAGGAACATTTGAGTAAAGTTTAATGAAAATCGTTCAAAGGGAGCGGACACAAAATTCAAGAGTTAATCACATGACCTTGAACTGTGACCTTGACCTTGAGTCTGGGTAGCGGAGTCATGGATTCTGCACACTGTCTCACTGAGATGAACATTTGTGTGAAGCTTAATGAAAATCAGTCAAAGGGTTCAGGAGATATGGAGTGGACACGAGTGTTAAGGATGGAATGACAGACCAATGGCCAAAGGCCACTCCTATAACTCCCTCATCTGCTTCGTGGCTGGGATTAAAAATTATCCAGCATGCAATGAGTTGACCCTTAAAGCGCCATGAAAAAAATGCATCTGAAAATGTCGTCTGCTGAAGTCGTCTGCTGCAAATAATTGCCTAACATTACTGAGGAATTAAGTATAGAAGCAAACAGCATGGACCCAGAACAGACTGCTCCTATAGGAGCAGTCTGATCTGGGTCCCCACTGTTTGCCACAGAGGCTTTTTAAACATTTCAGCAGATTAGAAAAGCAGACAACATTTGTTGCGATTGACGCATTAAGGGTTAAATAGACATTTTTAGCTTCAATACACTTGTTCTGCAGGTATTTCAAAGATATCACTTTTTCATTCTGATGGAATCTTCCATCCATCTTGATACAACAAAGATGTGTATGTAGGTCAATTATATTTTGGGTCACACGTCAGAATGCCCAAATTGTGTGTGTTTGTGTTTGACGTTCCTTCAACAGCTAAGGTCATATGTAGATGAGGCCAAATGGCTAACAGCTTAAATCTCAACAGACAGACTGGTGAAGCTGGGGATCGAACCAGCAACCCCTGAATTACATGGTGAGTGGCTTTTTCACTACACCACAGTGGCTACGAATGCCCAAGTTATATTGTATTTCAGCCAGGACATGAGATTTAAGACAATGTGGTATGTGCGACCAGCGTAGCCTCATATCAGCCTGCGCATACGCGCAGTCTGATCAGAGCCTTTGCTTGTTGCTTGAATATTCAATGACTGTTAAGCTACTGACTGAACATCATTTAAATTTTCTAAGCTTAAAAAGAGGCTGCACAGGTTCGTCTGAGTCTACACTTGTCAAAATGCCACATTGTTGGAAATCACGTCGCGGCTCATTTCTGACCTACATTGTTTTGTTGTTTTTTCAAAACAAACAGTGGAGACCCTGATGAGATGTTGCATTCTGCAGCATAATCTCACCTGGCTCTACATAGTTTGTAACAAACTCCCCAACAGTGACATCCCCTAGCGGAAGGATGACCGCAAGGGGACGCCACTGCTGAGGAGTTTGAGTTTGTCAATATCCTAGTTCACTGGTTCCCAATCTTAAACAGGTTGATATTGGTTCTCAGTCCAAAATAGGTTACAGAAGAAAGGATTCCCAGTCCAAAATAGATTAAATGAGGTTCCCAGTTTTATATAGATTAATAATAATGTATCCCAGTCTAAAATAGGTTATTTGAATAATAACAACAAAATGTATATGTTTAGAATGAGATTTATTCTTGGTCATTTAAATCTTAACAAACAGAAACATATTGTTGCAAAATAAATATTTTTAACCCTGAAAGTGCAAATCACAAATGCAGCAGATGACAAATTTTTCGAAATCTTTCGGCATTCATTTTTTAACATGCGAAGCATTTTATCTCTTTTTCACAACGAGTTTATTAAATTAAATAATACAGGAGCAGGAATGTTAGATTCTATTCATCACAGGACATGAAAAATATTTAAAATTCATATTTTTGACGTGAGAATATAAAGATTTTACCATCTTTTCCCACTATTATAATGAACACCATTACGCAACGGTACTAAATCTGTAAACCACTAGTGGTTTATTGATTTTATTGTATGGTGTTTTATCACTCCCAGACTCGACATCATGTGATTAAAGAAGAAACAAAACTTTAAAATGTCGTCTGCTGCAAATGCTTGGTGACACTTTGCGAGGTTAAAATATGCATGATAAAATTATAACAACTGAAAGACAATATTCTATAATTTAGAAATAGGAAAATACAACAGAAAAAATACCAACTATTGTCTAATAATAAATGCCCAATCTCAGATTAGCACCCCCTTTCATCTATTGGTAAAATATGGCATACCGTAAACATTCTAAAATTCCTAACACTACCTGCCTGTCAACAAGGCCCAAACAAACAGTGCAGACCCAGATCAGACTGCATCTGAAGAAGCAGTCAGATCAAGGTCTTCCCTGTCTGCTCTTTTGACAAGACTTTTGCAGATTCCAGCCCTGATAACCGTCATTTTATTTGAGAACAGAAGAGAAAAGTGTTTAATATTTTAGAACATTTACTGTATATTCATTCATAAATGCGCCATCACAGATTAGCAACCCCATTCATCTAGAGTAAAACCTGTGTAAAACGCCCATTCTCAAAAAGACCAAAATTGCTTTTCAAGACCGTTTATCATTAATGCAGGTCAAAAGTATTGCAGAATGCTTCAAGGGGAGCATTCTGCAAATACTTTCGCCCTTCATTAAGCTACCATTTGTCATTAAGATCTTTGTTTTGTCTATTTTTAAGTGGTCGTTCTACACCGGTTTTACTGTATTTGAAAAATATGGCCAAATACCATTCAAAATGGTTAACATGCATACCCTTTACATTCTGATGGATTGTCCCATACACATTGATACAATAAGCATGAATTTGTCCATTTATCAAAGGTCAAAATTTATAAATTTTAATATATTTCTGTCCCTGAACATTATTTTTATCTTAGCAAACGGTGCAGACCCTGAAAAAAGTGGTCTAAAGCGGCATTTCATCTGGGTCTTCACTGTTTGCAATAGTACCTGTTAATTGGTTGCCATTGGTACATTAGCCATATTTTGCCTGAAGAATGTCATTTTCAGGAGATCTAAATTTTGGCATCCCAGGGCCCTCCTTAGAAAAATGCCATAATCAAGCATGTGTATATAACATTAACACTTATCCCCCTTCTTTTTGCACAGAAAATGTTGCCTGCTTATTATGTCTATTGCATATATTGAAATGCACTCCAGATAAATTTTATCATGGAAGCAAACACTATGTACCCTGATCAGAATGCTCGTAATACCTGCTTATTATGTCTACTGCATATATTGAAATGCACTCTAGACACATTTTATCATGGAAGCAAACACTATGAACCACGACCAGACTGCTCCTATGGAGCTTTGTCCATATTGTTGATCAGACTGCTCCCTTAGGTCTGATCTGGGTCCATATTGTTTGTGATAGAGGCTATCAAAATACACAGGGAAGTTTGAGTAAAATTCAAGGACTTCTCAAGACTACTTTACAGTTTTCAAGGGCTAAAAGTTTCGGGAAAATACTAATCGAAGTGTTAAAATTCTTCAAAAATGCTAGACTGAGATAATGGAGGAATTAGTATTTGAAAATGAGCATGAAATTGCTGTGCCTTTATTTGGTGCAGCATTTGCTGCACCAAATAAAGACACAACAATTTATACTGATTTAGATCTCTATCAACAGTGTTAAGTTCTACAGTAAATAGAAGAATTCAAGGACTTTCAAGACATTTGAGTGATTTTCCAGTACATTTCAAGGCAGATTTAATTTTCAAGGACTTTACAAAAAAGCACTCTAAATTCAAGTACTTTTCAAGCCTGTGCAAACCCTGATACAAAAGCAGAAGTGAGAGCAGACAACAAATGACATGAATGAGGGCCTGGATGGGGGTCTGTAAATTGTTAAGCATTAAATTTTTGGCCACTTCATCTTTTATGATAAAATGTTTGCCTTTTCAATAAAACTCATCTGTTAATCAGTAAATTAAAGTTACATGTACAAAAGCACTACGTAATAATTTAAGAAAGTGTTTAATCGGTAATCACAACTTTTTTATCCTTATTATATTTTAGGCAGGAAACCGTTAAATTCTAGACCCAAAAAATCACTGCTAATCAACAAAAAATATGGCCAAAAATTGCTGATATACCCCTACCAGGCCCTCTTGAATAGTAGGAGAGGGGTTAATTACATCATGAAAATTTCTGCAAAGCCCTAAAGATGATGCTTTTCAACCTAAACCCTTAAAGCGCCAATCACGACTGAAGCAGACGATAAATTTTTCGACATATTTTCTAATTTTCGAAAAAAATAAGGTATGATATTTCGTGAGAATTGTCTGCCAGCAGACAATTCTCACGAAATATCATGCCTTATTTGTTATTTTTGAAAAAAGCAGAAAATTTAAAATTGTCGTCTGCTGCAAAATGTAGGTGGCCCTTTAAGGGTTAAAAGACGATATGAACCAGCACATCAGGTTTCGGTAAATATCACATCAGCGAACAGCCAATGCTCAGATGAGCCCCAAGAGCCTTTGCTGCTCACATACACAAATATGTGAAGTAGATAAAGGTCACAGGTTTAGATAAACACAAATTTTCACTGTAAAATTGTAAATATTTTCTTTCCCATAATTTTTAGCCTATGTTTTGGGTGCCCAAAGGAACCGTCTCATTGAGATGGTTCTTTTGAGTACCCACAACATATGTTTTGGTTGAGAAATAAAAAAAAAAAAAATTCTGTTACACACTCTTAACTAAAGGACTGTAAAGGTTAGATGGTAAAGGTTCAAAATGTGTGTCTCACAGATTCGTGTGAAAGCAACACACATATGAGCCGCAACATGTGATTTCCAACAATGTGATATTTTGACAAGTGCAGACTCAGACGAGCCTGTGCAGCCTCCTTTTAAGCTTAGAAACTCCAAATGCTGTTTGTTCAGCTTAACTATCCTTTAATATTCAAGCGAGTAGCAAAGGCTCTGATCAGACTGCGTGTATGCGTGTCCTCTGATTTGACTATTGAGATTTTCAGATTTGGTCCAAGTGTGCAGAGATCTAGCCTGGGTTCCAGTCTGATCATTTTTTCTTCTTTTTTATTTTTCCGTTCCTTGGTCAAAAATGACAGCCTGGGGAACTTCGATTTCGATCGACAGCGCCACCTGGATTTTTCCTCAAATTTTGAGGGGTAATGCCAAGAACGATAACGCTATCGGATAACTCTATTGTGCTATAAATAGTAACAGGAATCCCAGTGAAAAGATAGATAGAAAGGCAAACATTACCACTCTGTCCTATCATCAAATGCACTTTGTGGACGATGATTTTAATTGAAACAGCGTTTTCCAACTTTGGTGTATTTGTTAAGTAGTTGTTTTTTGCCTTTGCGAGACACGCATTTAATAACGGGCTCGAACGAAAATACACATTGTATATTGTGTATAAAGCTTCAAGACACAGTCGAGATAAACACAATACATCCGAGAAAAACGTCATCTCCTTTGAATTTTCGCTATATTTTTGACACTTCAATTTCATCTCTGCGTCCTTTGTTTTGGATCAATCGGTCTCGAACCAAGTAAACAAATTCCATCTTTATTCACGTTTTTTTTTCGCGGAGTTTCCATGATCAGCTGTTTGATAATGGCATCCTCATTATCGGATCGGTGTCTCGTTATCATCTTTATTACGTCACACTAGAGCAGCAGGCTATAATTAGATCAATCGGCTGATCGGATTATCAAAGGGAAACACCACCGATGTCCCCAGGCGTCAATATTAATCGAAATCAATAACAGACAACCGATACCTTTGATGTGGTATATTTTTATTCTCTTATTTTCTTAGAATATTAGCATTAGAAAATATTGCCAAAATATTGACGACTGGACCCAGGCTAGCAGAGATCACTTCTCTAAAGAATGCTTATTCGCAACTAAGACTAAAAAATGAGTGACTATTTGCATATAATGAAGAAAGAATAACACAATAAGCCATGACATAGCAAAAACAACCAATATTAATGAAGGTTACTGAAAAACCCAGATCAGATCTGACAGCATAACCTAGTACTCATACTTATTAGGGTCACATATAAAGAATTTGTCACATACAATCAATTTGCTGTCTTAACCCTTAAAGCGACAACAAGAATGCATCTAAAAATGTCTTCTGCATATATTTGATAACATAATTGAATTATGTAAGTAGAGGCAAACAGTGTGAGCCCAGAACAGACAGCTCCTACAGGAGCAGTCTGTTCTGGATCCACACTATTTGTCAAAGATGCCTCTAAAACATATCAGCAGACAACAAAATAGAAACATTTTTTGTGATTGGTCCTTTAAGGGTTTATAGATAATGCACTTTGACAAGGATTTTTAAACATGGAATTTACCTCTAAATATGTAATTTGACAATAACAAGGAAATACTGTAAATGTTCTAAAAGTTTGATCACTTGTCTCTTTCTGACCTCAAATAAAATGTTGGTTGGAATTGACAAAATGATTGTCAGAATAGCAAACAGGGAAGACCCTGATCATACAAGTTCTTTAGCAGTCTGATCTGGGTCTGCACTGTCTGTCCAGGCCTTTTCGTTCAAAATATTAGAACATCTACTGTGAATAGACTTCTGAAAGGCAGCTTTTGACTACAAAATTGAAAAACTGTATCAGAATTTTACATAGAAATTAGATTGTTCCATTATCACATACTTTTGAATTCATTCGGATCTGAGGGGTTCTGAAACCCTGTGTATGGCACAGGTTTAATTCACATATTCATTAAACCTGTGTGATGCACAGTTTTTCGAAACCCCAAAATCAGAATTGACTTCAAATATATTAGCCGTGACATGTGATTTCCAACAATGTGGCATTTTGACAAATGTAGACTCAGATGAGCCTGTGCTGCCTCCTTTCAAGCTTAGAAACATCAAATGATGTTCAGTCAGTAGCTTAATATTCATATAATATTCAAGGGTCTAGCAAAGGCTCTGATCAGACTGCGCATATGCGCAGGCTGATCTGAGGCTTTGCTGGTCGCACGTACCACATTTTTGGAAATCTCATGTCGAGACTCATATGTTATTATACAACCTTTAATTACTGTAACATTAACTTTAAGGTATCAATCTCTAGATAAGGGTAAGTGAAAATTAATTTCTCATTTTTCAACCAAAACAAATGTTGCAGATACTCAATGAGACTTGAGCACCCAAAACATATGATAGAACTGATGGTTAAGAAAATATTCAAAATTTTATGCTCAAAAAGTTTATTTATCAGGACCCATGGACATTATCATTTAATATTGGAACTAAAAGCGGACTTAAGATCCTTGTAATTATTAAATTCCATATTCAAAGGTAAATTCCATATTCAAAGGTAAACTCCATATTCAAAGGCAAAACCATATCAAAGGTAAATTCCATATCCAAAGGTAAACCCCATATAAAAAGGTAAATTCCATATTTAAAGGTAAATTCCATATTCAAAGGTAAACTCCATATTCAAAGGCAATTCCATATCAAAGGTAAACTCCATATTCAAAGGGAAACTCCATATTCAAAGGTAAATTCCATATTTAAGGGTAAATTCCATATTTAAAGGTAGATTCCATATTCAAAGGTAAATTCAATATTCAAAGGTAAACTCCATATTCAAAAATAAATTCCATATTCAAAGGTAAACTCCATATTCAAAGGTAAACTCCACATTCAAAGGTAAATTCCATATTTAAAGGTAAATTCCATAATCAAAGATAAATTCAATAGCTAAAGGTAAATTCCATATTCAAAAATAAATTCCATATTCAAAGGTTAACTCCATATTCAAAGGTAAACTCCATATTCAAAGGTAAATTCCATATTTAAAGGTAAATTCCATATTTAAAGGTAAATTCCATAGTTAATGGTAAGTTCCATATTCAAAAATAAATTCCATATTCAAAGGTAAACTCCATATTCAAAAGTAAACTCCATATTCAAAGGTAAATTCCTTATTTAAAGGTAAATTCCATATTCAAAGGTAAATTCCATATTCAAAGGAGAACTCCTTAATCAAAGGTAAACTCCATATTCAAAGGTAAATTCAATATAAATACTTTTATAAGGTAAATTTCATATTTATTTTTTTAATCCTGAAAGCGTACATACACCCACATATACAGTCTTCCAAAGCTGACATTACTTTCATACCTGAGTTTTTGAAATGGGCTCTTCCATATTTGGAACAGTCTAAATCTTAACAAAACAATTTATTTACAATAACAGTAAACATAATGGCACATGTTGTGAAATACAGAACACATAATGGGAAGTACATAGTCAGTAAATGAGTTTGTTGTGATAAAGGAGAGATAACTGTGTTGCGGGAATGAACTTCAATTATAACGATTATACATGTACAATACCGTCCCTTTATAACACCTCATTCTAACACAGATTTGGATATAATTGGGCCATATTGTGGCTCCCAATTTTTCTAATTATGGAGTTTACAAGGGAATTATAGGAAAATGTTATTTTCCTATAATTCCTTTGTAAAATTGTCCTTTTACAACACTGTTCTCTTATTAAGCAATCCATCCCTATAAACCCCAAATAAAGGGTTTTATCATATGACATTGCGTCTTGGAGTGAAATAAACCCATGCAATAAAATCGATAAACCACTAGTGGTTTATAGATTTTCGGGAAATGTTATGACGTCCATAACAACGTTGCGTACATAATGTCAAAATTATAACATTTTTACGGCAGATATGAGATTTCAAAGTAATCTTAATGTCATATGATAAATAGACTCTAACATTCGTGCTCTTGAACTATTGAATTTATTAAACTTGTTGCGAAAAAGAGAAAAAATGCTCGGCAAGCCTCGCATTTTATCTCTTTTCCCCAACTTGTTAAATAAATTCATAAAACATGAGCACTTATGTAATATCCTCTATATAAAGGGACAGCTCTGTACATAGTTTTTTGCGGGAATCTGAAAAAGCTGTATGAACACTAGTAGATCATCAGACAACTTCCTAAAGACCCGGTAAATGTTAAAACAATGACAAAACATGTGTGATCATTAATCTTGAATGTTTACCTCATTTTTGCCAGCAAAAGCATTCAATGGCAACCTGGTTTTCAAAGATAAAGTAGCCTTATTTAATGTCGCTTATATAATGAAACAGACAACATTAGCTCTCAAGCTATTCTGTGACATATCTATATATCTTTAACAGATACTTACCTGCCTTACTCTTTGTTCCTAGCACAACACCTTTTTATGCCAAACTTTAGAACATTAACCCCTTTTTATGCCAAACTTTAGAACATTTACTGTAAGACATATTTCAGCTTGATACAATCTATGTGCTCCACAACAAAAAAGTGCTTGAAAGCAGTGTCAGTATCAAATATGCAAAAATAAAATAAAATTCTTGTAAATGTATGATAGAGATTATCTCACAGCATTTTGGTTATCGCCCAAATTATCAACCCGAGACCCCATTATCAGCCCAAGAGCTTTAGCTCGAGGGCTGATAATAGTCGAGGGTTGATACTGGGGGCCATAACCAAAACCCATTGAGATAATCTTTTTATCACATATACCAATTCAATGTTTTAACGCATTTAACGTACCAAAATGTAAGTAAAACATAATTGACACGTTTGATGTACAAAAATGCAAGTAAAACATAGGATTGACAAAAAATTTGCATTATGTCACACAACTTGTTTACATCTGATGTCATCTAACAATCAACGTCTTGTGCCGGGCATGATAACCTCTCTCTGTTCAAAATGCATGGCTTCCGGTTTGCATCACGGCAAATTGATAACCAGTTGGTGGGAAAGATCTTATCACATATGCATACTTTGGGTTATCACGGCCAATAGTGTCCCGAATATGTGATAATGGTACTTAATGCCAGTGCATGAGATTTCCAACAATGTGGTATGTGCGACCAGCAAAGCCTCTGATCAGCCTGCGCTTATGCGCAGTCTGATCAGAGCTTTTGCTGGTCGATTGAGTATTCTATGATTGTTAAGCTAATGATTGAACACCATTTGAGGTTTCTAAGCCTAAAAGGAGACTGCACAGGCTCATCTGAGTCTACACTTGTCAAAATGCCACATTGTTGGAAATCTCATGCCGCGGCTCATGTCATATTTGCATAAAGCTATACTTTGAATATGTATGTACAGCTACCTAGTGGAGTTAGTAGTCTTGGTCTAAGTCTTTATCTACTTCCATACTTTGTGTATTCTAAACTGGTGATTATGAGAAGGCTGTACATTACATTGTTCAGGTTTAAGGCCAATAAAAACTAAATTCTGACAATGTTGCCACTCAATATCCATTTCAAAATTCCCTGACTTTTCACTGACTTTTCCCCTGACTTTCAACCGTTTTACAGAGCCCTTTGGAAGGTGGACTTTAGCCCTTTTCATCCATCGACAATTTGCAAATTTTGTACAAATATTGATGTTTGTTGATTTAATCTTTAAAGAAAAATTTCAAACCATAAATATTACAAAAGGAATGTTTCTGATCAAAATTTGCTCGCAATTTATGGTAATAAAATTTCCAGAAGCCTTTTCGGAAATTTTTGAAACTCCCTGACTTTTTTTCACTTTTTCTAAATTTCCCTGACTGAAAATGAAATTCCGACTTTTCCCTGACCTGGATATTTTTTCATTTTCCAGAATTTTTTCCCTGATCGTGGCAACCCGTATGAATTCATACATTTATATTGATATATGGGCCTCAATGCCAGAAAACCTATCTTGGGGGTTTGCAAACATCAAAGGTGCAAACCAGCCTGCGCATCCACGCAGTATGATCAGCGCCTTTGCTATTCACTTATTGAAATTTATCATTTCAAAACTAGCGAAATTTCACTATTCTAGCTAGTCTCTGTAGCTGAGCTGGCTGGTTTTTGTACTACCTGATCGGACCCCCCCACCCCCCCCCTCCCCCCCCCCCCTAAGTGATCTAAAATTGAGAAAATTTGGTCCAAAATGGTAGCCAAGATATTACTGCATTGGTCCAGATAAGCAAATTTTTAGGGCAAAATTGAGGGTTTTTTTCATTTTCCATCAGTTATAACATGTGTTTTGGGTGCTCAAAAAAGCTGTCTCAATGGGACGGCTCTTTTGAGCACCCATAACCGACAACATATGTTTTGGATGAGTAGCTTTTAACAACAGGCTCTTGTCTTGCAGTCTATTTATCTTCTTTATGTTACAGCATAAAATGCCTGCTTTGTTCATAAATGACTAGCTATATCTAGTGTCTTGGTAATTCTCACACTTCCTAACCCATAAAGCGCCACCTATAATTTGCAGCAAACAACAATTTCAAACTCTCTCCCCATCAGATTGAACTCATTTTGTCAGGCCTGATCTGGATCCAAACTGTTTGTAAGTTATCAGCATTAAACTTGAAGCCATGCTGCAACAAGTTGCGCTATAAAGAACTGTTGTGTACTATCACTCACTCGGCTACCACAGTAAAAGGCCATGCTATAACAAATAGCACTTTAAAGGGACTGTCACATACTATCACACACTCCATTATCAACTGCTCGATTTAACCTTCAGAGACCGGGCACCGGCCTCACTATTAGCCTTACTTAATGGCTGTTTGCAAGAGTTTTGCTCACGCTCCGCATTTGAAAGTTTGTTTTGAGCAATGGCTGTGTCACTTTTTGTCGTCTGCAATCGACGCTTTTCCCCTGAGTCTCTGCAAATAGAAAGACATACAATAAAACCTGTGTAAAAAGGCCACTTAAAAATAGACAAAACAAAGATCTTGATAACAATTGGTAACTTAATGAAGGTCAAAAGTATTGCAGAATGGAGCATTTTGCAATACTTTTGACCTGCATAAAGCTATAACAGTGACCTATATAAGAGTGACTAGAAACTCCAATGAAATACCAATACTCAGCTCAAATAACTCTGTCGTGCATCTTAAACAGGTAAATCTACATGATTTGCTTTTACCTCAGTTTTGGAATACACAGCGTAATTTCTCTATTGTTTACCAAATTTTTAACACCTTTACAAACCAAAATAGTAAAATAACAATAATTATGAATCATATTGCATCTTAGTTTATGAAAATTGATAAATCGAGACACACACATAGCCATGTTTGAAACTTTATTCGTCACAGTGAAAAAGGTTTTGCTGAAGCCATTTTTGACGATTTTCGCAACTTTCATAAAATTGGCCGATATTTACTCTGTCCTAACTCAATAGGATTAGTTTTAATATTGCAGAAACATAGCATTTAGCAATATTTCATATTTGGGCCTCGACGCGAGAAAACCTGTCTTCGGGGGTTTGCGAACAACAAAGGCGCAGACCAGCCTGCGCATCCGCGCAGTCTGATCAGCACCTTTGTTATTCGCTTTTAGAAAAGTACCATATCTAAACTTGCTACAAGCAAAATTTCAAGTTTCTAGCTAGTCTCTGTAGCTGAGGAGACTGCTTTGAGTCTTGCTTTGTTGGAAACCCCGAAGACAGGTTTTCTTGTGTCGCGGCCCATTTGATTTTTCCATTGTTATTACCATGATGTACCAATAAGTGATATTTACAACCAAGTACTCTCTTCAATGTATCTATAAATGCAGCGATTTCTCAAGCTGCCTCACGCCATTTTTTATGTGTACCATGAAAGGCGCACAAGGTGTAAGTCATGTGACACATGCCACGACATACCTAAATGGCTGAAGTGTCCAGTCACTCTGATATAGGTCACTGGCTATAAATGGTCTTGAAAACGCTCTTTGTGTATTGGGTAACCAAGGCTCCAACATTTCTTCGGGACAAAAAAGCAAAGACTCTGATCAGACTGTGCAGATGCGCAGACTGTTTTGAATCTTCCCTGTAAGCACATGGCAATGTGTAGCTTATACTGGATACTGGCTCATATACCCTCAATATTCAGATAGGCTTGACCAAGCATGTCCAGATGATGTTGCAAAGATCAAAAACATGGACCTGCTTCCAAACAATTTACATTTTTTCAACAATATAAATACAATGCTTAATATCATCCAATCCCAGGACCCGAGGTTATAAAACTGCTTTCATGCTCAATTCAGCTGAGTACTTTACCATTACTTCCAAGAATGAGCTGACAACATGTTAAATCAATAAACTTCTTAAGAGGAATATGATCATCCTATTTTGCTGTTACATTCGCAAGAAATGTACAAAATTTGAAACTAGGCCTCAAGGTTATAAAACTTTTTCATGCTCAACTTAACATGAAATTTATCCTACTTATAAATGTTAAAATGCCAAAAATGCATTTTAACATTCATAAGCAAGATAAATACAACGTCTGAGAGTTTTAAAGCAAGAACAATCTTTATTTTTTAGCGTTTTAGTTATTAGGAACCGTTGGAATTTCATGCTCAGTTCAGTTGAGCATGAATAAAGTTATATAACCTCAGTGTTTTGTCAATTTCTTGTGGTTGTACACCTTAAATGGTTCAGGTGTACTGTTAAAGTATGTTATAGCAGCAGTATTTCAAAGGAGACAACCTTTCAAATTATAAGCCATTAAAAATTCCACATACTTTTAATTACAAACACTTAAACTTACATCAAACAAGTATAGCTAAAATATTTAGGTTAATCAATGTCTCATTTTTTGCTCGGCCCACGATTCAGCCATTAAGCAGTAATTAGCTGTCATTCAGGTGTAAAGCACCAAGCAGTAAACAGCTAATCAACCCATATAGCCACTCAGTTTGTTACTATTGATCTTGTCACTGTAGCTTTAAAGAGAGCACCAGTATTTTATACACTGTTCATACAAATCTTTGTTTGTTGGTTTGTTTGGTTGGTTTGGGGTGGCACTAAACACCACAAACCACCATAAGCCACAACAAACCACTACAGAAACCACCCCAGATCACACATAACTCATATAAAACAGTTGCGAATATCTAAACCCAAATTAAGTATATAATTAACCCTTAATGCACCAATCACAACAAAAGTCGGCTGCTTTTCTCATCTGCTGAAATGTTTAAGAAGCCCCTATGGCAAACAGTGTGGACCCACATCAGACTGCTCCTATAGGAGCAGTCTGTTCTGGGTCCACGCTGTTTGCTTCTATACTTAATTCGTCAGTAATGCTAGGCAATTATTTGCAGCAGACGACTTCAGCAGACAACATTTTCAGATGCATTTTTTTCTTGGCGCTTTAAGAGTTAAAGTATTCTGGGGTAATTAAAGCAGAGACCAAAATGAGATTCTAACAATCCACCATGAGCGTCCATGTAGGATAGAGATATCTCACCCGAGGGGTTGGAAGTTTAACCAGGGACGAGGCTTGCCGAGTCCCTGGTTAAATTCCTACCCCGAGGGTGAGATTTCTCTATCCTACATGAACAGGCTCATGATGGATCGTTTTTCTCCCACTCTTCGAAGGGTTTTTGTCAGAACATAAAAACCTCATGAAAACCTGAAATTTCTAACTTTTTACTCGTTGGGTTTACATTATTTCTGAGTTCACGAGTGTTTTTATCGGGCATTAAAATGGGTGTAAACATAGTTTGCACCTTGATATTGTCAGGAAAACATCCTTGGAGCATTAGTTAAGTTGCAATATGCAAAATAAATTCCTGCTAGGCTCCCTGCGCCACTAGCGTAACATTGCCGTTTTCGTCATGCGGCGCACGTTCGGTGACGTCATTAACGTTATATGACGTCAGTAAGTAATGCTTAACCTTGCTTGGTGCCTTGCTTGGTGCCTTGCTTGGTGCCTAGGCGCAATATATTGGTCCTTTAAGTATCCTTTTTCGGGATAAAAGAATATTTAACACTGCCCGTGTAAGAAAGCAGTCACGTGGTCATGTAAGATAGAAATTTCTTACACGAGCTGACAGCCTATCTTATATGGGCAAAGGTGGGAGAATATTTTTTCTTCTGTAAGAACCTACCCCAAGTGATATTCCATATCAGTGTGCATGATGTGATGTAAACTAATTTTTGCACAAATAACAAACTGGAATTAAGTGCATCCAAAAATACCTTAAAATGTTGAACTACTTTGTGTGTTTTTTTGGTTTGGTTTGATGCTTTATGTCCCAGTCAACATCTATGGTCATGTTGGGTCGGTCAGTTCACCTACCAACACTTTTTCCTGGGCAAGCTCGACTAAGCGGTTAACCAGTACTTTGTGCACATACTTTAGCTTGTAACTGACTACAACCCTTCTTGAATCAGAGGAAGGGAGGAATGGCCGTAGAAATTATTTCATGACCAATCAACACGAAAGTATTGATTGAAACTTGTGATCCCGCGATCTGCAGTCAGACTCATATTTGCAGTCTGACACATTACTGACTGTGTTATGCTGCCTGTAATATACAAATCTTAATACGATTTGGTTTTACTTTTCTTTGCTGTAAAGTCATTTGAAGGGAATCCTTCATTTTCCTATAATTCTTTTGTAAAATTCCATACTATAAAAAGTTTGGGAGCCACAACATGACCAAGTTACATCCAAATTTGTGCTATAACTAGAATTGGGCTGCTTTCAGTATACCCCCCCCCCCCCCCCCCCCCACATAATGACCCTCCTTAAAGCATTAATTAATTAACCAAAATAAAAAAGAACCTAAATAAGACTACGTAAAGTTAAAGATTAGCAATGACAAGTGTCTGTTACAATAAAAAAAAAATAAAATAAAAAATATCATTCTACTTCTTCATGCACATCTTCAATATGTCTGTAACATAGCTGCAAAGTATTAAAAGGTTACACTAAAGGCTCTAGAAGGAGTTGATTTCACAAAGTATGCACTATAAGCCATTGCTCAAATATAAGCAGAGGTCAAAAATTGGCTAAGTTCAAAATGCTGTAAATTTATCAAAACTATTTTTTTTCACCATTAAACTTCTTCATGCACATCTTCAATATGTCTGTAACATAGCTGCAAAGTATTAAAAGGATACACTGAAGGCTCTAGAAGGAGTTGATTTCACAAAGTATGCACTATTAGCCATTGCTCAAATATATGCAGTGGTCAAAAATTGGCTAAGTTCAAAATGCTGTTAATTTATCAAAACTATTTTTTTCAACATTAAACTTCTTCATGCACATCTTCAATATGTCTGTAACATACTTGCAAAGTATTAACAGGATACACTGAAGGCTCTAGGAGGAGCTGATTACACAAAGTATGCACTATTAGAAATATTGCAAACACAATACATTTAGAATTACAAAGTGGCATAACTCTTGCATTACTGATACTTCAGCCCCCTGTTTCCTACGAAACATGCAATGTCTAATGGTTAAGGTGTGTTGCAAATTTGATCCAAATTGGACAAAAGCTACACAAGTTATTCAAGAAAGGCCTTGAAATGTTGATAAAATGACGGAAAGACGGACAGGCTGAAAACAGTATACCCTACTAAACTACGTTTGCGCGGGGTATAATGAGGTGTGTTATAAAGGGAGTGAACTGTATCTACCTCTCTCTGTTAACGAGTGTGAAGTCCCCAAATGCATCATTGATAGGCTCTTCCTCTCCATCCTGCAAAGATGATGTAGAGATCATTTTATCATATGATCGTGCCTGTAAGTGTATTAATGCCATGTATTAAAATCCATAATACACTTGTGTATTCAATATATAGTGACATTATGTAATGATAACCATGACAATGAGGCATATATGTGGCAAAATCTTGACATGTTCATGCCAAAAACATGATTGATAATAGTATCTAACATTTGTGCTCATGTATTTTTGAATTTATTAAATGAGCTGAGGAAAAGAGATAAAATACTTGGCACAGCCTCACATTTTATCTCTTTTCCTCAACTTGAATAAATTCAACAATACATGAGCCCTCATGTAAGTTCCTCTATTCACTGATATAGAATCCCGTCTATACAGAAAATACAATATTCTAGCTAGTCTCTGTAGCCGAGTATGTCAGTTTACTCTTTATATGTTTCTGATATGGTAAGGCTAAATTCAGCCTGCTTGGCTACAGAGAATAAATATCAAGTTTAGCTATTATATTTACCCTTTACTCCATGGGCTATTTTTAGATCCTGACATCATTTTCTATTTTTAGACAACATTGGACATTTTCAAGAAAAATTTAAGTTAAGTTTTGAATATTTTGAAAATATTATGGAAAATGGAACACTTGCTCCAAAAGAGCAAATGCTCCATTTTCCATAATATTTTCAAATACATGATATTTCAAAGGCGTCAAAAGGCATTATTATGGAGTAAAAGGTTAAAAAGTGAATGAATACCAAAGGCTCTGATCAGACTGCAATGCATACCCCAATGAAATGCCACATCCTTTGTTGTTTGCATGCAAATGAAGTCAAGTTTTCTCTGAACAGGGCTCATTTATGCATTAAACCTGTGTGACGCGCACCTTCTATAAACCACAAAATTGGAAGATAATGAAATGACATCTTTTCCATGAATAATTGGCATTATGTCATCTGTTTGTCATCAAAAGCCTGGCTTTTCGAAAATATAATTCTCAAATTCCATTTAAACATAAATTCCATATTTAAACTAGATATCATGCTTGTGAAACACTTTGCCCACAACTATGTGATTGTCCATAGGGGTGATTCTCTTTATTTAAACAAGGGCCATAACTCTGGAAATATTATTTCAGAATTCCTTGGAAAGTTATTAAGGTAATCCACTCATCATCTATTATAAGTTAACCAAGTTTTAAGGCTGCATCTCTTATAGTTTACATGGTTCATACAGGTAAGTTTGTGTAAAATTCAAGGATTTTTCAAGGACTTTTAAAAGACTTTCCTACTGTTTTCAAGGACTGTAAACTTATGAAAAATACTGATTTACATGTTAAAATTCTATTCTTGAAATGCTAGACTGCATAACTAAAGATAACTAGAACACATTCGATGGCGCGCCATTGCAAATCCCCACGCTCTCGAAGAAATCTAATGGTAATTGACACTTTGACCCCATCCCAAGGTCACCAGTTTGATCGTAGGTTAAAATTTTTCAGTGTATCCTGGTCTACTGCTCATCCCCGTTAATTTGATATGCCACATGACCATGTTCAGAAAATTAAATTTTTGACCCCTACCCAAGGCCCCAGGGGGCAGGACCCAAAAAATTGTGCGGGTGCATGTGCCATTCATGTGAGTAACTCACACACGAAATCTGGTTGATTTTCTAAAAAAAAAATTTTTTGACCCCCCAGCCCCCCCCCCCCCACGGTACCCCTAAGTCCCACCCCCGGGCCATGACCCAGGCGGCCTAATGAAAATCCCATCTGATATGTTTTATATCTTTCATTTGTGAGAAGATACACAAAGTTTGGTTTAAAAATCTTTGAAATTGACCTATTAATTCAGATTTAATGATATTTGACCTTTTGGCCCCTCCCTAAGGCCCCAGGGGGTGGGGACCCCAAAAATGGCGCCGGTGCATATGCCTTTCATGTAAGAAACTCACACACCAAATCTGGTTGAATTTCGGAAAAAAAATTTTTTTGACCCCCCAACCCCCCACGGTACCCCCAAGTCCGACCCCTAGGGCATGACCCAGGCCGCCAAATGAAAATCCCGTCTGATATGTTTAATATCTTTCATTTGTGAGAAGACACACAAAGTTTGGTTAAAAAATCTTTCAAATCGACTTTGTAATTGAGTTTTAATGATATTTGATGATATTTGACCTTTTGGCCCCTCCCCAGGGCCCCAGGGGGCGGGGCCAAAAAAAAATGTGCCGTTGCACACCCCATTCATGTGAGCAACCCACACACCAAATTTGGTTGGATTTCGTCCAATGGTTTAGGAGGAGATAGCGTGACGGACGGACGGACGGACGGACAGACGGACGGACAGACGGACGGACGGACGGACGGACGGACGGAGGCGATTGCAATATCCCCGACGCTTTTTTAAAAAAGCGTGGGGATAAATATGTTAGAAAATGAGTATAAAATTGTGGTGCCTTTATTTGGTGCAGCATATGCTGCACCAAATAAAGGCACCACAATTTCATACTCATTTAGGTCACCAAAGACAGTGGTAAATCCTCCTGTACATGGTAAAATTCAAGGACTTTTCAAGGCTTTTGAGTGTTTTTCAAGTACTTTTCAAGACAAATTTAATTTTCAAGGACTTTTCAAGGCAAACCTGTGCGAACGCTGGTTTATCAGAAATCCTGCTAACAAGGGATGGATAGATGGATGGGTTGATAGATGGATGGACAAAATGTAAACAATATGCATCCTAACCTTCTTCAAAGGTGTGGGAATTAAGTAAAATGGTGTTATAAATGGTGTATTATTAATCACTCCTTATTACCAATGAAGTATGTCCCTCTGATTTCCTTGCTGACAGCTGCTTGGCTAGTCTTTTCTTCTTCTTATGGAGTGGATTAGCTTCTATGATCATCTCTTCTAGCTCATAGGTAGGGTCACAGTTAAGGTGGTCCTTCTGAAATATTACATACAGGATCTTACATGAGTGCTCATGTATTATTGAGTTTATTAAACAAGTTGGGAAAAAGCGATAAAATGCTCGGCTGCTTGCCGAGCATTTTATCGCTTTTTCGCAACAAGTTTAATAAATTCAATAATACAGGACCAAGAATGCTAGATTCTATTTATCATTTGACGTTTAAGTTATTTTGTACTCCCGTTTTTTATGTGAAACCTTCTAGATTCTGCTGAGTATATGCGACGTTGTTATGGGCATCTTTTCATAATGTTACAAAATCTGTAAACCACTAGTTGTTATCTATTTTAATACATGGCGCTATATCACTCCCAGAGGCAACATCAAGTGATAAATTACAATATTTTTTGTTTTTTTTGCTTGAGTTGGCGGACATAAATTTGCCAGTAACAGACAACTGCCCAGGCCCTTACTTGAATCAGAGGTAAAGTATTTGGCCAGAATTTAGGGCTCGAACAGTCCAGTCAGATGATGAATCTTACTCGATACTGAATGCCCTAGTCCACCTTAACCCTTAGCCTGCCAGTCACGACTTTCGTCTTCTGCTCCTCTCGTCTGCATATGTTCTTTGTAGCCTATATATTGCAAACAATATGGACCCTGATCAGACTGCTCCCTTAAGTCCGATAAGGGTTCATATTGTTTGCTTCCATGAAATCCCGTCTGAAGTGCACTTAAATATTTGCAGCAGAAAACATTTTCAGGACAAAAAAATAGTGGTGTGATAAGGGATAAAAGCACTTAAACTCTATGCCTACTAGTGTTGTCTGCTGATATCCTTTGCAAACAGTTAGGACCCAGATCAGGCCTGACATTTTTGTCGGATCCGATCTGGATCCAAACTGTTTGACAGCCTGATGGTATACCTGAAAGAATTTTTTGAAAAAGTTGATTTTGAAAACATTAGCAGACGACAAAAAAAAACATGCTAAATTACCCAGTAGACACAGTTAACCCTTAACCTCATAGCATTTTAACACTTCTACAAACAAAGCAGACCCAGATCAGGCGGCTCTTGTAAATGCTGCTTGATCAGGGTCCACTCTGTTTGCTTATGGATGATACACTAGTGGATCTGACAAGTAATTTCTTTGTTCTATGTACAAATGTGAAAGTTCATTTATATAATTATTCATAGCGGGTGGAGCTTAGCATAAATATTCATGAAGGAAATGGTTAAAATAGGAAAACTAACATACAGAAGGCACAAATACTGGCTTGATTTGTCTGTTCAGAACACGGGTGAAGTAGTATTTATAGTGGGTGGAGCTTAGCATGAATATTCATGAAAGGGTTAAAATAGGAAAACTAACATACTGAAGGCACAAATACTGGCTTGATTTGTCTGTTCAGAACACGGGTGAAGTAGTATTTATAGTGGGTGGAGCTTAGCATGAATATTCATGAAAGGGTTAAAATAGGAAAACTAACATACTGAAGGCACAAATACTGGCTTGATTTGTCTGTTCAGAACACGGGTGAAGTCGACATCCTGCATATACTGGTGCTGTTTTAGGGATGAAAGAGTTGACAGTCGCTTCTCAGGATCTATGTGTAATAACTGAAAACAGAAAATAACATATTAAACGTAATTAGTGCCAATACTTTTATAAGCGCATACTGCCGCATCAATTATAGAATTTGGTTTCAATTAACAGAGTTAAGGTTTTTCCTACAGAAAATAGTAAAAAAATACTACATCCTGAAGAGGCCCAATGGTGTAACATCAGTTTATTAAATAAATTAAAAAAGAATTGAGTTGGAGCTGTATTAGTTTATTTAATTACAGAAAATAGAACAACAAGTATTATTTTTCAAGACCAAAAAGTGATTTTCCAACACTTTTTAAGGCAGATTTTACTTTTGAGGAAGTCCTAGAGGAGCAGTCTGATCTGGGGCCACAAAAGGAGATGTTTTAAATGGACTACCAGATGATACAGCAGACAATATTTAGTCACTTTTAGCAGCCGAAGAGTTAGAACATTTACCGCACTACGTACCTGTCTCAAGAACTCCTTGACGGAATCATCCCAGTTGGAAACAGTATGAGGACGGCATGTAGTAAACAATAGCTTCACCTCCTGAGCCGTAGTTGTTGCATGAATCTCATACGGCCTCTGAAAATATCTTTCAAATATGAGACACAATCACCTTAGTCCATCCATCCAGTGAATCTGAGTCAGGGTTTAACCCTTAAAGAGCCAAGAAAAAAATGCATCTGAAAAAATGTCGTCTGCTGAAGTCGTCTGCTGCAAGTAATTGCCTCACATTACAGACGAATTAAGTATAGAAGTAAACAGCGTGGACACAGAACAGACTGCTCCTAGGAGCAGTCTGATCTGGGTCCACACTGTTTGCCATAGAGGCTTCTTAAACATTTCAGCAGACGAGAAAAGCAGACAACTTTTGTTGTGATTGGCGCATTAAGGGTTAAGCTGGAAGGTCTATGTCAGATCATCTGACACAGGCCTTCAAGCTAAAGTCCTGTTTTATATGAGGTTGTCACAAAAATTCTGATCATTGCCACGAAGCTTTGTCCTGAGACATTTTTAAGAGACATATTATGTACCTTTCAAAAGAACTGTGTTTTACCTTTAAAACGATGCTAACATCTTTCTTCTGTTGTACTATTTCGTTAAATAGTCACGGCATATTATCTACGACCCACTCATATTACTGACCTATTTTCATGTTATAGAATTATAATCATTTTTCTATCTGAATCTTTCAAGCTGTACGGCTTTATAACCACAAAACAAAAATGCATTGTATGTTTATTTTTTGTTACTTTTAATGTTCATTCAAATGTAAGAATGGAACTAGGCTGTACAGATTCAATATTTAGAGCACAATTCTTATGACACCATTGCTGCTGACAAATGCATCATTTTGAATATGTTGCAGGACTTTTATTTCCAAATATTTTATTTTGTCTATTCATTTAGACTAACTGTTCAATCTAATATCGACAAATATTATTTCAATCGCAAAATATTTCAATCTTACTTGGAATATTGTAAATAGTTTCATTTTTAATTAAATAATAATATTCATTATCAAAACTATTGGTGATTTCAGGTAGTCTGTGCTCAATTTAAACACAATCATATTGTCATTGTTTTATGATATAGTGCACATTTGGATTTAAGATATGCGCATGCAACCTTGCTGTACCTCCAAATGTTGAACTACTTTGTGGACTTATAATTTTCTTATTTGGATTACTACTAGTCTCCAACAATACAGACTGATCACAATTCTGTTCAAGTTAAAATGATCAGATTATGGACAGATGGACGCCGCCAAAACTATATCCCTCCGATTTCATCACCGGATAACAAGGTGATATGGTGTGTAAAAGGTGGAATGGCAGACTGGTCCTGAAGCCTGTGTTGTTTGAAAACCCCAAAGACAGATTTTCTTCGCACTGAGGCCAAAATTAAAGAATACTCACCCTTCCTTTGAGCATTTCGAAAGTACAGACCCCTAGAGACCACCAATCAACAGGGTAGGAATACCCAGGGCATTCTTCTAAGGCACAGGCATATACTTCTGGCGCTGAAAGTAGAAAAGCACATGCTAATGAAGGCACAGGCATTTACCTCAGGTTTTAACCCATAAAGCGCCACCTACAATTTGCAGCAGACCACAATTTCAAATTTTGCAGCTTTTTCAAAAAAAAAAAAAAAAAAAGGCATGATATTTCATAAGAATTGTCTGCTGGCAGACAATTCTCATGAAATATCATACCTTATTTTTTTCGAAAATTAGGGATGAAGTCGCAAAATTTGTCGTCTGCCGCAGTCATGATTGGTACTTTAAGGGTTAAATAGAATCATTTCTCTCCAATCAAGGCAGACTTCTACCTTGTAGAGATGAACTTCAATAAAACTTAAGTTGTTCCATAATTAATTGTTTGATTGCTGGGCCATGCACGGATCCAGAAAGTTTTGTCAGAGGGGGTCCAATTTGATTTTTTTTATTTGTTTTTTATTTTAATTGATGAGGGGAGGGAGGATCCAAGTACTACTATAAGTGGGCCATCATTGGCCCCTTAGCGTAACGATAAATGCCCAACATTGAATGCTGGCTTGGTAGCTGCGATTTTTAAGGAGATCCGGACCTGTATTTATTTTTGTGATTTTTCAGTGGGGATCCAGACCTCCTGTCCCCTCCCTGGATCCGCACATGTGGGTATTTGCATTTTGAAATGTCGATAAACTCTCTGAATGCAGAATGTAAATAACGTGTTTTTTTACATTTTGTTCATTCAAGAAAAGAAAAATGAACAAACAAAACAAAACTGTTGTTACCACTATAAGTGGGCCATCATCGGGCCCTTAGCGTAACGATGAATGCCCAACATTGAATGCTGGCTTGGTAGCTGCGATTTTTGAGGAGATCCGGACCTGTATTTATTTTTGTGATTTTTCAGTGGGGGTCCAGACCTCCTGTCAATATAACATAACCTGGGCACCCTTCAATAAGTCAATATAACATAACCTCGGCACCCTTCAATAAGTCAATATAACATTACCTTGGCACCCTTCAATAAGTCAATATGACATTACATCTGCACCCTTCAATAAGTCAATATAACATTACCTCGGCACCCTTCAATGAGTCAATATGACCTTAACTTGGCACACTTGATTAGGTCAATAAAACACTATCTTGGCACCCTTGAATAAGTCAATATGAAATTACCTTGGCACCTTTCAATGAGTCAATAAAAACATTACCTTGGCACCCTTCAATAAGTCAATATGACATTACCTTGGCACCCTTCAATAAGTCAATAAAACATTACCTTGGCACCTTTCAATAAGTCAATGTGACATTACCATGGCACACTTCAATGAGTCAATATGACATTTCCAGGGCACCCTTCAATAAGTCAATTTGACATTACCTTGGTACCCTTCAATAAGTCAATATGACATTACCTTGGCACCCTTCAATAAGTCAATAAAACATTACCTTGGCACCTTTCAATAAGTCAATGTGACATTACCATGGCACACTTCAATAAGTCAATATGACATTTCCAGGGCACCCTTCAATAAGTCAATTTGACATTACCTTGGTACCCTTCAATAAGTCAATATAACATTATCTTGGCACTCTTCAATTAGTCAATATGACATTACCTTGGCACCCTTCAATAAGTCAGTATAACATTATCTTGGCACCCTTCAATAAGCCAACATAGTATTACCTTGGCACCCTTCAATAAGTCAATAAAACATTACCTTGGCACCCTTCAATAAGTCAATATGACATTACCTTGGCTGCATTCAATAAGTCACTATGATGCTCTTCAAAAAGTCATTAAGACATTACCATGGCACCCTTCAATAAGTTGATCTGACATTACGGCAATGCTCTTTGACAAGTCAAGTTGACATTATCTTGGTGCTCTTCAATAAGTCAATATGACATTACCATGGCACCCATTTATAAGTTAATGGCGATGCCCTTTAATAATTCAATATGAACCTTGGTGCCCTACAATAAGTCAATATCACATTACTTTAGCTGCCTTCAATACCACAGGCCCCTCTGTGTCAATTTCACATCACCTTGATGTGATTTGATCTATCTATAAGTTTGTTTTTTTTTGCTTGATTTGATTCTTTACACCCCAGTCAACAATTTTTCAGTCATGTTGGGACAGGTCTTCTTGGGTTGAACCAGTACTAAGCAGAGGTTAAGTGTCTTGCTCAAGGGCATGAGGCAGTGCCTCTGCCATGAGGCTAGAATACACAACCTTTTGATCTCAAGTCAAGCACTCTACCACTGAGCCCCTCAGACCTATCTATCAGAATTTTAAGGGTGAAAACGGTAATTTTTGCTAGAAAAAAACAGCCACACAGTCACTTATTAGGTTTGTGAGAGTTTGATCAACTTTGTCTCTATTTTATTAAATTACTGGATATAAATGGCATCAGAAACAGGATACAAACAGTAAATCCTATTAAATGGACCATGCTGTCCTAATTTTGAGTTATAATTCTTGTTAGAGGGAACTAGAATTGTTACAAAATCTGACTGTAGCCCCGCTGTAGCACTTTTCATGCTGTAAAAACATCAATCAAGGGTCATACCTCTGTCACAAACTTGTGAAAAATTACAGGTATTAATGTTTCATGTTTTTGGGCGTACAGGTAGTCTCAGTTTACAGTAAAAATGAACCTACCACAGAATTATGTGACTGCATATGCACGTGGTAGTGAATATGTAATCTTTACCTGTTTATAAGAAATATAGAATCACCTCATTACTATTCATCTTTGAAACAATAATAACAATCCCAATCTAGATCTTGCCAATACAAATATATATATAAAATTTGGTAAAATTCTATCCATTTTTTCTCAAGATACTGAGTGGAAACAAAATTCTGATATTAATCAAGGGCATAACTCTGTTACAAATTTGAGAAAAATGACAGGTAACAATCACAACCTAGATCTTGTATATATCAAGTCATTTACAAAGTTTTGTCAAATTCTGTCAATTTGTTCTGAAGATATTAAGCGGAAACGAAATTCTGACATCAATCAAGGACCATAACTATTACAAAAGAGCATAAATTACAGCTAACAATCCCAACGTAGATTTTGTCAATATAAATGCATATATAAAATTGAGTGAAATTCTGTCCATTTGTTCTCAAAACATTGAGGGGAAACAATATTCTGACATCAATCAAGGGCCATAACTCTGTTACAAATATGCAAAAATTAATGCGTAACAATCCTAACCTAGACCTTGTCACTATAAATGCATATTTAAAATTTGGTGAAATTCTATCCAATTGTTCTCAAGATATTGAGAGGACACAAAAATCTGAATCAAGCAAGGGCCATAACTCTGTTACAAAATTGCGAAAAAATTACAGGTTACAATCCCAACCCAGATCTTGTCAATATCAATGAACATACGCAATTTGGTCAAATTCTATCCATTTCATTTGTTCTCAAGATATGAGAGGAAATAAAAATCTGACATCAATCAAGGGCCATAACTCTGTTACCAATTTTACGAAAAATGACTGGTAACAATCCCAACCTAGGTCTTGTCAATATCAATGAATATACACAATTTGGTCAAATTCTATCTATCAGTTCTCAAGATATTGAGTGGAAACGAATAGAAATTCTGAACAAAATTCTGACATCAGTCAAGGGCCATAACTCTGTTACAAATGTGCGAAAAATGATGTGTAGCAATCCTAATCTAGATCTGCATAGACAAAATTTGGTAAAATTCTATCAATTTGGTAAAATTCTATTTATGTCCCACAAAAAAGACACTCTACTTATATGCGTTAATACATGTGTGCTGTGTTCAGTACAGGTGTCTAACCCCAGCAGGCACACAACCTTGAAACAACTTCCTACCAACGTCGATGCGACGTCATGACGTCGCACCGACGTTGGTTCGACGTTGCTTTGACGTCATGTGCCTGCTGGGAACTATCTGAAAATTTGTCTTACATTTAGGAAAATTATATCAGCCATGAGGGCAGCCGGATCAGTTACCTTAATTGGCTGAAACCAGTATCTCAACATATGAGCCGCGACATGTGATTTCCAACAATGTGGCATTTTCATAAGTGTATACTAAGATGAGCCTGTGTAGACTCCTATTAAGCTTAGAAACTCCAAATAATGTTCAGTCAGTAGCTTAATATTCATTGAATATTCAAGCGACTAGTAAAGGCTCTGATCAGACTGCGCCTATGCGCAGGCTGGTCTGAGCCTTTGCTGGTCGCACATACCACATCGTTGAAAATCTCATGTCGCGGCTCATATTGTCAATGGTCAGAGTGACATGCTTGATATGTCAATTATCACCCAAATGACGCCCTTATCTCTGTCTAATAGTCAAGGCCATTTCCTTGTATATCACTTGACTTATTTCACTTAATGATGCTTAGCTTGATAAAACTCATGTTGTTGCATTATAAAGTCCACACTCAAGCAGCGTCTTTAATTTTCTTTTGATGAAATTGATCCAAAGTTAGATAAATAACCCTGGGAAATGGGCCTGAGCGTCTGATAATCTAATAACTGACAGATACACTCTGCAAGTTCTATTCGCTCTAGACCAAATCCATCAAATGCTGTGTTATTCCATGACAAATCGCCACAGGTCCTGCATCGCAAATAGTTGCTGCAGTAATTACTGAACGAGACTTCCCTTAGTTTGTTAGTGAAGAAATTGTGTGAAGAAACAGTGTATTGTAAACAATAATATACATATATGCATATGTGTGTGTATGTGTGTGTTCTTGCTTGCACAGGTGCGTGTCTGCGTGTATATGTGCTCTAGTACATCCTCCTCTTGGTAGTGAACGCAGTGGCTCAGTGGTAGAGTGTTTGACTCGAGACCGAAGGGTCGCGGGTTCGAGCCTCACCGGCGTCACTGCGTTGTGTCCTTGAGCAAGAACATTAATCCTAGCTTAGTACTGGTTCAACCCAGGAAGACCAGTCCTTTTATAGCTGAAAGATTGTTGATGGGACGTAAAGAATCAAATCAAAACAAAATATCCTCCTCTTGGTGCTATGGGCAGGCCATTAATCTGCGTTGGTGGCATATTTCCTGGTCTAATGCACTTATACAGGAGCATAAGAACCTTTTGTCATATATATAAACATAAAAGGAGAATCAATTCTCTAACTTATTACAGTATGTCTCTCAGGAAACTCATATTTGGCTTTCTAATTTAAGGATTAATTGCTTTTTTGCCATCATTCAATAAAAGACAGTAAAAGTGATTATTTTTGGATAATATTAGGGAAAACCAATTAACTCCTGCCCTGCTGATCTTCGATGTATCCTGCTTTTAAAAACATTGTAGATTCAGATCAGCTGGCTTCTAATGAAGCCAGCTGATCTGGATCTACAATGTTTTCCATGCCGTTTGTAAGTCTGTCATAATAATTGAAATATGACAATACATGGGAGATATCATCTTATTCCGCAAATGAGGGTTCATCTCCATTTATGACTGCTATAACCCACACCATACAGACAGATTAGCACATGTTCTCAGGACTTTGGTTAAGAGTGTGTAACGAAAATTTCATTTTCTTATTCCTCAACCAAAACACATGTTGTGGGTACTCCAAAGAACCGTCTCAATGAGACGGGTCTTTTGAGCACCCAAAACATATGTTTAAACTGGTGGGTAAGAAAATATTTACAATTTTACGCTGAAAAGTTTTGTTTATCTAAACCTGTGTGTCCTGCTGAAACTGGATACAGGACAGTCCCTTTATAACACACCTCTTGTTGTCTACGCAACATGGTACGGTCTTCTATCTACAGTTTGGTTCGTTTTCCGGAAGTGAGACAATCAGTACCTTCAATTTTAAAGAGCTCTGTGACTTGTATGGTAAAGTTTCACCCTTGTTTGACACCCAGCCATGGTCTCTTGCAGAGACATCACCAAGACACATTGTCCCAAATTATTCAGTACAAAGAATGTAGGCAATCTTGGTGATTTTGGACCAGCCGGGTAGCTCAGGTGGTTAGAGTGCCTGACCAGTGTTCCGAGAGCTGTGAGCTAGAGCAGCGAAATCTGTCTCTCTGTCAGCCTGCCTGACTGTCTCACCAAAACTGTACCTTTGATTTTAGAGAGCTCTGTGACATGTTATAAAACATATTGGGTAGATTTACAATTGAAACAAGGCAAATTCGACGAAGGGTTATTTCAGAAAAACATGTAAATCACAAAACATAAATTCCATTTATCTAACCCTTAGTTCACCTACAGTATCATTCAGATCATAACAAATGCCTGTCAAGTATGTTTTAGTGCTTAGTTCAATAAAAAATATACTTACATCTGCACAATTTCAATAGCTGACCTTAAAACCCAACCCCAGAGGTCAAGATTGTGTGTAAATTCAAAGTGTTACCTTGCATGTAGGTCTGCACATGACCACTTTTAGAAAAGAACAAAAAATGACCTTTTGACCCAACCCCAAGGGTGGTTGGTGTGTGTAATGACAGCATACTTTGCTTTCATGGTGCTCTGTGCTCAATTCCCTTTAATTTGATATGCAACATGACTACTTTCAGTAAAAGATATAGTTTGACCTTTTGACCCACCCCCTGGGTCAAGGGTGTGTCTGTGGGCAAAATACTGGCTACCATGTTGCTGCCAGCGTCGTCAGCTTTAATTTGATATCCAACATGACTACTTTCAGAAAAAGATAGAGTTTGACCTTTTGACCCCACCCCCTGGGTTGAGGGTGTGTCTGTGGCCAAAATATTTGCTACCATGTTGCTGCCAGCGTCGTCAGCTTTAATTTGATATGCAAGATGACCATATTCTGAAAAAGTTTAATTTTGGCCTCGGCCCCACCCCCTAAGTCCACCCAAGGGGCTCGGACCCAGGCCTTTAAACTGAAATCCCATTTGATGTTTCATATCTATTGCTGCTCTGCCTGCATGCAAAATTTCAGCAAAAAATATTAATATTGCCTTAGTTATTCCGAAATTTAAATATTTGACCTTTGACCCTTTAGGTGGGGTCAAAGGGGGTGGGGTAAAACTTTGACACTGCCATTCTTATCTACAGGCACTTGGCAATTATGGTCTATAGTGAGAAGTTGTTAAATATAATAGCTTTGATGAAATGTGAAAATAATCACACAAAAAAAACTAATATAGGTTTTGCCTTATAATTGCCCATACTTAAACAAGGGCAATAACTCAGGTGTTAAGGGGTCGATTTTGACCATTCTTATGGGATATCGAGAGTCCATGGTACTTATCATTTGTACCAAGAATGAATTAAATCTGACCAATAGGTATTGAGATATGGTTCCGGACAGACAGAAAGTGTGGACGGACGGACGCAGCCAAAACTATATCCCTCCGACTTCGTCGGGGGATAATTAAGGCAAGCACAGGAAGTTATCAGGATTGCAGCAAAGCATGAGGAGGATTCCTTGAGAGGACTTTGAAGAATGGGTTAGGCAGAGCAAGATAGTGGGTAGGAAGCCGACTATTCTTTATCTGCTAATGACTAGGTTCTGGGAAATGAAAGGATCTGTTGATTTTGAAAGAACTGAGAAAGGGTTTCGTTATACGAAGGAATATATGGGATTGATATTTGGAAAGAGGCAAGGTAGTGGCAGAAGAATTTATTAATTCCAAAGAAGAGCAGGAGGAAAATATTCGAGAGTTCCTTGTTAAGAGCACAGACAGTGGTGTCCTGCTTTTTACTGATGGTTCTGCTCTTAACAATCTTGGACCAACGGGGGCAGGGGCTGTTTATATTGATGGTTATAACAATGTTCCAAAACTGTTACACCCATGAGATATAACTATACTGGTGAACTGGTGGGGATCCAGATAGGTTTGGAGTTTTTAGCAGACCTAGATTATGTTAAGGACAGACCGATACTTATCCTGACAGACTGCCAACCAGCCATAAGGACAGCATTTGGAGGACAGCTACCAAAATGTAAGATTGAGACAGTTTTAAGCATCAATGAGAGTATGAGTAAGATCTGTGGTAGAAGGAATGAAGTAAAGGTTCACTGGGTTCCAGGACAAAGGATATTGAAGGTAATGAATTGGCAGATCGTCAGGCGAAGGAGGCAGAAGAGGAGATGAGAGGGTTAGATGTTACCTGTCTTGGCCATGAAGGAGGCTGTTATGGAATTAAAAAAGGAAATGTTAAATAAATGGAAACTAAAATACTCTTGCTCAGAGAAAATTACAAACATTCAAGACATATACACTGAGGTTGGAAAAAAAAACTGCCATGGGGAAGAAGACAGAGGTACTTTTGCAGTCATGAATCAGCTGGTCAGAGGACATACCCTTCTTAACATTCATAGAGCCAAAATGAACAGCAATGTGTGAGAACTCTGTGACACATGTAGTGAGACTGAGGACACAAACCATTTTCTATTTCATTGCCAGAAACTCAGGAAAGAGAGAGAACAATTGGAAAACAGAGTGGAAAAAATTCTGATTGGCGCTGGACTTAATAAGGTGGCAAACATTGACCTGGCAGTATTAGTGGACATGGTGATAATGCGGACAGATTGGAGCTCTGATGGAGTTCATCAAGAGTTCCAAAAGATTCACAAAAAATTAAAAAGAAAACAGCTGATCATTCACATGCGCACAAGTGTAACATGTGAAGAGCACAAAGAGTCAATGTACAAGAGCACTGAGTGGTCATAGGCAGCAAAGAAGTGCCGTACTAGATCTACAAACACAAAATATTGGGTAATACAGCTCAAAACAGTTTTCCTATGTCTTTCATGCCCCACCCCCTTTTTTTAGTGTGTCTGTCGTGACTGGTGTCTGCTTTACAGCTTGCCTGACATTTCATAGAGCCAATCTTTCATTTTCTTGTTTTCTTCCATTGCTAGCGGTGACTTTTGACGTCTGCTGATTACCTTTGCAAACCGCTTGGACCCAGATCAGGACCGATGTTCTGTCAGTCTTGATCTGGTCCAAACCGTTTGACCCTCTGAAAGTGTTCCTGAAAGAATTTTTGGAAAAAGTTAATTTTGAAAAAAGTCAGCAAACGACAAAAAAGCATGAAAAATTACTCAGTATGCAAAGAGTTAATTGTTATTGAATGCTGCTCACTAAACTTGTAATTACAACGTTACTAATCAAGTGTTCCTTTGTTCATTGGTGTAAAGACATGAAAGGCATTGAATGTCAACAAAACATTTTCCTTTTTATTCTCATTTGTTTTCAATCGCTTTCAAGGTCATTGACAACGTCATTGAAAAAATGGAAAAAAATGAAAGTAGGTGAAAAACTAGAAATGTGTCCATGGGACACGGATGCCCCCGCTATTGCCAAATTCACATAAATAGGGCATTGTCATTAACAAAGGGCCATAACTCATCGGTGGATTTTATCCGTAATCAAACTTGACCTATATTTTATGATTACACATACCTGTCTATGAAATATGAATCAATTACACCAACGTATTCAAAAGATGTCGCCCGGAAACCTTTTTTCATACGGAGATCAAGGGCCATAACTCTGATTATAATTGGTTGAATTTATCTGTAATCAAACTTGACCTGCATTTTATAATTATATACCTGTGTATGAAATATGAATCCATTTCACCATGTATTCAAAAGATATTGCCCGGAAACCATTTTTCGTACCGAGATCAAGGGCCATAACTCTGATGATAATTGGTGGATTTTACCCGTAATCGAACTTGACCTGTATTTTATGATTATATACCAGTGTATGAAATATGAATCCAATACGTAACTGTATTCAAAAGATATCGCCCGGAAACCATTTTTCATTCGAAGATCAAGGGCCATAACTCTGTTAATAATTGGTAGATTTTGTCCATAATCAAACTTGACCTGTATTTTATGATTATATACCTGTGTATGAAATATGAATCCAATACACCAATGTTTTCAAAAGATATCGCCCGGAAACCATTTTTCATTCGAAGATCAAGGGCCATAACTCTGATAATAATTAATGGATTTTGTCCATAATCGAACTTGACCTGTATTTTATAATTATATATCTGTGTATGAAATATGAATCCAATACACCAATGTTTTCAAAAGATATCGCCCGGAAACCATTTTTCGTACGTACGGGACGTACGTATGTACGTACGTACGTATGTACGTACCGACGTACGGACAAGGGTGATGCTATATGCCCCCCCCCATTATAAATGGCGGGGGCATAACAATGTACCTTATTTAGAGGGACAATTCGTTGGAGGCCTACGGCAAGAAATTCGCTGTAATAACAAATTCGAGATGTTTCTGCATAACATAGGACCGATTTTTTTTCAATATTCATGAATGGGCTTTTATTAGAGTCCCGATTAATAGAGAGCATGGGTTTCTAATAGAGATTTTACGGTACTTATCACATGTGTTTATTGTCTCTTTTGCATGAGCAGATAATATTTGAGCCACAACATGTGATTTCAAACAATGAGGCATATTGACATGTATATACTTAGACAAGCCTATGTGCAGGCTGATCTGAGGCTTTGCTGGTCGCACATACCACATTGTTGGAAATCTCATGTCGCGGCTCATTTACGCTGATCTCCGTCTTCCCTTAATGAACTCTTATCAAGCAATTGTCTTCATTCACTGTTGAAGAGATTTTTGTGCTTATGAAGAGATTTGTCCGCATGAAAAATAAAATATTTGTTTGTTTGATTTGATTCTTTACATCCCATCAACAATCTTTCAGTTATGTAGAGACGGGTCTTCCTGGGTTGAACCAGTACTAAGCTAGGATTAATGTGTCTTGCTCAAGGACACAACTCGGTGACACTGGTGAGGCTCCAACCCGCAGCCCCACGGTGTTGTGTCAAGCACTCTACCACTGAGCCACTGAGCTCCCTGAAAAATAAAGTATAAATAGATTTTATTTATCAACAGTGAAAGACAGTGAGTAGAGCTAAAATACTACATGAAGCACTTGTGCTTCCCTTCATGTAGAATTTAAACTCCACCCACTGTCTTTCGCTTCATGTAGAATTTAAACTCCACCCACTGTCTTTCGCTTCATGTATAATTTTAACTCCAACCACTGTCTTTCAGTTCATGTAGAATTTTAGCTCTGCCCACTGTCTTCATCACTGTCATGAAGCATGAAAGATAAAATTTAATTCTAAAGTAAGTTTTTCATCTTAAACTTTCTTCACACACTTTTGGACTATTTTTACTATTAAGACAAATGAACCATTTTTTATGTACTGGAAGATTATAACAAGTTGCAAGTTTTATATGTTGTTAACAACTTAATATCATGTACCAGCAAATTGATGCTTGTGTAGCGTGTAGTGGTCTTAAATTTGAAATCTTGATTTAATGGTTATGGAGAACTCCCCAAGTAAACAATATTTGTTGAAAACGTTGTGTTGATTACTGATTAAAGTTAATGATAGGTGATTATAATGTCAAGAGAACTCCTTAATGAGCAAAAATGCCACACATCTACAATGAACACAAGCTACCAATTAATCCTAAATATTTAAACAAACTTGAGCAAAACAGTGTAGACCCAGAACAGACTGCTCAGGAGCAGTCTGTTCTTGGTCTACACTGTTTGTATTTCATGCAGCAGTCTGTTATTAATTTACTCTGTTTGCCGTAAAGTCGCAGGATATCTTTAGGCAGTTCTTTATAAGAAATGAAGTGTCGGAATATTTACTTTACATACAGCAAGCTATAGAAATGTCCTTTAGGCCAGAATTTTTTTATTAGTTGATTTACGAACCGTCCTACTGTAATTTTCCGGAAAGTAGGAAAAAAATAAAATTTAATTTCTAAAAAAAATTTTTTAATTTTATCCGCCGATCTAAATATTATTTGTTTCGTTGAAAAAAATAATATTTTTTTGAGGTTCTGTCTGTGTATTTTTGAAAGTGACACTGTAAAAAGTGATTGTCCTGTCCAGATTTTTAGGAAAATGATAAAATATTTAAAAATTTAATACAGACTGTTGGTTTGCCTTACTAGTTTTACTGTTTTTTTCTGGAGAAATTTAAAAAAAAAAAAAAAAAAAAAAAAAACTCTGAAAATGACCAGTTAACTGGTTATTTTCAGAGCTTTTTTATTTATTTTTTTCGTCCCCTCGACCCTAGATCTGAAAAAATTTTCCCGTAAATCAATTAATAAAAAAAATCTGGCCTAAGCTATAGAAATGTCCTTTATTCCCCCGGTATCTCGGAATCAATGTCTTCTCTATTACGTGTAGTGACGGGCGCTAAATTAGGAGGCTGATCCGATAGGCGTTATTGATTAGGGAAAAAAATAAGGCACAGAGATATATACTTGTCACGAAGCGGATGCCTTGAACGGAGACAATTGTCGCCGAGGAATTAAGTATATAAAATCTGTCTTTTTCCTTGGGAATTAACTCTTTAGTCAGTATTGAACAATTTGTAGACAACATTTAAAAGAAATTTCACTTAATTTAACTTGAGGTCTCATTTGAATGAACACTAAAAGAAGACAAATTTTAATGAAATTTCCAATGGCCAACTTACTTCTCCTAAAAAGTGGTTTTACTCGCTTGCCGCTAGATACATGTACAAGAGATCTACGGAGTACTAATTTTCTTATTATTTCAAGAAAACATTATATTGTAGGCTGTTGTGTTGGTGGTTTAACCCCCCATACCACATACACGCACTCCTCATGACAATAATGTCTGCTCTCTCATCATGAACCCTGATCAGACTGCTCCTTAACCCATAAAGCGCCACCTATAATATGCAGCAGGTGATAATTGCAAATTTTGCAGCTTTTTCAAAATAACAAATAAGGCATGATATTTCATGAGAATCGTCTGCTGGCAGATGATTCTCATGTAGTATCATACCTTATTTTTGTCAGAAATTGGGAAAGATGTTGCAAAATTTGTCTTCTGCTGCAGTTGTGACTGGCCCTTTAAGGTTTAAGGAGCAGTCTGATCTGATCTATTAATTGCAATATAGGTGACCAAAGTACATAAACAACATTTACCAATAATGGCGGGAAATAGGTTATGGAAAATTAAAGATATCAAGGATAGTAACTCTGCCAAAATCAATAAAGCAGAACATCCTGATGATATGCACAACTAGGCCTGCCTGAATGATAACTCCTGTAAAGTTTGGTTGAAATCTGTCGTCCAGTATCTGATGAGTTGTGCTGACAAACTTGAATATTGAACAATTAAATACATGAAGGGCCGTAACTCCCCCAAAATCAATGATGCTGAAAATACGGCCAATACGCACAGCTATGCCAGCCACTGACCACTCATGCGAAGTTTGGTGGGAATTGGGCCACAGGATTATAGATTTGTGGTGTCATGCAGACAGACACACCAAGAGATAAGACAGACAGACAGACAGATAGCACTGACTCAGTGGCTTAGGCTGCTGCCAGTTCTAAGGCTGTGGTTCTGTTGTTGTTGATTCATTGTTTAGTGTTGCTTCCATTGTGGGGGTTCTTTGTGTCTTCCTTGTTTTGTAATGCAATATTATATGTCCCTTCTAGTTTTGCAATCATCTTGATGGGGAAGAGAGAGCTGTTGCCTTACTTAAATTGTCTTCCTAATGTCTTGTGACCGCTATTGTTCTTTGGCTCTTCCTCGGGCTGCCGTGGGTTGGTCTGCAGTGTGAGTGGTATTTCCTGATCATACTCACTGAGGGCCTCATGGAAGATTTGCTATTATATGAGCCGTGGCATGTGATTTCCAACAATGTGGCATTTTGACAAGTTAGACAAGTCAGACGAGCCTCTGCAGCCTCCCTTTAAGCTTAGATCCTCCAAATGATGTTCGGTCAGTAGTTTAACAATCATACAATATTCAAGCGACGAGCAAAGGCTCTGATCAGACTGCGCGTATGCGAAGGTTGATCTGAGCTTTTGCTGGTCGCACATACCTCATTGTTGGAAATCTCATGCACTGGCTCATATGTTTTATATTTATGTATGTGCTAAATATGTTACCCTCATTAAATAAAGGCTTTACCTACTTACATACTTACATACCCAGCATGCTTCCCCACTCGATGGTGGGGAGACATAAGCTTGGTCCTAAGGACTGGGAGATGACGGTAAGTAGCAAAAAATCTCATATACAGTAAAACCTGTTTTAAGTGACCACTTAAAAATAGACAAAACAAAGGTCTTAATGGAAAATGGTAGCTTAATGAAGGTCAAAGGTATTGCAGAATGCTCCCACCCACTGGAGCATTCTGCAATACTTTTGACCTGCATTAAGCAATAATTGGTTTTAAAAATCAATTTTTGGTGTTCTTTTTGAGTGACTGCTTAAGACAGGTTTTACTGTAAATAGGTTCAATTTGTTTTCTGCTGTTTAGTAAACGTGTGTATGACACACAGCATATTGGATATTGCTACCGGATGTTAATTAGTCTCAGCTAAGGCCTAAAATTCTACTTGATTTTTGCTTTATTGAATTAATTTGTCTGATTTATGTAATTGGGGCACTAACCTTGAGAAAAAAGGCCATTATGAAGTCAGGCCACTTTCTCTAAAAATATTGTCTTATTCTTTGCTTGCTGGAAAATTTTGCCATCCTGGGTATCCTAGGCGTGACCCGTTTCGTTACACTGCATTCATCTTTGATGACACTGTAACTCAGGCATGACCCACGTTCATCTGTGATACCCGGGTGTGACTGATTCGGTTACTCTGTATCCTTCAATGATGAATTTCAGAAAAACGAAATGGGTCACGTTAGGCATACAGAGTATGAAATTTTGCAAGCTTTGCGTTTTTGTCAGGCCAAATGAAAAAATAAGTGTGTTTCGGGTAACATGTCTGAAAATTATAGATAGGGTACGTAGGCACACATATTTTCTTTTAATTATTTTAGCTTGACTAAGCAGTTAACGAGTACTTCGTGCACATACTTTCCCTTGTATTCTTGAATCAGAGGAAGGGAGGAGAATGACAGAAGAAATTGATGATCAATCTCCATGAAAGTATGGGACCAGGACGGGATCAAAATCGCGACCCCTGGATCTGCAGTCAGACACGTATCTGCAGCCAGACTTGCTATGCGGCCCTGTTAAAAACAAATAAAATGGGCTAACTGTTGTAATCTTAAGAAAGTAAGTTGACCTTATTCAACTGAACGTTAAATGTTAGGTTGTCGGATTGATTTTTTCAATTTCTCTTAGCCTGAAAGCTTTTTTGACAAATGCGAAATAGAGAGCATGTAGTAAGCTCTTCCTGTACAAATTTAATTCTTTTTCCAAGATGGCCACATGATTGACATGTCTTTGACACTGTGTGCCTATGTAACAGTTGGTCTTTGACTCTTTCCTTGCTAGGGCTAACAAATTAAGAGTTGGTGTCATTATGAAGTTCAGTCAGTTTCTGTGAGGTTGGAAAATAATATTGCAAAAATTCAAAACACATGCAGCCTTTCCTGCCCAAATTTACAATTTTTCTGCTAGATAGCAGTTCAATGTACAAATTTGTCTAAATGTTGGTATCGCACAATTGAAATGCAGATGTACCTTACTAACACTTTCAAAAATGAGCTGACAACATTTAAAAAAGGTTATTTCATACACAGTCCTAGGGAGAAAGCCATTCGCTGATAAGCATCTGTTATAGATTTTATAGGCACTCTCGCTCAAATGAGGTACTGCTAAATTGCAGTCCCAGGGAGAAAGCCATTAGCTGATAAGCATCTGCTATAGATTTTATAGGCTCTCTCCCTCAAATGAGGTACTGCTAAATTGCCGTCCTAGGGAGAAAGCCATTCGCTGATAAGCATCTGCTATAGATTTTATAGGCTCTCTCCCTCAAATGAGGTACTGATAAATTGCAGTCCTAGGGAGAAAGCCATTCATTGATAAGCATCTGCTAAAGATTTTATAGGCTCTCTCCCTCAAATGAGGTACTATTAAATTGCAGTCCTAGGGAGAAAGCCATTAACTGATATGCATCTGGTATAGATTTTATAGGCACTCTCGCTCAAATGAGGTACTGCTAAATTGCAGTACTATGGAGAAACCCATTAACTGATATGCATCTAAATTGCCGTCCTAGGGAGAAAGCCATTTGCTGATAAGCATCTGCTATAGATTTTATAGGCTCTCTCCCTCAAATGAGGTACTGCTAAATTGCAGTCCTAGGGAGACAGTCATTCATTGATAAGCATCTGCTAAAGATTTTATAGGCTCTCTCCCTAAAATGAGGTACTGCTAAATTGCAGTCCACGGGAGAAAGCCATTAACTGATATGCATCTGCTATAGATTTTATAGGCTCTCTCCCTCAAATGAGGTACTGCTAAATTGCAGTCCTAGGGAGAAAGCCATTCGCTGATAAGCATCTGCTATAGATTTTATAGGCTCTCTCCCTCAAATGAGGTACTGCTAAATTGCAGGCCTAGGGAGAAACCCATCAACTGATATGCATCTGCTATAGATTTTATAGGCTCTCTCTCCCTCAAATGAGGTACTGCTAGTACAGTCCTAAGGAAGGCCATTCACTGATAAGCATCTGCTATAGATTTTATAGGCACTCTTGCTCAAAATGAGGTACTGCTAACGTGATTACCTTCTAGACTATACACTCCGTTCTGGTTAACCAATGCCTGCCAAGAACATTGATAGAAGGATTGGTAGTCATGATATGACTAAAAAATTACTGAAAGTTAAATTCATCCTCAAAACAATTTATCATGATATGATGTCAGGCCTGGGAGTGATATAAAGCCATGTAACCCTAGTGTATTACACATTAACAATAAGTAATAACGCATATATTGTATCATGACTTTGCCGCCTTTCCTTTGATCTAAACTGTTCAATTATTTCCACAAGACCCTGTCAAGGGTAGAGCTTCTAATTGACAGATTGAACAAGACTTACCTTGGTAAGGTGAAGTTTAATCCAAATTTCATCGACTGCAATTTCCCCCAAGGGCTTACACAGAGATGACCCAGCATCTAGCATTGTCCCAGTTTATCATTATTTAGAGCAGAGCAAACTGCGAAAAATTTACGAAGCAGTTTGCGATCAAAGAAGAGTTATGAAGAATTTAAATATGGGTAGGTTGCGGGAGGGTGTGTAAGCCCTTGGGGGAAATTGCAGTCAATGAAATTTGGATTAAACTTCACCTTACCAAGGTAAGTCTTGTTCAATCTGTCAATTTCATCTCTTGCATATTTCCCCCTAAGGGCCTCACAGAGATTTTAGAGACAATTCTTCATAATTTTCTTAGCAAAATATATGAAGCATGCATATTAATATGATGCAGGAGCAGAAGCAAATTGGCATCAAGTCATTGTACTTTGCAATGAGATTTAACACTAAAATGTGATGCCATAATATCATTAAACAAACTCATGTTTACTATTGATTGAATATCTGATGAATAAATTAAATTGTGATTGTTTTATTGGTCATGATACAAGAATTTTACTGAACAAATACTTGTGAATATACAAACATTCCCTCTTGTAGCGGGAATCTCGTCTTCGACTTGTCCCGCCCACATATATACACTTGTAAATTTGTACAATAAAGCTAACGTATATATATGGCAAAATCTTGACATTTTCATGCCAAAAAATTGTAATTTTAGTGTCATATGATGAATAGAATATAACATTTGTGCTCCTGTACTATTGAATTTATTAAACTTATTGCAAAAAAGTGATTTAATGTGGGGCAAAGACTCATCACATTATCTATTTCTTCAACTCATTTAATACCTTCAATAATACAGTAGCACAAACTTCAGAGTTCTATGTCTTAGATGGCCACTTACAATAGCGCAGCCAGAATGATGAAAATATTATGCACATCAAAGGGAGACTACTAGATCAAGCAGTGATTCTCTCCAATGATGTCCCTTTTCAAAATGGGAACTTCTCTTAAATGAAAGAATTCGCTCTGGAGGGAGCGAATTCTTTCCTTTAAGAGCAGATCCTTATGGTATGGAAAATCACTTTATAACACATAAGGTGACCTCCCTTGAATGTTGCTATTTTTATTACGCATGTGCATCACATGCGTAAGGAGAGCTACGCCAATGACTTACCCATATATGGTTTAGTTCCTGACATTGAAGTAGCTAGTTGATCTTTTTCTAACATGGTGGCTATGTTGAAATCTGTTATATGAACATGTCCTGCAATGAAAAAATAAATGATCCAGTTAACTATCGCATAATGGTAAAATGTTCAAAAATGCTCTATTGACTGACAGTAAGCATTGTTCATGGCTGACAGTAAGCATTGTTCATGACTGACCATAAGCATTGTTAGTGACTGACTGTCAGTGTTCTACAAGCCTGACAGTAAGCATTGTTCATGACTGACAGTAAGCATTGTTTGTGACAGCATACATTGTTCATACTGACAGTCAGTGTTGATCATAGCCAACAGTAAGCATTGTTAATGGCTGACAGTGAGAGTAAGCATTGCTCATTACTAACAGTGAGTGTTGTTCATAACTGAGATTGAGCATTGCACATGGCTGAGAGTAAGCATTGTTCATGACCTAAAGTAAGCATTGTTCAGAACTGAGAGTAAGCATTGTTCATGACTGAGAGTAAGCATTGTTCATGACTGAGAGTAAGCATTGTTCATGACTAAGAGTAAGTGTTGTTCAAAACTGAGAGTAAGCATTGCACATGGTTGAGAGTAAGCATGATTCACGACTGAGAGTTAACATTGTTTATGACCTAGAGTAAGATTTTTTTATGACTGAATGTAAGCATTGTTCATAACTGAGAGTAAGCCTTGGTCATGACTGAGAGTAAGCATTGTTCATTACTGAGAGTTAACATTGTTCATGACCTACAGTAAGAATTGTTTATTACTGAGAGTAAGCCTTGTTCATGACTGAGAGTAAGCATTGTTCATGACTGAGAATAAACATTGTTCATGACCCAGATTAAGAATTGTTTATGACTGAGAGTAAGCATTGTTCATAACTTAGAGTAAGACTTGTTCATTACTGAGAGTAAGCATTGTTCATTGCTGAGAGTATGTATTGTTCATGGCTGAGAGTAAGTTTTGTTCATGACATACAGTAAGTAATGTCCATGACTGAGAGTAAGCATTGTTCATGACTGACAACATGCACTGTTCATGACTGACTGTGTTGTTTAAGGCTGACAGTAAGCATTGTTCATGACTGACAGTAAGCATTGTTAATGACTGAGAGTAAGCATTGTTCATGACTGAGATTAAGCATTCTTTATAAATGACAATAAGCATTGTTCATGAATGAGAGTAAGCATTGTACATGGCTGAGAGTAAGCATTGTTCATGACTGAAAATAAGTATTGCTCATGAATGAGAGTAAGCATTGTGTGTGACCTGACAGTAAGTTCTGTAAATGACTGACAGTAAGCATTGTAAATGGCTGACAGTAAGCATTGTAAATGACTGACAGTAAGCATTGTTCATGACTGACAGTTAGCATTCCTTATGTTTGACAGTAAGCATTTCAGACTACTTTTGATCAAGGAAGCAATCGCTAGGAACCCTTTGGTCTGATCTGCATCCATATTGTTTGTAGTATAGGCTAAGCAGACTTAAGCAGATGAGAGAGCAGACGACAATTGGCGTGAATTGCGGGGATGGCCGGAAAATGGCTAACAATGTGATTTTTAGTATGCTTTTCGTTTTTTGTGACTCTCCTGAGAGCTATTATATTCAGACCAGTGTCTCGCCGTCTGCTATTTCAAAGGGATAAAAGCAGTAATCCTATAGATTTTGAATGTCCAGTTGTGGTCAGAGACATGAGATCAGTTTCAGGTCCAGATGAAATAAAACTTGGAATAGCTAAATCTATTTTGACTTTGAGATTAGATTTTAAATTGACTATTATTGCATAAAATGCAATGCCACATGCTGATATTGCCTATGTTTTAACAGGTAAAAGTCCATGTTTTAATGAGGAAACTCAAGCATCGTTATACCCACTATTTTACAATTACAATGTATCTGATCTGTGTATAAAGTTTGGTCCTGGAAGACGGATATATCTTAAAACATCCTATTACGTGTTAACTGTGAAATGGCGACAAAATAAAATGTCATACTTTTCATGATTTTTGGTGAAAATGTGTTCAAATTTATGGAATGATAGCAGTCAAATATTGTTTTTCAAAGCATTAAGGTTAGCCAGGTCCCTCGGGAGATGTTGAAAACCATGGGCTCCACAAGCATTTTGTAATTCTTGCAAGGTACCCTTTTTTGATATTTATGCTGATAACTTTAGGCTCAACATGCATTTCTGCCATTCTTGTAAGGTACCCTTTTTTGATATTTTCAGTAATAAAAATCTTACAATTCCCAATCTAGGAAAAGAGTGTTGATCCAGACCAGGCTGTTCTTTGCAACCTACAAAGCGTTTCCTCAATTCTCCTATCCAAGTTTTTGAAAATACTCTGGTCCTGATCAAATCTTTGTTCTTTTTCAGAAATAAAAACATTCAATTAACAATCTTAGAAACAGTGATGACTCAGACTGCCCCACCCCTCCCCCTCCCCTCCCCACAGGAGAAGACTCACTCTGATCTACAACTTTACAAGCATGTTGCCGATTTTTGCAAAGCAACATGTTCCTTATCCAATTCAGTATTAAGATTCTTACAATAAACAATTTAGGAAAACAGCGAAGACTCAGATCAGACTGCTCCCTCAGGAGCAGTCTGATCTGAGTCTTCCCTGTTTACAACTCCCCAAGTCTTCCATGTTTTCAACTCCCAAAGCCTTCCCTGTTTTCAACTCCCCAAGTCTTCCCTGTTTTTAACCCCCCAAGTCTTCCCTGTTTTCAACTCCCCAAGCCTTCCCTGTTTTCAACTCCCAAAGCCTTCCCTGTTTTCAACTCCCCAAGTCTTCCCTGTTTTCAACCCCCCAAGTCTTCCCTGTTTTCAACTCCCCAAGTCTTCCCTGTTTTCAACTCCCCAAGCGTTATCATATCTTGGCAACAAAGTAGCATATTCATTGAATTGTCTGGGATATTATTACATAGTGAAATATTTGAGTCTGCCTTTGATTGAATTTCTTGCTTTATAGCCTCATAAAGTTATCATAAAATGACATCAGGCAATATGCAATTTTTAGGTCCATTATGTCTTTTATAAATTGCAGCAGACGTCAATAACTGTTTCAGTCTTTTTGTGAAAAGAAAGAGCAATATATGCATGCAGAAGACATTAACCCTTAAAGTGGCATATTCAAATTTGTCAATTTCTCAACCCTTAGCCCGCCAGACACAGCTTTTGTCGTCTGCTCTCTCATCTGCTTATATTCTTAGGTAGCATATATTGCAAACAACATGGACCCAGATCAGACTGCTCCCTTGGGAGCAGTCTAGATCAGACTGCTCCCTTGGGAGCAGTCTGATCAGGGTTCATGTTGTTAGCTTCCATGAAAAATTCTAGTCTGAAGTGAACTTGAAAATATGCAGCAGACGTAAAAAGAGGAGAACATTTTCAGGATTTATCAAACATTTTTAGAAACCCAATGTGGCTTGATGATCCAAGTGAGGTGTCTGTCTGTAACTGACCATTCAATTGAACTATCATTTTCAAAAGGGGTCAACAAAGTCGTATGCTGCGTAGTTACATTTGGTGCTTTAGGAGCTATCTCTTAAAGCATCTATTATGACTGCAGCAGAAGACAAATCTTGTAGTATCTTCAATCATAATGGCGGTATGTGACTTGAAACCAAATAAGGTTCCATATTTCAATTGCTGGCAGCTGATTTACATGAAATATGATGACGAATTTTCCCTGGAAACTAAAAAAAACTAGAATTGTCAGAGAATCTGACTATAGCCCCGCTGCAGTACCTTGCATGCAGTAAAAGGCCAGAGTGTCTCAGGATATTGAGTGGTAACGTAATTCTGACATCAATTAAGGGCCATAACTCTCTTACAAATTTGCAAAAAATGACAGCTAACAATCCCAACGTAGATCTTGTCAGTATAAAAAGTTATATAAAGTTTGGTCAAAATCGGTCCATTTGTTCTCAAGAGCAGAAACAAATTTTTGGAGTAAATCAAGGGCCATAACTGGTATAAATGTCGGAAAAATGATGTGTCATGATCCCAACGTAGATCTTGTCAATATGAATGCATATATAAATTTGGTGAAATTCTGTCAATTTGTTCTCAAGATATTGAACAGAAACTAAATTTTAGCATAAATCAAGGGCCATGACTCTGGTACAAATGTGGGAAAAATGATGCGTAACAATCTCAAGCTAGATCTTGTCAATATGAATGCATATACAAAATTTGGTGAAAATATGTCAGTTAGTTCTCAAGATATTGAGCGGAAACGAAATTTTGGCGTAAGTCAAGGGCCATAACTCTGGTACAAATGTGTGAAAAATGGTGTGTAACAATCCCAAGCTAGATCCTACCAAGATGATTGCATATATAAAATTTGGTGAAATTCTACCTAATGATTCTCAAGATATTGAGCGGAAACGAAATTTTGTTGTAAATAAAGGGCCATAACTCTGGAACCAACTTCTACAAAATGACGTGTAACAATCCCAAACTAGATCTTGTCAATATCAATGTATATATATAATTTGGTGAAAATATGTCTAGTAGTTCTCAAGATATTGAGCGGAAACAAAATTTTGGCGTAAATAAAGGGCCATTACTCTGGTACAAATTTGGGAAAAATGATGTGTAACGTTGCCAAGCTAGATCATGTCAATATCAATGCACATACAAAATTTGGATAAATTCTATAAAAGAGTTCTAAAGATATTGAGCGGAAACAAAAAAAATTATGGCAAACGAACAAACGGACCGACCAATGGACGGAATGACAGACAACCCAAATCCTATATAGCCCCCCCCCCCTTTTTCAAAGCGGGGCTATAAATATCACAAAATACATCGTCTTCCCTCTGGGAACTTAACCCTCATCCTGCCAATAATTCTCTGTCCAGAAAATCTTGTCTGCTTTTTATGTCTGCTGCATGTATTCTGACTAAATTTGATCATGGAAGCAAACACTATGAACCAAATTGGGAGCAGTCTGATCTGTGTCGATATTGTTTGTTATATAGGCTACCTAAGAGCATAAGTAGAAGAGAAGAGAAGAGCAGACGACAAAAGTTGTGATTGGCCAGGTAATGGGTTAACTATACTGAACAAAAATAGAAACTTTTCAGTTTTTAAATAGAAATTTAACCAAATTAACCAAACTAGTAAGTAAGTAAAGACTTTATTTTAAGAGGGACACAACATTTAGCAAATACATACAAACACAATGTAACATCTAATCTTCCATGAGGCCCTCTATAATGGTGGTATAAACTCATTTCTTTAAAAAGTATGCGTATATAAAGAACACACGTCTGACAAGACAACCATGCAAAAAGTTTTAAACTTGATCAGATCCTCATGCAAAATGCAAAAAAATGTCAAACTGCATTTTTTAAGTCTGGGAGATTATCATTACGATATTTTGAATATGCAAACACACTATTCAAGAGTCTTTCGAGTCAGAACATTGAAAATCAGCGAAGAATACTGTACTAGTTAATGCTATGTGTACCTCAAAATTAGCGTAAGTAGGCTTTTGGCAGGTTGTCACTGTAGCAAGAGTAATATGTGTGGCAAAGATGCTTGGTTGCTCTCGCGTTATTGCTCATAGCCTCGTGAGATGGTGTGAGCTCACAGGAATATCTATCGATGAACAGGATCGAGGCGACAAAGAAAAAAACTACAAGACCGTTAATTTACTCAGGCATTGACGTAAGCTATTCTAGCTGGCAACTGTAGATGCTACACACCTCAAGGTTTCATACCCGACCATAAAAACAAGAATCGGAACACATGATTTTTTGTGATATTTTTTATTTTGACCCCTTGCTCATTCCCAACGCTACCAGTCAAACACACAATGATGCAGCTATGTTTCAATCACGCAGATCTACTGACAATTGAAAGCCCATTAATCTGATATGTTTTTAAATTTTATGAATTTGTTTTTACATAGGATAGGCATTTGCCAAGATACTACTGATTAAAGTAAGTGTAAAGTTTCTTTTTTTGGTCAGTACACAATAGCTTAAGTCAAAAGGTAAGGTGAACCTTCCATTTAATGCAAAACTTTTAGGATGGCACATTATATACTCAAGGGGGCCACAGGATGGCATTTCTAAATTACATTGTTACTGAAGTTTGTAAAAATAACCTGAAGATTGTTTTTATCTTAGCTTGAGATGCATCCCATCTGAGTCTACACTATCTACCAAAGTATTGCCTAACAAGCTTCCAGTATAAACAGTTAAATCTTTGCATGCTGGGTAAATTTGCATGTTATTTTGTCATCTTTTTCAAAAAATTCTTTCAAGAATTAATTTAATATAAATGAAGTCAAACTGACTAGATCAAGATCAGGTCTAATGCTTTGTCAGGCCTGATCTGGGTCCAAACTGTTTGCAAAGGTTATCAATAGTCCTCACTAGCTATTCTGTTATTTGTTTCGGATTTTCCAGGAATTCATTGGTTTACTTACACAAAATAATAGGTTGCATCTGAAAAATCAATCAACTCTTTCCTTGCTAGTGATGACTTTTGTCTTCTGCTGATAACAATTGCAAACTGTTTGGACCCAAATCAGGACCGACAGAATGTCGGTCCTGATCTGGATCCATAATGTTTGACACTCTGATAGTGTTCCTGAAAATGTTGATTTTGAAAAAAGTCAGCAGACGAAAGCAAATGCATAAAAAATTACCCATCATGCAAAGAGTTGATTTTACATTCATGGTAATGAAATCAATGAGCTATGCATTACAGTAATGAGGCACCTAGGTTTCTAAAAAAATGAAAGAACTGGTCACAGGATTATCATTACTCTGTGTAATTAGCCAAGTGCTGCGTGGAGAGGAAAGAAAATCTACTAGTGTCGTCTGCTGATAACCTTTGCAAACAGTTTGGAACCAGATCAGGACTGAGAATGTCGGTCGTCATATGGATCCAAATGGTTTAACACTCTGATAGTGTTCCTGAAAGATTTTTTTTGAAAAAGTTAACTTTGAAAAAATTCAGCAGACGACAACAAAAGCATGAAACTAAGAGAAATTAATTGAACTGGTCACAGGAATATCATTAGTCTGTGTAATTAGCTGGTGTGGAGAGGGATGAAAATCTGTTTGAATTCTGGTTAATATTTTGCAGGATCTATTTTGTTGTCTGCTGATTTTTCAAAATCAACTTTATCAAAAAATTCTTTCAGGAATACCCCCAGAGAGAGTGTCAAACAGTGATCTGGAGCAACATTTCGGTTATCAACAGACGGCACTAGTAGACAAGGAGTTAACTGTTTGCATTATGGATAATGTTTTGCATGATTCTTTTGTCGTCTGCTTTTTTACAAAAATTACTTTTTCGAAAAATTCATTCGAGAATCACCTTGTCTTAACCCTTATCCTGCTAATATGTTTGTCTAGAAAATGTCATCAGCTTATTACATCTGCTGCATGTATTTTGGCTTTATCAGTTATGGAAATATGAACTTTTCAAGATTTTTCCCATATAAATGCATGAGAATCAAAATTGACCTTGCTATAAAGTAGGTCAAGGTCAACCTAGGATCATCACTTGAGCAAACTTAGGGTTAACATCCTCAATGCTACATACCAAGACCCAAGGTCACTGGCCTTTTGGTTCCAGAAGATTTTAAAGGGTGTTTACCTTATATGGGCTTGGTGGTCATGTGACCAGGGGAGCATTTGTATAATCTTTTATTCCCCCACCATAAGGAGCCTCCATATTGAAATTTGTCTTAGATTGGCCCAGTGGTTTCAAATGTTGACAGAAGATGGACAGACTTCAGATGAAAAACCGACGATAACTCACCTTTGGTTTAGGTGAGCTAAAACCTTTCAACCACTAAGTTTTGGATGTTTAACCACTGCAGCAGTCCTTGGTGAAAATACATGCAGGCCTAGATCATAGGAAACATTAAAGATCTCAAACTTGTGCCTCCAAACAGAGAGTGATCTAACCAGCTCTCATCTATGTATATGGTATTGTAATGGTTTGCAGGTTTTCTGAGTTCTTTTTCAATTATCTGTCTCAGAATTCAGAATTAACTCTTTGCTTACTAGAGTCGTCTGCTGATAACATTTGCAAATAGTTTGGACCCAAATCAGGCCCGACAAAATGTCGGGCCTGATTTGGATCCAAACTGTTTGACACTCTGATGGCATTCTTGAAATAAATTTTTCGAAAACGTTGATTTTGAAAAAAATCAGCAGACAACAAAAAAGGCATGCAAAATTACCCAGAATGCTAATAGTTAATGCCATAATGAATGGGAAAATAAGACAGACTAGTTTGACCCAAGTACATTCAAGATGATGATAGGAGAAATCCAGTGCAAAGCAATCCAAATTTTCTAGGTGAAACTTGATACACAATTTCCGCAGAATCAGAGATTTGCCTTAATTCCAAATATGAAATCCCATTCACATCTCGAAAAATATGTAGTTATTACATGACGTAGCATCTGGGAATGATGTAATGCCATGTATTAAAATCGATAAATCACTAGTGGTTTACAGATATTGGTAACATTATGAAATGATGCCCATAATATGTTGCATATATTTGGAAGATCTTGGTGTTTTCACACCCAAAACAAGATTACAAAATGATTTAAACCTCATAATGATGGATAGAAAATAACATTCATACTCCTGTATTATTGAATTTATTAAACTTGTTGCGAAAAGGCAATAAAATACTCGACAAGCTTCGCATTTTATCATTCTTCCCCAACTCGTGTAATAAATTCAATAAAATCTGAGCACTCATGTAAGATCCTGTATTTTCACAATTCAAACTAGAAAATGTGATTGTGAAACACTGTGTCCCCAACCATATGCTTGTCCATAAGGATGGCCCTCTTTAACCCTTTTATACTCCATGATAACGCCTTTTGACCCCTTTGAAATATCACATATTTGAAAAAAATATGGAAAATGGAGCATTAGCTCCAAAGTGGCAAACATTCCATTTTCCATACTATTTTCAAAAGTATTCAAAACTTTACTTAATTTTTTCTTGATTTTTTTTTTCAATGTTATCTAAAAATAGAAAATGATGTCATAATCTAAAAATAGCCTAATGAGTAAAGTGTTAAGAAAAGGACAGAATTCTGATTTTTTAAAAGAATTTTTCAAAAGTTAATCAGGTTGCCCACTAGCTGAATAAGTTTTTTGTTTGTTTTGTTGCTTTTGGTCCCAAGTCAACAGCTATGGTCATGGCGGGACGGTCAGTTAACCTAACCACACTTTTCCTGGGCAAGCTTAAACAAGCAGTTAACAAGTACTACATGCACATACATTCGCTTGTAACTGACAAAAACCCTTCTTAAATGATTCAGTGGAAGCGAGGAGAATGACCGTAGAAATTATTTCATGATCAATCTTCATGAAAGTATGGGACCGGATTTTTAACTCTTTTCTCGCTATTCATGACAATTTGTTGTCTGCTCGTTCTTCTGCTTCAGATACACTTTCTAATGATATCATGCGGTCAGCTACACAAGGGTCTCAACAGGTGTCTGATCATCTAGACATATTATCTGATACACACTTATCAAGTACCACGTCACTAAGTAGTAATGAGAGCTTATCTGTGTTGGCAGATTCCCTGCAGGCTTCCACTAGTGTATCCCAGTCTACTTCAAATAATGCACTCAACCTAGGTTTTAAAGATAAAGGCTTTAGAATAGGGCATTTGAACATTCAGGGACTTAGTAATAAAATAGACCAGTTGAAATTACTACTTACCTATGAACACAATGTTATCCATACTTTAGGCATCAGTGAGACAAAATTAAATGAGATACATCCAGATGCTCCATTTGAAATCAGTGGTTATCAAAAGCCATTTAGGCGGGACAGAAGGGAAAATGCAGGAGGGGGTTTACTGGTCTATGTGAAGGAAGGGGTCTGTTGCAGCAGAAGATCAGACTTAGAACATAAAAATATTGAAAGCATATGGGTCGAAATCCAACCAGTTAAAAGCAGACCTTTTCTTATAGGTAACATATACAGGCCACCAAATTCTACTGTGCAATGGAATGAAAACTTTGAAGATTGCATAGAAAATGTTTTGCAAGAAGAGAAAGAAATTTATTTATTAGGGGACATAAACAGAAATTTACTTGACAGTCAGATCAAGAGAGTCTGGAATGATTACATGGAGCCATTTGGATTAACTCAATTTGTCTCTGAACCTACACGGGTAACGTCTGAAAGCAGATCCCTAATTGATCACATATATTCTAACTCTCCCGAAAATGTCAAGTCTGTACATGTTCCTAAAATAGGATTGAGTGATCATTTTCCGATATTTGTAACACGAAAAGTGAATAATCATACTCCGAAAGATAGTCATTACACTATATCTTATAGATCATTTAAACATTTTGATGAGGCTAATTTCATAAATGATCTTCAGGCAGTACCATGGGATCTCATCAAGTTGTTTGATGATCCTGATGATATACTTGAAGCATGGACCGACCTATTTTTAGAAGTAGTAGATAAACATATACCCATTAAAAAACACAGGGTTAAGCGAAAAACCCAACCTGATTGGCTAACATCAGATATACTAGATGCTATGAAAACGAGGGATAGGCACAAATCACTTGATAATGATTCTGACTACAAATTTTGGAGAAATAAAGTTAATAAAATGATAAAACAAGCAAAGAAAACCCAATATCAGACGTACATAGATAATAATAAAGACAAACCAGGAAGTATATATAAACTTTTTCAAGAGGTTGGATCTGGGAAAGGATGCAGGAAAACATCAATTTCATCTATCAAAAACAATGGGATACACACTGAGGACCACAGAGATATTGCTAATGCATTTAATAATTTCTTTGTTAATGTTGCTGCCAAAATCAAAGAACCAGTTTTAAACCAAAATCATGAAAAATTAAAAACCTTCTGTCAGTCTAAGCTATCTGAAAACACTACATTCAATATTAGTCCTATAGAAAAAGAAAAAGTCATAAAACAACTTTCAGCCATGGACACAAGCAAAGCAACTGGTACTGACAATGTTGGGCCCAGATTACTTAAACTTGCAGCCCCATACATTTCAGATGACATTACTTACATATGCAATCAAAGTATCAATAAATCTACATTCCCAAGAAAATGGAAAGAAGCTAAAGTTTCTCCACTTCATAAAAATGGGCCACATGATGATGTTAATAATTATCGTCCCATATCCATTCTACCTGTATTATCAAAAGTCCTTGAGAAACATGTGCATGATTGTTTATCAGGTTATCTTAATGAGAATAATTTATTACATAGGACCCAGTCAGGTTTTCGGTCACAGCATTCTTGTGAAACTGCTCTAGTGCACATCATTGATTCATGGTTAAATGCCATGGACAATGGAGAACTAGTAGGAATTGTACTTGTTGATTTTAAAAAGGCTTTTGACCTAGTTGACCATCAAATTCTTTTGTCGAAATTGAAACTGTATGGCATAAGCAGTGAAGCACTTACATGGTTTGATACCTATCTTACAAATAGGCAACAACTGGTCTCCCTAAATAATTGCAAATCTGACTTTGAAAAGGTCACCTGTGGTGTCCCTCAAGGTTCCATTTTGGGGCCACTCTTATTTTTGCTTTTTATTAATGATTTACCACTTTATGTGGATAACGTTTCAGCAGATCTCTATGCCGATGACACTACTTTGTATGACATCCAAACTTCATTAGAAGCTATTGAGGTAAATCTCCAAGAAGGATTAAACCAACTCCATATCTGGTGTAAAAACAATGGCATGGTATTAAATTCAGTGAAAACTAAAGTAATGCTAGTAACTACCAACCAAAAAAGATTAAGGTTACAGAACACAAATCTCAACCTTCAATATATGGATGAAACGCTTAAAATGATATCAAGCGATAAAGTACTTGGAGTCTATGTAGACAACAATTTAAGTTGGTCTGATCAAGTTAAGCATGTTTGTAAGAAAATATCATCCTATATTTGGCTACTTTCAAAGATCAAGAGCTTTCTGTCACAAGCGCATCGTGTGCAATTCTATAAATCATATATCCAGCCTCATATTGACTACTGCAATATTGTGTGGGGCAATTCATGTGAGTCTAGTAAAATGAAAATTTTCAGGCTACAAAAGCGTGCTTGTCGTGTTATTCTTGACTACAATGTAGAGGATTCCAATGAGGCCATGCAGTCTCTAAAGATTTTATCTGTTTATGATCGTTTATTTCTAAGAAATGCAAAATTTATGTTCAAAGTTTATAATGGTTTAACACCCTCTTATATTTCTGAAAATTTCACACTTAGAAATGAAATGAACATGTCAGTTAATCTAAGATCATCAGCCTCAGGATGTTTTGTTCCTCCTTTGCCCAAAAAGGAGTGCTTTAAGCACAGCATGCGTTACTCAGGCTGCTTGATATGGAACTGTCTCCCTGATAATGTTAAAAGTAGTCAGACTGCTGAAACATTTCATAATAGATGTATCAAATGGCTTACACAGTGATGTACCCATTACATGATTTATTATGGATGAATCAGGAGCTTATAATACTAATATCTATGGCAAGCTACTGGGATGAATTGAATCAAGAAAATGATCACTCAATCTTTGTCTCTTTGAAAATGATAATCTTATTCTTTACTTTGTTCCTATTTCATATTTGTATATTTGCTTATTTCATTGTAGATAACTATGATAAATATCATTTTTGTATATTTTCATTGATAAAGTTTGGTATGATAAGAGTAGGGTGATGAAAGGTGATTTTACCCAATATGCAATAACTTGAATTCATTCAATCAGCCATATACATGTAATACCAAAAGTTATCCATGTTATCAGTCCATGTCACTCTACTCTTATCATGTGCTGACTCAAGATTGCAATATTACTGTAAAATTTTAGATATTTGAATTGTAATAGGCTTGTTCAAGCTTGCCCAGTGAAAAAGGCGTGGTTAGGTAAACTGACCATCCAGCAATGACCATAGATGTTGACTAGGACTAGGGACAAAACAAACAAAAACAATGAAAACTATAAATCCCAAAACTATTTGCAGATGTGTAGTGTATAGGCTACCTGCAGTGAGCTGATTCTTATTTTCTAATTCAGGAGATGAGTTGGAAGATTACATTCAGCTTTAAAATATAGTGAAATGTTTTTTTTGCTACCATTTCTTCATATACTTATTACAAAAATTGTCAGTATCCTGAGCTTTTGATATTCTATGTATTATTTATACTTTTTTTTCTTTTTGTGGTAAAAATTGTATATTATTGTAACATATATTTGTACATGTATCATATATGAGGGCCTCATGGAAGATTAGTACCATTGTTTGCTAAATGTTGTTACCCTCGTTAAATAAAGTCTTTACTTACTTACTTACTTACTTACTTACTTAAGTTTGTTTGTTTGATTTGATTTGATTCTTTACGTCCCATCACAAATCTTTGACGGGTCTTCCTGGGTTGAACCAGTACTAAGCTAGGATAAATGTGTCTTGCTCAAGGACCACAACGCAGTGACGCAGGTGAGGCTCGAACCAGCGGCCCCTCAGTCTCAAGTCAAGCACTCTACCACTGCGCTCCCATCTCAGATGTTTGAGCTAGCATAAATTAAAATTCTGGACTCTAATGTTAGCATAAGATAAGATGAGGAATGGTAGCAGTTGGTATGGATTCATAGGGGCAATATTAACGTCTACAACTGATATCAGTCTGTTTGGTGGCTTACATTGCAATGAATATGAACCAAGGTTCATAGTGTTTGCTATGGTGATAAAATAAGTCTGGAGTGCATTTGAATATATGCAGCAGACGTAATAAGCAGAAGAGATTTTCTGGAGAAAAAATATTGACAGGATAAGACTGTAACTTTATGAGATATCTTGCAGACAATGAACACACCAGTAAGGCGACAATCAAAAACACTCTCAACAATCGCTGATCAAAAATTGCTAGAAACAGTGTTTTTGATTGCCATTTGTCACCAGCCAGGTGACAAATGGCAATCAAAAACTCTGTTTCTAACTATTTTGGATCTATGTTTGTCGATAGTATTAAATTTTCGACTGCCACCTATCCGGTATGATGAAAGCTTGACAAAGGCTTATACAAGCCAAATGCAATGTGTACCCTCAAAATAAGAATATCAGCACTATCGGTCTATCTCAATACTAGCAACCAAAACTTTGGCTTAGTCCAAACATTAAAATTTGTCTGTCGATAATCATACCCTTTGTAAACAATTGGAACTCAAATCAGGCCAGACCAAACATTAGACCTGTAAACCACTAGATAGTTTTGTAAGCAAAGATTAACTCTTTGCCTCCTGGGTAATTTTTCATGCTTTTTTGTTGTCTGCTGATTGTTTTTCAAAATCAACTTTTTCGAAAAAAAAAAATCAGGAATACCATCAGAGTGTCAAACAGTTTGGATCCAGATCAGGCCCAACATTTTGTCGGCCTAATCTGGTTCCAAACTGTTTGCAAAAGTTATCAGCAGACGGCACTAGGAGGTAAAGACACACATCCATAGGTCCAGATAACCAAAACATTTGGGCGTAAAATCTTGAATATTTCCTTATTCATTAGTTTAAACATTTGTTTCTGGTGCTCAAAAGAACCATCTCATTGAGATGGTTCTTTTGAGTACCCACAACATATGGTGGACAGGCGTGGTACTTAAATGTATTGATTCCTGATCTTTGACTTCTTTATTTTGGTTGAGAAATAAGGAAATTAATTTTAATTACTGACTATTTTCAAAGTTTTCCACATATATACATAGGGAAAACTGGTCTTGACCACTGGCAGTTATGTTTTTCAACAGATTCATATAATTTGAACAATTTTGGTACAGGGTCACTCAAGGAACTTTTGTGCCAAATAATTATTAAATCTGCCCAGTAGTTTCCGACAAGAAGATTTTTAAGTTTTCCCTATATATGCATAGTAAAAACTAACTGTGGCCCCTGTTGGCCATGTTTTTCGATGGATCGGAAAAACTTAAAAACCTTGAATAGTCTTCACAGCCGGTTATATATGGCAGCAATCGAAAATGCTCTTAACAATCGAACGCGGATCAAAAATCGATAGAAACAGTGTTTTTGATTGCCATTTGTCGCCAGTTGGGTGACAAATGACAATCAAAAACTCTTTTTCTAACGATTTTATCTACATTGATCAATATTATTAACGTTTTTGATTGCCGCCTACCCGGTGTGGTCTTGGTACAGGGTCACCCAAGGACCATTCATACTAAATTATTTTCAAATCCGACCAGTAGTTTTTGGTTTTTCAAAGTTTACCCTATATACGTATAGCAAAAACTTACTCCGCATTGTTTTATGGCTTATCGAAATAATGTAAACAACTTTTTGTAGAGGGTCACCCCAAGATCATCTATTTTCAAATTGTGCCAGTAGTTTTTGAAAAAAAGATTTTTTTAAGTTTTTCCTTTTGATTGCCATGACAACCAGAATTCTGCATGAAATTGCAATCTTTGATCATTCCTGTTAAGTTTGGTGAAATTCCACCCAGTAGTTTAGGAGATGTTGTTTTTAGCAAATTGCTGACTGCCTGATGAGCTTTAACAAGAGGGTAAAGATGACCCTTAATTGGTCACATGAGATAGGTACATAAGGTTAACTGGCGGCCATGTTTTTTGAGGGATCAATTTCGTTTTACCTATTTTGGTAGAAGGTCATTCAGTGATCCTTACTACCAAATTATTTTGAATTCTGACCACCGGTTTCAGAGGAAAAGATTTTTGAAATTTGCATTACTGCGCTGAGCCCCGCACTGTGGTGGCCATGTTTTTTTAGCTAATTTTGTAGAGGGTCACCTAAGGTAGCGAAGACTGCCACGCATATCTATCGCCATTATAATCCAGTCCAATTCAAGCAGCGATTCTATTATTATAATTTAATAAATTAAGAAAGTGCTATATATAAATAAAATCTAAAAGAATAAGCTTTCCGATGATATAATTATAATTTATTGAGTTACGTTATATACTTGTTGCGCTATCGCGACTTCAATTTAGCCGACATTGATCAATTTTCAGAAATGTGACTAATGGCAGACAGCGACCTCAAACAGATGCCTACTTTAAATATTCATAAAAAATTAACCAATTGTCCTACAAGAAATATTTTGACCTTGCATTAATGAGGATAAATATAAAAATGAAATCATTAAAAAAAATCGGGCTTGAAGATTGGTCAACTTCTAAGTTGTGTATCTCCGTATTTACCGACCGGATCTCATAGAAACTAAGGCAACATGTTCCCCAGGGCTTCCCCAACAAATAAAGTGTAATTTTAGTAATCTAAATATATGCAATTTTTTGTGATTCTGCTATTTTTAACCCTACTATAAACGTAAATAACATTGCAAGTATTGGGAAAATGGCCGACGTGCAGCAATGTGTATTGCCTCAGTACACAATCCAGGTAAATAAATTGGTCAATTTTGATTTCTGCAGGGTAGTAATGTTCAAAACAAAGCAGCATAACTTTTTATTTGAGAACGAATTTTGATAATTCAAGCTGCACTGTCTTTCTAAAGAACTGCACCTTGAGACTATACACATTTTAATTATATATATTGCATTTCTAAAAATGGTCTGTTATTGCTACCTAAGGAGCATTCCTGTGAAGTTTTACTAAAATTTGCCCAGTGGTATAGGAGGAGTTGTCATTTAAAGCAAATTGTTGACGACGGACGACAGACATTGACTGACCTCAATAGCTCACTTTGAGCACTTCATGCTCATGTGAGCTAAAAAAACTTACCTAAGCTATGGACTTATTATATTTGAGCCAGTGCATGAGATTTCCAACAATGTGGTATGTGCGACTAGCAAAGCCTCAGATCAGCCTGCGCATACGCACAGTCTGATCAGAGCCTTTGCTAGTCGCTTGAGTATTCTATGATTGTTAAGCTACTGACTGAACACCATTTGGAGTTGCTAAGCTTAAAAGGGGGCTGCACAGGCTCGTTTGAGTCTACACTTGTCAAAAGGCCACATTGTTTGAAATCTCATGCCACTGCTCTTATTATATTTACCTTCTTCGTCCAATAAAATATTGTCTGGCTTCAGATCTCTGAAAAGATAAAATAAATTTAGGGGATTACAGTGCAGTTCGTTTTGGTCTATAGGAATTATACTGTGATATAAGTGGCTTGTGTTATAAAGGGACAATTTTGTAAAGGAATAAGACAAATTCCACAAATTTATATCCCCTGATGAATGGTTATTTTAGGGAAACGTGTAAATCACAAAACATAAATCCCATTTCTCCAACCCCTGAGTTAACCTTGGGTATCATTCAGTCTGTCAACTATGTTTTAGTGCTTTGTTCAATAATAATCTGAACCTTTCCAATGACCGGCAGTGCCAGATAAAATTAAAGTTTCCGGCAATAATAATCTGAACCTTTCCAATGACCGGCAGTGCCAGATAAAATTAAAGTTTCCGGCAATAATAATCTGAACCTTTCCAATGACCGGCAGTGCCAGATAAAATTAAAGTTTCCAGCCAATCAGAAAAGTGGTTCGGAGAACAAAGGTGAAAATCTATTTGCAATATGGCCACCATGGCAGGACGTATTGGATGTAATGATATTGCAACTTGAACAGATCTGAATCTACCCAACAATTCGATGTTTAACACCAGGGTTCCCACAGAAATTCAAAAACACAATTCCATGATTTTTCCATGATTTTCCATGATCAACAATGTAATTTCCATGATTATTTAATGCACAATCTCCCATCTCCCCTTTTAGCAGCATCTTCACAAGGCTGAGCATAAATGCGGAATGCAGCAACAACAGTATGCTTGTAGACCATACATGCAATTTGAAACAATTTTAACTTGAAACCACCAGTAGCCAGAAAACTAGCTGTCGGACACTCTACTAGTGTCCAACAACTAGTTTTTTAGCTACTGGTGGTTTCGTCAAATTATTTTTAAAAAAATCCATGATTTTTCCATGGTTTTTCAGTTTTTTCATATTCCATGATTTTTCAATGCATGGAACTTTTTATAGTGATTTTCCAGGTTTTCAATGATTTCCAGAGCTTATGGGCACCCTGTAAAACTATTTCTAGGGTAATTGCACATGCCGTTCAGGGGCTTTTGAAAAATATTGAATACAGTATGCTCACCTGTGAATATGTTTTGATTGAAGGTAGTCAAGCGCATAAATATGGATCTGTCATGTGGATGAAAAAGTGTGGATCCTGATCAGCTGGCTTCATCAGAAGCCAGCTGATCTGGATCTACATCTTTTTCAAAAGAGAGAATAGAATTTTGCAAAAGTTTAGCACAGAGTGTGCTTAATCATCAGAAGCCAGCTGATCTGGATCCACATCTTTTTCAAAAGAGAGAATAGAATTTTGCAAAAGTTTAGCACAGAGTGTGCTTAATAGGTTGAACAAGAATGCATCAAATTCGACCAATACGTACTGAGATATGGATCCAGACGGACAGACAGACAGAACTACCGCATGTGCAATTGCCCTAGAAATAGTTTTAAGCATGGAATTGTTGGGTATATTCAGATCTATTCAAGCTGTGATATCATTACATCAATTGGACCAATGCACTGATAAGGGTTAAAACTATATCCCTCTGACTTCGTCATGTGATGATGAAGTACCCTCACCTGTGAATGATATGTTTTGATTGAAGGTAGTCAAGTGCTAAAGCAATCTCACAGACATACAACTTTACACGGTCCTCATTGCTCACCTGTGAATGATATGTTTTGATTGAAGGTAGTCAAGTGCTAATGCAATCTCACTGACATACAACTTTACACGGTCCTCATTGCTCACCTGTGAATGATATGTTTTAATTGAAGGTAGTCAAGTGCTAAAGCAATCTCACAGACATACAACTTTACACAGTCCTCATTGCTCACCTGTGAATGATATGTTTTGATTGAAGGTAGTCAAGTGCTAAAGCAATCTCACAGACATACAACTTTACACTGTCCTCATTGCTCACTCGCGAATGATATGTTTTAATTGAAGGTAGTCAAGTGCTAAAGCAATCTCAGAGACATACAACTTTACACTGTCCTCATTGCTCACCTGTGAATGATATGTTTTGATTGAAGGTAGTCAAGTGCTAAAGCAATCTCACAAACATACAACTTAACACAGTCCTCATTGCTCACCTGTGAATGATATGTTTTGATTGAAGGTAGTCAAGTGCTAAAGCAATCTCACAGACATACAACTTTACACTGTCCTCATTGCTCACTCGCGAATGATATGTTTTAATTGAAGGTAGTCAAGTGCTAAAGCAATCTCAAAGACATACAACTTTACACTGTCCTCATTGCTCACTCGCGAATGATATGTTTTGATTGAAGGTAGTCAAGTGCTAAAGCAATCTCACAAACATACAACTTTACACAGTCCTCATTGCTCACCTTTGAATGATATATGTTTTGATTGAAGGTAGTCGAGTGCTAAAGCAATCTCACAGACATACAACTTTACACAGTCCTCATTGCTCACCTGTGAATGATATGTTTTGATTGAAGGTAGTGAAGTGCTAATGCAATCTCAAAAACATACAACTTTACACTGTCCTCAATGCTCTCTCGCGAATGATATGTTTTGATTGAAGGTAGTCAAGTGCTAAAGCATTCTCAGAGACATACAACTTTACACTGTCCTCATTGCTCACCTGTGAATGATATGTTTTGATTGAAGGTAGTCAAGTGCTAATGCAATCTCACAAACATACAACTTTACACGGTCCTCATTGCTTACCTGTGAATGATATATTTTGATTGAAGGTAGTCAAGTGCTAAAGCAATCTCACAGACATACAACTTTACACTGTCCTCAATGCTCTCTCGCGAATGATATGTTTTGATTGAAGGTAGTCAAGTGCTAAAGCAATCTCAAAGACATACTACTTTACACAGTCCTCATTGCTCACCTTTGAATGATATGTTTTGATTGAAGGTAGTCAAGTGCTAATGCAATCTCATAAACATACAACTTTACACAGTCCTCATTGCTCACCTGTGAATGACATGTTTTGATTGAAGGTAGTCAAGTGCTAATGCAATCTCAAAAACATACAACTTTACACGGTCCTCATTGCTCATTTGTGAATGATATGTTTTGATTGAAGGTAGTCAAGTGCTAAAACAATCTCACAGACATACAACTTTACATGGTCCTCATTGCTCACCTGTGAATGATATGTTTTGATTGAAGGTAGTCAAGTGCTAAAGCAATCTCACAGACATACAACTTAAAATGGTCCTCATTGCTCACCTGTGAATGATATGTTTTGATTGAAGGTAGTCAAGTGTTAATGCAATCTCACAGACATACAACTTTACACAGTCCTCATTGCTCACCTGTGAATGATATGTTTTGATTGAAGGTAGTCAAGTGTTAATGCAATCTCACAGACATACAACTATACACAGTTCTCATTGCTCACCTGTGAATGATATGTTTTGATTGAAGGTAGTCAAGTGTTAATGCAATCTCACAGACATACAACTTTACATGGTCCTCATTGCTCACCTGTGAATGATATGTTTTGATTGAAGGTAGTCAAGTGCTAATGTGTTTCCAGGTTATACGTGACCCCAGTTTTTCTTTTTTTAAACAGCTTTAAATTGAACTTAGAAGAACGGCACTTAGCATGCGGATTTAAACGCACACCGCGTAACTAAAACTTATTTTTGGGAGACGCCCTTATTTGTAACTGAAGCCCCAGTCCCCTGTACAAATGAATAACTTAGTTGTTTTTCCCTGAGAATATACCCATGTGTACCCCCAATAGATACACGTGGTATATTTGCATTGCTATGATGATATGTACTAGCCTACAGGACTATCTTTATCAGATGATTCAACGAAAATCTATTCAGCAAACCTCACTCCTCATCATTTTGACACACTCACACACGCACACACGCAATTGTATAAGTATATTGGGGTCCTAGACCGTGCCGTATTGAAAGCAGGCAAATATAAGGCTTTAGTATGAAACGTGCATGCACATATAGCACCTTTCATTTAAATTCATTGACTCTTTTTGTCTAACAGGTAATTTGTCATGGTTATGTCGTCTGCTGATATTTTTCCAAAATCAGTTTGTTTCTTGTTTTTTTTTCTAAAATGTCCTTTCGGGAATATCAGTAGAGTGCCAAGCAGTTTGGATCCAGATCATGCCTGACGTTTTATCGGGCCTGATCTGGGTCCAAATTGTTTGCAAAGGTAATCAGCAGACGACACTAGTAAGAAAAGAGTTTATGACGACAATTCAAGCAAATTAGAGAGTTGACGAGAAATAGCGAATTGGGGATATACATAAGACTAAAAGAGCATCAAATATTTGCCTGCTAAAGCTATTTCGCTGATAATCTTTGTCAACAGCCGAAGGCAAGTTCAGGTTAAAATGTTAGGCAATATCTGGATCCATACTGTTTGATAACCTACTTGTATTCCGGAAAGACATATTTTCAGGAAACAAGTGTCTCGAAAGAAAATTCAGCCATTATTTAGGTTCAGACAATACTGTTGCTTGAATCGTTTTTTTGAACACAGGCCATTTCAATGCATCGACTTTAGATGTACAGTGAAGTTTATGAGTCAGTATAAGCAGTGAATCATAGCTTAATGCACGCAGATTGGGCCAGTTAAGCAATTTTAGCGTGAAGTTGCGATTGTCTTCATCAGTTTAAACACGTGTTTTGGGTGTTCAAAAGAACCATATCATCGAGACGGTTGTTTTGAGTACACACAACATAAATTTTGGTTGAGAAATAGGAAAAATCCATCTCTGTTACGCACTCTTATCTGTGGGACTGACAAATTACCTCCACTGACCTGTATAAGCCATGTTTTATTTATATCGCTAGGTTCACTTGGGGACTAATTAAAAGAAGAGCAGCAAAAACACACCAAAATTCCATCTAATCCCAGCCTATACAAAAACTCATATTTATGTAGAAAAAATAAATTCAATTACGCGGTATATATCTAAATTCATTTCTCTAATTATTTTTTCAATTAAAATCACCATTTAAGAATAATTTGCAAACAACGGGGGTCACTAAAGTCCTGGAAACACTGTAATGCAATTTCCCAGAAATACATCTTTACACGGTCCTCATTGCTCACCTGTGAATGATATGTTTTGATTGAAGGTAGTCAAGTGCTAATGCAATCTCACAGACATACAACTTTACACTGTCCTCATTGCTCACCTGTGAATGATATGCTTTGATTGAAGGTAGTCAAGTGCTAAAGCAATCTCACAAACATACAACTTTACACGGTCCTCATTGCTCACCTGTGAATGATATGTTTTAATTGAAGGTAGTCAAGTGCTAAAGCAATCTCACAGACATACAACTTTACACTGTCCTCAATGCTCTCTCGCGAATGATATGTTTTGATTGAAGGTAGTCAAGTGCTAAAGCAATCTCAAAGACATACAACTTTACACGGTCCTCATTGCTCAATTGTGAATGATATGTTTTGATTGAAGGTAGTCAAGTGCTAATGCAATCTCATAAACATACAACTTTACACAGTCCTCATTGCTCACCTGTGAATGATATGTTTTGATTGAAGGTAGTTAAGTGCTAAAGCAATCTCACAAACATACAACTTTACACGGTCCTCATTGCTCACCTGTGAATGATATGTTTTGATTGAAGGTAGTCAAGTGCTAATGCAATCTCACCGAAATACATCTTTACATGGTCCTCATTGCTCACCTGTGAATGATATGTTTTGATTGAAGATAGTCAAGTGCTAAAACAATCTCACAGACATACAACTTTACACAGTCCTCATTGCTCACCTGTGAATGATATGTTTTGATTGAAGGTAGTCAAGTGCTAAAACAATCTCACAGACATACAACTTTACACAGTCCTCATTGCTCACCTGTGAATGATATGTTTTGATTGAAGGTAGTCAAGTGCTAATGCAATATCACAAACATACAACTTTACATGGTCCTCATTGCTCACCTGTGAATGATATGTTTTGATTGAAGGTAGTCAAGTGTAAATGCAATCTCACAGACATACAAATTTACATGGTCCTCATTGCTCACCTGTGAATGATATGTTTTGATTGAAGGTAGTCAAGTGCTAAAGCAATCTCACAGACATACAACTTTACGCGGTCCTCATTGCTCACCTGTGAATGATATGTTTTGATTGAAGGTAGTCAAGTGCTAATGCAATCTCACCGAAATACATCTTTACATGGTCCTCATTGCTCTCCTGTGAATGATATGTTTTGATTGAAGGTAGTCAAGTGCTAAAGCAATCTCACAGACATACATCTTTACACGGTCCTCATTGCTCACCTGTGAATGATATGTTTTGATTGAAGGTAGTTAAGTGCTAATGCAATCTCACAAACATAAACTTTACACGGTAATCATTGCTCACCTGTGAATGATATGTTTTGATTGAAGGTAGTCAAGTGCTAATGCAATCTCACAAACATACAACTTTACACAGTCCTCATTGCTCACCTGTGAATGATATGTTTTGATTGAAGGTAGTCAATTGCTAATGCAATCTCACAAACATACAACTTTACACGGTCCTCATTGCTCACCTGTGAATGATATGTTTCGATTGAAGGTAGTCAAGTGCTAATGCAATCAACTTTACACGGTCCTCATTATGCTCACCTGTGAATGATATGTTTTGATTGAAGGTAGTCAAGTGCTAATGCAATCTCACAAACATACAACTTTACACGGTCCTCATTGAACTGGCTCTCTTGCTGCATGTGGTACCGCAGGTCGCCACCCAGCAACAGGTCCACCACCATAAACATGTCCTCTTCATCCTGCAAACAATAAGGGGAGTCCAATAAAATTGAAAACTTAAGTTGGGAGAGTAGAGATAATATACCCACAATCTGGACAAGTGAGACAAGTATCCAGGATTTTCCAAGGCCTGATTTGGGGCAGAATAGAGGCCCCTTCCCAATTCAAAAATGAGCCAAAACTTCCCAAAATGGTGTATATTTTTCCCAATTTCTTAGATCTACATTTTGGTGAAAACTTCATGAAAATCCAATCAAAAATACCAAAGTTACAGATGCATGAAAATTTGCATAAAAATGTGAATGAAAACATATTCTCATTCACACATTTTTATGCAATTTTTCATGAGTTTTATGGTGGGCAATTAAAGCAACAAATATGTTACAGCCTTACACTGCTAATTTCTTATGATTTTTAATCCATTTAAAATGGCGGTCAAGTTCTAGTTTTTTCCAATTTGATGGTCCAAATGCTTTTTTCCCCAAACTCAAAATTTTTTACAGGCCCCTGGCCCCGACTTCAGAAAAGTAGGAAAATCTCTGAGAATGAAGAAATTTGTTCCAGTATTTGGTTTGTTATTCTGAACTTGCATGTTGAATGGAAAACAGTGTGGGTCCTGATTTGATAAGGTGCTAATAGGGTACAGTAAGCGGCCACAAAAAAAGAAGACCAAAAATTGGTTTTCTAGACCGATTATTGCCTATTATGTGAGGTCAAAAGTATTGCAGAATGCTCCAAGGGGAGCATTCCGCAATACTTTTGACCTTCATTAAGCTACAGTTTGTCATTAAGATCTTTGTTTTGTCTATTTTTGAGTGACCGCTTAAGACAGGTTTTACTGTATTATATATCTATTATTTCATATTGTTTTCAAAAGATTTTAAAGATGGCTATAGCATCGTAAGAGAACAGATAACTTCTTCATGCGTCATGATTATTCTTTTTTTCTTGTTTTTTAAGTAGGGGGAAGGGGGGGGGGGGGGGGGGAAAGGTAAAATCTTCTTTGGACAAGAACATTTTTGCCAGTAGCAAGTAGTAAAAGTTACTATTTTCATCCTCTGATTAAACTACGGAACATGTAGGAGCAACAAAAACTTGTAAATATTGCAGGATGAATTTTAGAAACATTGAAGTTGTTCGATAAACCACTGCAATCCACAGTCCCACATGGCCGAGAGCATCCCTTGATTCAATAAAACTGCTTTTAGTATCCTATAAAACAGGAAAACTGCGAAGGAAATGTCAATCAAATTAATGTCAATTGCTGGCACTGTAGAGGAGAAAACAAACATATTAGAATGAGGAATTGTCTGGAGAAACTAACAAGCACCATATGAACTCCACTCAAAAGGTTAGTCAATAGGTTATGCAAGATGCATTTCTGTTTAACAAGAGCTCCAAGACCAGGAAAATGTAAGCCAGCGTAATCAGAATTTGTTTGCTTTGATGGTTTACATCCCAGTCAACAATTTTTCAGTCATGTCAGGACAATTATCTGTCTTCCTTGGTTGAACCAGTACTAAGTAGCGGATAAAGTGTCTTGCTCAATGATACAACACAGTGACTCCACCAGTGGTGAACGTGAAAAAAATATATGGGCAAGTGCACAAGATTTTGGTACTTATTTCATCCGCAAGCAGCCAAGGCTCTGGTGAGCCTGGGCATATGCACAGACTCACCAGAGCCTTGGCTGCTTGCATACATAAAGTATGGATGTAGATGAAGGCTCAGACCAAATTTTAAACCTCTAGCATAGCTGGATACACCAGTATGGGAGTTTATTAGAGGCATTTGTGAATATATGGACATGTTGACAGTCCTGATCGGCGTGAAAAACTGTTTGCAAAGGTTATCAGCAGATGACAAAAGTCACTGCTGGAAAGAGATTGAGAGATAAACAGGATACCCAAAAAACAAAAACAGAACTACTAACAGAATTTCCACCTTAGAGCAGACAGCAGTCACAGGCTGAGCCTGCAGGAGGCCCTCCAGTAAAATATTTTTACTGACCATTCCAGGGCGGTGCTTCTGTCTTGTTTTTGTAATGCTTTCAGGCGCGTCTGTTTATTGATGCCTTGTGGTCACCTGCTGTGAAAGGGCTGACTCTTGGCTCTCCTTTGTTATGTCTTATGGTGAAGTTGTTACTTTCCCATAGGTATCCTGGGTCAGGTGTCGTGCTTGATTGTATTGATTCCTGATCTTTGCCCTTTTTCTTACTTTAACTATATCTTAATGGCCAAATCTTCACCCTAGATTCTGTTGTGGTCCAAACTCTTTAATTGTTTAGCTCGCATAGAGACTGCTTATTATACAATGTGATTGTATCATCATAGAGACACAATTAGCTAGACTTTAGATTCTGTCTGCCACTATTTGTTGATTTTATCGCAACAAAAGTCGTCTGCTTTTCTCGTCTGCTGAAATGTTTAAGAAACCTCTATGGCAAACAGTGTGGACCCAGATCAGACTGCGTCCAAGCTGTTTGCTTCTATACTTAATTTGTCAGTAATGTTAGGCAATTATTTGCCGCAGACGACTTCAGCAGACGATATTTTCAGATGCATTTTTTTCTTGGCGTTTTAAGGGTTAACATACGATGCATGGAAGTCATAAACATGAATAAACTTCTATTATTGGTTGATAGGTTAGGGCTAGGGTTATGTTTGGTAGCAACTATAACATATTTATAATAATAATGTTTAGTTATTGAAAGTAATGGTCAGATGAAGTAGTGTACAGATTCTAAAGGTGCTCTGACACAATCAAATGAAATCAGCTAACTTTGACGAAACAAATCAAAAGGCTCATAACCCACAGACAGCCCATTGTTCATTTTATCTTGATTCTTGGAATCTTGTGTCGCTACGTAATTAATCAGACAGAAAAAATAGACCCTAAAATGGCTTCTCATGAAGACGGATAAATACAGACTGGAAGCTGATGGCCACTGTTGATAGAGGCAAACAGAAATCATAGGTCTAGATAACCACAAATTTTGATCTTGAATATTGTGAATATTTTCTTACCCATCCATTTTAACATGTTTTGGCTGCTCAAAATAGAAATGTGTTATTACTACTATCCTAACTACGATTTATAGAATAAAAAATCACTATAAACTATGAATTTTTGCTTGACAATTCACTTTACTCTGATTTAGTGAACAATTCACTAATTTACACTAAACCATGATTTATTACTAAAAAATTCACCAAAACTCAACAATACATTAAACTGTGATTCATTACCCAACAATTCACTTAACTGTGATTTATTAATCAACAACTCACTAAACTGTGATTCATTACTTAACTATTCATTTAACTGTGATTTATTACTTTACCACTCACTAAACTATGATTTATTACTAAATAGCTCACTAAATTGTGATTTAGTACTCAACAACTCACTAAACTGTGGTTTAGTACTTAACAATTCATCAAACTGTGATTTATTACTCTACCACTCACTAAACTATGATTTATTACTAAACAACTCACTAAACTGTGAATAACTAGATCTATTAAGCGTAAATAAAAGTGCTTAATTGTATTGAAATTGATAAATATTTCCCTTGTTGCAATATCTTACCATTTATGCCTATTGTATTCGAGAAGGCCAAAACTTAGTGCAAAAGGGTTATGTTTTTGAGTCTATTGATATAGATACACAAAGTTAAACTGGCACTCATTAATCTTCGCCATCATTCGGTCACGTTCGGTGTGTATTAGCTTTTTTTAATGGTTAATGTATGGAACAAGTAGCTTTCAGCAAGGTCGTCTAACAATGCTGAGGCAGTGGCGTAGTGGTAAGACGATTAACTCTTATTCTGGATTGCGAGGGTTCGATTCCCACTGGATATAGTTATTTTAGGCATCATTTTTAATTTCATATTTTTTTTGAGTTATGATATTGTTTCTTGATTATTTTAATTTTGATGGATAGTTGGCATGATGTCACTTTTTAAGACTGATAAGAGATTATTTATGGTCGGAAGAGGATGGCAGTGGGTGAAAAACTCCTGCACATTGTTTCTGATAACAACTTCATCAATGTCGTCCAGACGTTTCGAACGTTGCGGCGACGAAAGTGTAGCGGTTTCTCCATCCAGTCATACATGTAGTTCTTTTCGTACTCAGAAAACGGTTCTTCTGCTGACCCCAGTTGCCTGAATATGATGAGCTGTCCCGCCCTGAGTGTTTCCCGAAATAGTTTGAAACATTAGCTATGAGCAAGGTCATTAGATTTTAAATGTTTTAAAGATTTATCAGTAGACATCACAGTTCCTAATTAATATAATGCTTTAAAATGAATTCTATTACATATACTTTTACACGTTAGTCTTGTAAAATCGTGCAAGTCATGATTTATGATAAAAAATGAAAAAAAAATTAAGCATATTGTATGTCGTGAGACTCGAACCCACGATCTAAATGTTGACAGCTATACGCTCTATCCAAAGGGCTAAGCGGGACAGTGATGCATACATGATTAGAAAATACATCACTCTGAAATCAGTACTTTTCATAATGTTTGGAAATCTAAAATTAGTTTTACGGAGATATACAAGTTTATACGGCATATTCATGAGTGCCAGTTTAGCTTTGTATATCTATACCACAGCTGAGGGTGTTTCACCTCTATCTGCACAATAACAATATATTGAAAGCAGGTAACCTGAAAGGAGGACTCATGTCAAATTTGAAAGTCTGAAGATTTCAAGGTCAGACAAATTAGCTCCTAGCTCTTATAGTAGCAATCATAACTGTCATATGTTCTCAGTTAGTTCTGACAGTAGGCATTTCACTCATGCTGATGACCAGGCCCGAGGTTATAAACTTTTTTCATGCTCAACTCAACTGAGCACAAAATTTCAACTGCTCATAAAAACTAAAATACCGACAAATAAAGAAGTTTCTTGCTTTAGGTATCTCAAAAGTTGTATTTATCATGTTAATAAATGTTAAAATGCCAACAATTGTTGGCATTTTAACATTTATGAGCAGGATAAATTTCGTGCCCAGCTGAGTTGAGTATGAAAAAGTTTTATAATCTCAGGGCCAGGGCAGGTCTTGAGATAAGAATGTAATGTAATCAAAAAATAATTTTCTTATTTCTCAACCAAAACCTATGTTTTGGGTACTAAAAAGAACCGTCTCAATGAGACGGTTCTTTTGAGCACCCAAAACAAATGTTAAACCTGAGGGATAGGAAAATATTCACAATTTTTGGCTGAAAAGTTTTGCCTAACTGGGCCTATGGCAAAGGCTATCTATGGCAGTTAATGAGTTTCTGGTCTAATGCACTTGCTTTTGTAATGCAACATCTGATTGGATAACGTCAAAAGTTTGTGATAGTACATGTATATCCTGCGATATACTGTCGGAAATAGTTTGACGTCATTAATTAGACATCACATTTCGTTTGATGACGTGCCACTTTATGCAGCTTGCAATGCTCCAATTTGAGATGAGACTGCAGAAGTGCATTAGAATGGGGATAGCCATATTCAAAATTTCATTTGGAGAGGTATATTGTCAAATACACGGTCAGAAATCATGTTTTATAGCTCTGCTGGCGCATCACTGTATAACTAAATTTCCAATCGTATATCCGACGATATACCTCCCCAAATGAAAATGTTGAATGCAGTGAAACTTGTCTTAAGCAGCCACAAAAAATAGACAAAACAAAGGCTTGAAAGCCATTTGGTGTCTTTATGCAGGTCAAAAAAGCTGCAGAATGCTCCCTCTCAATGCAGGTCAAAAGTACTGTAGAATGCTATCAAGCATTCTGCAGTACTTTTGACCTGCATTAATTAAGCATTAAGCGATTATAGATCTTGAAGTAAGGAAAGGTGCAAAGAAACCCTATCTTTTAGGTCTTCTTTTAAGTGGCTGCTTAACCCTTAAAAGGCTAAGAAAAAAATCTGAAAATGTCGTCTGTTGAAGTCGTCTGCTGCAAATAATTGCCTAACATTACTGACGAATTAAGTATAGAAGCAAACAGCGGGGACCCAGAACAGACATCTCCTATAGGAGCAGTCTGATCTGGGTCCACACTGTTTGCCATAGCAGCTTCTTAAACATTTCAGCAGACGAGAAAGCAGATGACTCATGTTAACATACCTGGAATGTGTACCACAAATTGACAAGAAATGGATGATCGAGCATAGCTAGAATTTCTATCTCTTTTAGAACATTTTTAACGGCATCATTCTTCTGACACATGGCCTTGTTCATGTACTTCATCGCAAACATCTTCTTCGTGTCTCTCTTCTGTACTATACACACCTGTAAAAAGAGCATTAGGCCAGATTTTTATTATTACCTGAGTTACGGGATTTTTTTTTCAGATTTAGGGTCGGGGGACGAAAAAAAAAAACGGTCTGAAAATGGCCAGTCAACCAGTCATTTTTAAGAGCTTTTTTTTTTTTTTCATTTTCAGAGCTTTTTTTTTTAATATCTCAAGAACAAACAGTAAAACTAGTAAAGTAAACCTACAGTCTGTATTTCCTGCATAGGACAATCACTTTCAACTGGGGCAGTTTCATAAATACACTAACAGAACCTCAAAAATATATCATTTTTTTCAACAAAACAAATAACATTTAGAGTTGTTTAGGCGGAAAAAATTAAAAAAAAATTTTTAGAAATTATTTTTTTTTCTTCTTTCTGGGAAATTACAGTAGGAGGGTTTGTAAATCAACAAGTAAAAAATTCTGGCCTTATTAAGGTTTACTCTTTGCCACCTGGGAAATTTTTCATGCTTTTTTGTCGTCTGCTGATTTTTTTGAAATCAGCTTTTTCCAAAAATTCTTTCAGGAATACCATCTGTGTGTCAAACAGATTGGATACTGATCAGGCCCAACATTTTTTCTAGCCAGATTTGGGTCCAAACTGTTTGCAAAGATTATCAGCAGATGGTACTACAGTAGGCAATGAGTTTAAGCATTGTTGTCAGGAAGTCTGTATACAGAGATCAGATCTTGACAACATAATCTAACCATTGAATTAATAAAATATTGTTTACACTAATAATAATAATAATAATGATAATAGTCTTTATTTTCAGAGGGTAACACATTTAGTAAAAAAAAGCTAATCTTCCATGAGGCCCTCTATGGACTACCACCAAAAATAATACAAGTACTAATCCATTAATGATTAACATAAAATCTTGTTTTGTAATGCAGTACTTAGTGTCTTTATAGTTTTGCACTCATCAATCTGAGGAAGAGAGAGCTGAAGCAGTCTGATCAGAGTCTTGCCCGTTTGCCATTCTGACAAGCATTTTGTGAATTCCAGCCCAAAAAACCAAACAGAAAGCAAAAATATTATTTTTTTTATAACATTTACATAAATGGCCCACTACTTCCTTTCTGTACCTTGTATCCATCTTCAATTTCAGAGTCAATTTTTTTCCATGTCAGTTCATAAGACAGGACAAATCAAAGCAAATGGAGCCAAAGTAAATGGAGCCTTATTGAGAGAAATCCCATCTTCATTGGCCGACAGAATCCTTGGATAGGTACTAATTGCTGACAGAATCCTTGGATAGGTGCTAATTGCCGACAGAATCCTTGGATAGGTGCTAATTGCCGACAGAATCCTTGGATAGGTACTAATTGCGGACAGAATCCTTGGATAGGTGCTAATTGCTGACAGAATCCTTGGATAGGTGCTAAATGCCGACAGAATCCTTGGATAGGTACTAAATGCCGTCAGAATCCTTGGATAGGTGCTAATTGTGAAAGAATCCTTGGATAGGTGCTACTTGCCGACAGAATCCTTGGATAGGTGCTACTTGCCGACAGAATCCTTGGATAGGTGCTAATTGCCAACAGAATCCTTGGATAGGTGCTAATTGCCGACAGAATCCTTGGATAGGTGCTAATAGGTAAATGCTGGATGGAGAGTGTTTATGTTAAATGTCTCACCAATGGCTAAGGTATTATGGGGATGGGACCACAGATTAAAGTCTCAGAAGAAAGATCATATCAACTGAGGAACGAGCCCACAATCTAAGGCTATCAGAACAAGTGATCTAGCCACCCGGCAATGGTCCCTCCTGACACATGTCTTGAAGGTTGACAGATACAAAATGTACTTGGCGCTCTCTTTAAAGTCTCAAATGACAGAGCATACCAACTGAGGAACAAGCCCACAATCTAAGGCTATCAGAACAAGTGATCTAGCCACCCGGCAATGGTCCCTCCTGACACATGTCTTGAAGGTTGACAGATACAAAATGTACTTGATGCTCTCTTTAAAGTCTCAAATGACAGAGCATACTAACTGAGGAACGAGCCTGCAATCTTGGGTTGAAAGAACAAGTGATCTAGCTAACCGACAATGGTCCCTCCTGACTCGCAACTTGAAAGTTGACTAATGCTCTCTTTTCTCACATTTCGGTTTGTATGATTTCTAATTGTCTTCTTGTCAGAAGATGCCAGATAAGTAAGCTCGGGCAATATAAGAAATGCCAATAACATTGACACAGCCGATATCTTGTCGTGACAATCAATATGAAACTAGCAATAACCCTTAGAAATTGGATCATCTATATCATATAGCTATGCCAGTACTAAAGCCTATTTGCCTTTTTTTATTGCCATTGCTAATAAAATTTGCTAAGATTCAATATGGCTTGTAATAATAATAATAATAACAATAAAATATGAATAAACCCATGTACTGCCAAATGAATTACAGTAAAACCTGTCTTAAGCAGCCACTCAAAAAAAGACAAAACAAAGATCTTAATGACAAATAGTACCTTAATGAAGGTCAAAATTATTTCAGAATGCTCCCATTTGAGCATTCTGGAATACTTTTGACCTGCATTAAGCCATAATTGGTCTTGAAAACCAATTTTGGTCTTCTTTTTTTCTTTTTGAGTGGCCGCTTAAGACAGGCTTTACTATACCAGATTTGATCTTATAAGTCCACTGTGCAGGTTTTTTTTGTTGCTCTAGGCATTCTGCAATACTTTCGACCTGCATTAAGCGATAATTGGTCTTGAAAACCAATTTTGGTCTTCTTTTTTTCTTTTTGAGTGGCCGCTTAAGACAGGCTTTACTATACCAGATTTGATCTTAAAAGTCCACTGTGCAGGTTTTTTTTGTTGCTCTAGACTATGACTACTGTAAAACAGTAATATTTGCAGAATCAAACATTTAGCGATTTTAAAAAGAGTGCTATATCATGCTAGAGAACCACTGTACTCTAACAGCGCAGTCATGGCGTGCTGGTTGCAGTCTATGAGTGCACAAAATAGAGTTTAAAATAGTTGTTAATCAAGGTAATATTTCGGCCAATGTTTTACTTCTGAAAATATTCGTCGCAAATTATTATCACTTATAAATCCAGCTAAGTGTCTGCTTTATAAAATTTTTGTGGGTTGAAAGATAGGCGCTACAGCGCCAGAGTTATTCCAAAAATGTGATTTTTTCCTGAAAAAGAGGATGAAATAAATTTTTGCTTATGTTCTGGAATTTATACTTACTTTCGATAAAATGCAAAATACCAATCCTTTAATGTGCACAAAATTTGAAATCAAAGGACGGAGCATTTTGGAAGTTATTCAAGCTTTTCATACTGTACCCATAGTTCTGCATATCGGGTGTTCTGGCCCAGTAGTCGAGTGTCTTAATAAAATCAATATGAAATAGTCAACGATACGACCACTGGGCCAGAACACCGGATATACAGAACGATGGCACAGTATGAAAAGCTTGAATAACTTTCAAAATGCTCTAGCCTCAGTTTTCAAATTTTTTTTGCGGCGGCTTCGCCGACACTCTATTATCATTTTGAACCTAAATTTTATGTAAATTTGTATTTTTTTATTCAAGCCATTATGGTTTCCCGTATCAAATGCATTACACTGTTATAGTCTGTTTCATAAATTTCGACAACATGCAGTGATTTTTTTACCTGCACGTCCTGGGTCTCAGACGCATGCTTCTCACGAAGGAAACATGATTTTAAACCATGAGAGTCCCGCAGGATGCATTAAATTTGTGGCGGAAAGTCTGCATTTAGTATTTGCAACTTTCGTTTTGAGTGTTTTTGGGTTTTTTTAACTTGCGCACCGTGTCTTGAATAATATTGGTAAAAACCGGTACTGAAAAAACTCCCCAACCGTATAGCGATCATTACTTCCCTTGGGAAACACGTGTTTTCAGATATGACCCGCTGTAGGGGAGTTTACCGGTAAAGCCAGTACCGGACTACTGGTAAAAACCAGTGCCGATAAACCAGTACTGATCCAATACTACCAACCCGAAATGAAACATTTGTATAATGCGTTTTACCCGCAAGTTTAAACACCCTGCTTCGATCAAATACCAATAGAATGGTTAAAGTATTACTACAGGCTCATGAAGTACGAAGACTGTACTGTGCACAGATGATAAAAGAAAAATTAATATGGTATGTCCAAAGACTCAAATGCAGTAACTTCCAGCACTACACTTGTAGGCATGCAGAGTTAGATGAACACAGGCTAATGACCTGGGCTCTACAAAATATATGAAAACTGCGAGACAAAAGTCTGACTCTTGGCAAATGATGATAATATGATTAAATTAAGGAAATATACTGTCTGGAACTGAAATTTTTATTAATAAGAAAGTCAGGTAGGTTTTTATATCTTTATTATTTTACTTGACAAAGTAAATTAAGTTTGATCTTTATTATAGTATAAATAAGTATGCCAGTGTTTTGCTTCCCAAATTGGCTTCTATGAATGGCCGGATTCGTATGGATACACAAAATTTATAATTTAAAGTGGACCCAGTATGGGATGCAGAACTTCGAGTTTGGGATGCAAAGAATTTTGGCCCAGTGAGTCCCGGGACTCATAGAAACAAATTTGTAAAAAAATCACTGAATTAGGTCTAGTCTATTTCTAAAACAAATATAACAAGTGTATTTAATGCATTACAATATATACAAGGGCGTAAAATTCATCGCGAATTAGAGAGTAACCTTGGGGTTCAGGCGAGTATTGCTCTGACCGGCAAATGCATGTTCTTACAACGACAGTGTAGCTATCGGCAGGGTCTCTCTTTAATCAGACAACATGGTGCGTTATAAATAGACAACAAAAAACCCCACGTTATAATGTCTATTAATAGCGCTTAACAAGATACATCTTTGTGAAAAAAGAAGAGGTTATAATGGGGAAGGATATTTAATGTAAATAATGGCACATAATTTCCTACAATTTGAATGTGCCCGCAACCCACAATCCTACACTTAGACTCAGATCAACCTCCGCAGCTGTACATGTATCAGCGTATTTTGCTATTTCCTTTAGGAAGATGACAAGCACAAGCTCTAGTATCTTTATCTACATGTATGTCAGACGAAAATGTATCATATAAGGCTAACTTCCCGGGGCTAACTTGCAAACAGCCAGCAACAAATCTCGGGCCACTATGGGCCCGCCAGCAAAACGCTTTTCGGGTGGTGTTTTTCTGGCGGGCCGAGAGTAGCCGGATTTTACTTGCTTACTGGGAGCTAGTCGATCAGTTTTTGAGTCTACATGTATTTATTCCCCGACCCCGGCTATGGCAAGGTGCCACAGGAAATAGAAAGGTTATAGGAGTTAGTCCCACACAAAAGCGATTTGGTATATCAGCATTTTTCTGTAAATAGAGACATTCATGATATGTAAATAGAGTGGTGAAAGTGTAAACCATTTAAGACTTGAAAACTACTCCAAGTTGAGATCTGAGACGGGCAGAATCTAGCCTATGTGACAACAACAACAACAATATGGCATGTTTTTTCCGGGTTTTCAGTTTGTTTCAGTACATACGTTTATCGTCAAAATCTCCCGTTTTCTTAAAAACATTAGGACTAATAACATTGTTCCCTAGCCTTTGCTGGTGAAGTGCCTAAAATTTGGAACGATTCAGATGCATATCGCTCAGCGAAAAGAACACCAAGCAAAAGAGAGACCAGAAACATAGCACAACTTCCAAATTCGCTGGTTTTAGACGGAACATCCTTTTCCAGCATGCAAAGACAGGGAGTATAAGGGGATTTCGTCACTTAGTTGTGCTAAAATTGTAAGTATTTGAGAGCCGCCGAATATCTTTTTTAAAGATATTTCTTGTTACATTAAAGCACTGTCATCTTGCATTTTAGTTGAAGTAAGCATAAATTCCAGAACAAGCAGACATTTCTTTCGTCCACTTTTTCGGGAAAAAATCACATTTTTGGCATGACTCTGGCGCTGTAGTGGCTATCACTCAACCCACAAAAATTTTGTTAAGCAGATACATAGCTTGCTTTATAAGAGTCACTATTTCGCGATGAACATTTTTATAAGTAAAATATTGACCAAAATATTACCCTTTTAAACAGCTAGGTACACTGTTTTGTGCACTCGTCGACTGCAACCAGTATGCGACGACTGCATCTTTCGAGTACAGAGGTTCTCTAGCGTGATATAGTGTGTTCTTATTATAGCATGTGTGCCTATTTACTAAAATACAGTACATACCTTGCCAAAGCTCCCTCTGCCAATGGCCCTCAGAATCAAAAAGTGGTCAAAATTAACTGAAAATAGGAGAAAAGAAATTGTTTATCGTAAATATAATAAACTCTGAACAATTAAACAGAGAAACGTAGATCAATATTCAATGGCTTAGCCAGAACGCAGAAAAAAGTTAGGCACATCAAAGGGAGAATACTGGATCAAGCAGTGATTCAATTCAATTGCTACCCTTTTTATCAAGAGAACTTCACTTAAAGGAAAGAATTTGAGGGAGCAAATTGTTTCCTTTAAGAGCCGTTCCTAAGGGCATGGAAAATCACTTTTACCACATAAGGTGACCTCCCTTGGATGTAACTATTTTTATTACGCACGTGCGTAACTGCGTAATGGGAGCTACGCAAATGATATTCTGTGATGTTCTTTAAACCCTTTGTATACTAGTGACTCCTAAATGCGCTATAGGCAAAGACTGAAGAAGCAGATGAAATGCTGCATAATGAGGCATTTCATCAGAGTCTACACTATTTGTAATTTTTTAAGACAAATATGATCTTCAGACAGCACCCAAAAGTTGTCAAAACTTTTTTTATAGTTTGGAAGCAAATCCAGCTTACTAATTATGATAAATGTCTTAGACCTAAAAATAAAATTCATGTTTCCGATATCACCCTTATTGTGAGAGACAGTCAGTTGGTGGTAAAAGCTATTTTTTTCTCCTCAACGTTTTTATCATTTGAGATATAGGCTAATTGGTAGGAAGTAATTCGAAATTCCTTTTTTTTTTTAGATCAACAACCTCAACAACCAATGTTAGAAATTATACTCGGAATTAATGGACAAATATATTGTTAGTCCATGAATTGTCAAACAATGACACAATACATACTAAAATGTTAATTTCTATCCTCGATAATATCTTGTTTGGCTTACCGTCGGTCAGTTATTAATTATGTTTTTGCCAAGTGAGCTAAGCAAGAGAATAAAAAATCACATCAATTTAGATGGTGGGGTCTACAAACCGGAAACAAGACAATTTTTCTTCTATTAGGTCGTATATCAAGAATGGCTGCTAATATGCATACCGAGTTCCCAGTGCTAAAATTTAAAATCAGCGTATCTAGCGCTAAGCCATCATTACAATTCCATCAGTCACTGGCATGACATTGTGTAACAATTCTAAACTAATTCCAAACCTTATTGCTCAGAACAAGAAATATCACCAGACCATGTTAAACTATACCTTCTTGTACATATCATCTTAGTACCATACAGTAGTCCGCTTATGCTTCGTTTACATAGAGAATACTAGGTGAGTGTCTTTTGTTATCAAGTTTACCGGACGAGGCCTCGAGAACGCTTGTTGAATTGCGAGGCTTGCCGAGCAATTCAACATTCGTTCTCGAAGCCTAGCCTGGTAAACTTGATATCAAAAGACGCGAACCTGGTAACCTGGTATTCTATTTATCAGTTTACAAGTTGGTTCACTCTTCAAACTAGCGATTATGACGTAATTATCCATTTTCGAGTAGATTCAAAGTCATTGACAACGTCTTTCAAAAGTGCAATGATGACATGATAAAGGCACATGCGGTGAGATAGGCAACGTTTATCAGGTCAACGTCCAACAAGGTAGTTAAAATATGACTCATAAATTGAAGTACCGGGCCGCGTAGCGCAGTTGGTAACGTGTCTGGCTACAGATGCGTGTCTGACTGCAGATCCAGGGGTCGCGAGTTCGATCCCGGCTCAGTACCATACTTTCGTGGAATCTGATCATGAAACAATTTCTACGGTCATTCTCCTCCCTTCAGCTGATTTATTCAAGAAGGGTTGTTGTCAGTTACAAGCAAAAGTATGTGCACAAATTACTGGTTAACCGCTTGCTCAAGCCTGCCCAGGAAAAAGTGTGGTTAAGTGAACTGACCGTCCCGCAATGACCATAGCTGTTGACATGGGACGTAAAGCAACAAAAACAAACAAAAAACAAAAATAAATTGAAGTGAGTTCAGGTGAAAACCAATGCGCTGTCTGTCTTACAGAAGTAGGCAACCACATGTAGCATCCACTGCAATGGCTGCAAACTCTGGGTGAATAAAAAATGCGGCGAGCTACAAAAACTGACATCAAATCCTGATTATAGGTGTGCATTGTGAAGGGGAACTGCCCATCCTATTGGCAGCAGACCGACGAGTGAGGTGGAGGTGGTAGCTTCCTTCTGCTACCTAGATGACATGCTTTCTGCTGGCAGAGGCTGTGAACTTACCGTCACCACTTATGTGAAGAACATCCTGCCACCTCTCCTACAAGACCCGTGGCCATGTGTACAGCATTTGGGTGCAGAGTGCTATGCTCCATGCCAGTGAAACTTGGTCATTGACCAAAACAAACATGCAAAGCTAGCAGTGCAACGACAGGGCCATGGTCAGACAGATCTGCTTGAGGACCTTGGCCTCATTTTGAGAGAGAAGACTTGTCTGGTTTGACCATGGCGTGAGATTTGCATATGCGCAGTCTGATCAGAGCCTTTGCTAGTGGCTTGAATATTCTATGAGTGTTAAGCTAATGACTGAACATCATTTGGAGTTTCTACACATAAAAGTAGGCTGCACAGGCTCATCTGAGTCTACACTTGTCAAAATGCCACATTGTTGGAAATCACATGCCAGGGCTCATAAAGGTTGATGGAAGGTGTGGGCAAGGAGGCCCAATATGACATGGGAGAAATTGACAGAGCCCCCCCCCCCCCCCCCCTCCCTGGATGACTGCCGTGAATGGAAGCTCACAGCAGCTACTGTCAACCCTCAAGAAAGGAGCAACTGGAGGTGAAGTGTGAGATCTGCTATGTGTGCAGCTAGCCAGCTACCTGGGTGTGGATGATGCCCAAGTGCACCTGCATGTTATTATGCTTTTCTAACCAGTTGGGAAGATTGTAAAAAAAACGCTTTTAATACAGTAAAACCTGTCTATAACGGCCACTCTCAAAAACACCAAAAATTCATTTTCAAGCCCAATTATCGCTTAAAGCAGGTCGAAAGTATTGCAGAATGCTCCAAGGGGAGCATTCTGCAATACATTCGACCTTCATTAAGCTACCATTCGCCATTAAGACCTTTGTTTTGTCTACTTTTAAGTGGCCGCTTAAGACAGGTTTTACTGTACAATCATATTGATAGACCAGTTGTTTAACTACTTATCCTGTAAAACGATATTTGATTTAAGAAACATCTTGCATTCAAGATATCTATTATGGAATTTAAGATACATTGATAAAAGCTAAGTATATAAATAAGATCTCTTTAATTGCAAAACAAGATGCCTGTTTTTACTTTGATTGCTGAGTGAAAATAGTCTTGAGTGGTATGCTTACACTAGAGTTTCTTAGCATGTTTGGTACTCATGTCTTCTGCTGATTTTTTTTCAAAACTAGCTTTAACTTAAACACATCAAGGACCCTAACTCTGCAAAAATCACTGAAGAAGAAACATGCTGATGATATGGACAACTGGACCTGCTACTGATCACTTCTGTAAAGTTTGATAGAAATCAGCCAACCAGTTTTCAAGGACAGTAACTCTGCCAAAAATCATTAAGTGGAAAATAAGATTTTGGAACCTATCACACACACATGTACAGACTCATCAGAGCCCTCGCTGCTTGTATACAAATTATGGATGTAGATGAAGGCTCAGACAAAAATTAAGACCTCTATCAGCGCTGGATAATCAGCATGAGGGTTTTGTACATTTGTGATAAGTACCAAAATCTCGTGCTGCCCTATACACTGGAACAAGAGGGGCCTAGGGCCCTGAATTGCCCACCTCAATCCTGGTAGATGGGTAGATGATATGAAGCTATTTCTATTTTAAGCTCTGGTGACATTTTTAGTCAGCCTAGCTGAATGGTCTGAGCAATTTTGATTGAGGGCATCTTGAGGAACATTTCTGGGAAATTATTTTGAAATTTGGACATGTGGTTTTAAGATATTTAGCTCTGGCAGCCCTTTTATTCAGCACAGCTGAACCATTTTTGCAAATTTGGTAGAGGGCATTATATGAGGAACATTTCTGAGAATTTACATTGAATTTGGACCAGTGGTTAAGGGGGAGATGCCGTTTAAAGACATTTCTTATCTAGAGCTCTGGTGGCCCTTTTATTATGCACAGCAAAAAACCATTTGTGCAATTTTGGTAAAAGGCATTATGAGGAACATTTCTGTGATTTTTTTTTGAATTTGGACCATTGGTTAAGGAGAAGATGCCTTTTAAAGCTATTTCTTATCTAGAGCTCTGGTGACCCCTTTGTTCCGCTGAGTGAAACCATTTGTGCAATTTTGGTAGAGGGCATTATGAGGAACATTTCTATGAAATTATTTTGAATCTGGACCAGTGAATTAGGAGATGTTATTTATATATATTTCTTATCTAGAGCACTGGTGGCCCCATTGTTCAGCGGACCAGAACCATTCTGGCAATTTAATAGAGGATATTATGAGGAACATTTCTGTGAAATTATTTTGAATTTGGACCAGCAGTTCAGGAGGAGATGATGTTTTAAGATATTTCTTATCTAGTTTGGAGGAGCAGAACCATTTGTGCAATTTTGGCACAAGGCATCATGAAAACAATATCTGTGAAATTATTTTGAATTTGGACCCATGGTTTTAGAAGGAGATCTTGTTTAAAGATATTTCTTTTCTAGATCTCTGGCAGCCAGTAGAACTATTTGTGCAATTCTGGTAGAGGACATCATGTGGAACATTTCTGTGAAACTATTTTGAATTAAAAATGGACCAGTGGTTCAGGTGGAGAAGTCATTTTACGATATTTCTTATCTAGAGCCCTAGTGGCCCCTTTGTTTAGCGGAGTAGAATCATTTGTGCAATTTTGGTAGAGGGCATCATGAGGAACATTTCTGTGAGATTATTTTGAATTTGGACCAGTGGTTCAGGAGATGTCGTTTAAATAAAAAGTTTACTGATGAAGGATTGACTGAAGCACGACACACAACAGATGACGGACGAAGACTAATCGCAATAGCACACCTTGAGCCTTTGGCTCAGGTGAGCTAAAAAAAATTGAAGTATTGTTTGAAAATACAATGGCTCACATAATGTGCTTAGCGAGTCCTCTGGCAAGTTCGATGGAATTTTCTGCCAACTTTATCAGGCGAAGAAAATTGCAGTTTACGAGATGATTAGTTTACTTCTAGCTGCAAGGTCTGAATGGCAGTCAATAATGGGGGACAAGAAAAAAACAATTGGGTATTATCACCAGTTCTGAGACTGAAACAATAGTCAATACGAACAATGCTTTGCATAGAAAATGACCACTTTCACAGCATACTGTGCTATATTTTGTTTCCTTTTTTGGCATTATGGAAAGCTGTAAATGGATAATTTGTATGTTTGTGTTTAAGGTCCCACCAACAGCTAAGGTCATATGGAGACTGGGCTACGACTAACTGGAGGAATCGTGTTCGAACTAGGGACCCCTGGGTATGAGGCAAGTGGTTTGGTGGCTCCTGTAAGTGCATTGTTTTTTTTGTTGTTTTTTTTGTTTTTTTCTTTTAGTTGATGCTTTACATCCCAGCCAATAATTTTCTGGTCATGTATCAGAAGTAGGCAAAGGAAATTAAAGTGTCTTGCTCTAGAACACAACACAACGCCCCTGGTCAGATGTAAACCCAAGCCTTCTTGGTCACAAGTCTGACACTCTACCAACTGAGCTACAGTACAGTAAAACCAGTCCTACGCAGCCACTCAAAAATAGACAAAACAAAGATCTTAATGACAAATGGTAGCTTAATGAAGGTCTAAAGTATTGCAGAATGCTCCCATTGGAGCATTCTGCAATACTTTTGACCTTCATCAGGCTAAGCGATAATCGGTCTTGAAACTCAATTTTGGTCTTCTTTTTGAGTGGCTGCTTAAGACAGGTTTTACTGTACTGGCTCTCCAAAGGACGATTCATGTGGTGATACAGTAAAACCTGTGTAAAACTTCCAAATGGTTTTAAAGACCAATTATCGCTTAATGCAGGTCAAATGTATTGCAGAATGCTTGGAGCATTCTGCAATACTTTCGACCTTCATTAGGCTACCATTTGTCATGAAAATCTTTGTTTTGTCTTTTTTTGAGTGGTCGTTTTACACAGGTTTTACTGTACAATGAAAGGGTAGCACAGAGCAATGCACCACACAAGTACATCTAAAAATAAATTATTATTACCAAAGATCTTTTTTGTTTTGTTTGGTTTGTGGTTTAACATCCCAGTCAACAGCTATGGTCAGGTTGAGACGGTCAGTTAACCTGACCACACTTTTCCTGGACTGGCTTAGACTAAGCAGCTAAACAGTAATCCGCTTGTAACCGACAACAACCCTTCTTAGGAGAATGACTATAGAAAATATTTCCTGATCAATCTCCACGAAAGTATGGGGTCAAAGATGGGATCGCACATCAGCAATTAGACAAAATGTTCTTGTCACAATTGGCCTTGGCCACTGATGTATTAATACATGTAGGTTAATAAGATAGCCAGTTTTCTGAACAAAAAGCAATCAGCAAATACTTATTATTCTTATCATGCTGAATAATCCGGACAAGAAACCGGGTTAATCACTTGTCAATGACTAGAAATCACCATTAAGATAGACTCAACAAAATCAATTACAATTCTCCATATAGACGAAATTAAAAGATTTTATAACATAATATGTATTAGCTTCCATAAAAATGTTTTTCAGCTACCAATAGCATGAAAGTACAATGTAATTGATTTTGGTATGGGTGTACTTATCGCAATGTAGATCACGGATGGCTCAGGTGAGTTTGCGCATTTACTGCATTCATACACAAAGTATGGATGACCAAAATTAAGACCTCTAGCCCCGCTGGATACGTCAGCATGGGAGTTTAACCCTTAAAGGGCCAATCAAGACTGCAGCAGACCAAAAAATTTGTGACATCTTTCCTAGTTTTTGACAAAAATAAGGTATGATATTTCATGAGAATTGTCTGCCAGCAGACGATTCTCATGAAATATCATGCCTTATTTGTTATTTTTGAAAAAGCAGCCAAATTTATCCTGCTCATAATTGTTGGCATTTTAACATTAATAAGCAGGATAAATTGCATGCTCAATTGAGTTGAGCATGAAAAAAGTTTTATAACCTCAGGGCCTGGTTTTCTAGTGTCATGACTCATTTGTGAAACTTTCATGCCAATGATTCTGATTATTATCTGCAGAAACACAGCTGGAGTTGCATTCAAAACTGAATCTAAGAAATAATAGTAATCTTAAAGACATATGCAGCCTTTAACACCAGCTGTGTTCAGCTTCTTAATATATCAAATGATCCGAAAAATTAAGTGTACAGACAACATGATCAGAAGTTAAGACAAGAGCGCTGTGAAGGCCCTGTATGGCTCACCTGAATTCTTAGCACTGTAGGCAACCTTTTTAAGCATAGTGGAATCATTTGAGCATCTTTGGTAGAGGGCAATATTAGGAACATGGAGTATCGTAAATCTAATCAATGAGAAATATTTGTTTGTAATTATTTTGAATTTGGGCTAATGGGATCAGAATGTTGTTTAAAGAGTTCTATCTTTACCTTTGGTGGCCATTTTGTTCGGTGAAGAAAAACCCTTTGGGCACTTTTGGTAGAAGGCCATATTCGGGACATTTATGTGAAATTATTTTGAATTTGGGCCACCAGTTCAGGAGTAGATGCTGTTTTAACATTTTTTTTAAGCTCTTGTGGAACACATTTTAAATCTCTTCTTCTTTGTTCAATTCATAAACTATTATCATCAACCAATTGTATTCATTCTACATCTTTTCTTCTTGGTTCAATCCATAGACTATTATCATCAACCAATTGTATTCATTCTACATCTCTTCTTCTTTGTTCAATCCATAGACTATTATAATCAACCAATTGTATTTATTATACATATCTTCTTCTTGGTTCAATCCATAGACTATTATCAACGACCAATTGTATTCATTCTACATATCTTTTTCTTGGTTCAATCCATAGACTATTATCATCAACCAATTGTATTCATTTTACATCTTTTCTTCTTGGTTCAATCCATAGACTATTATCAACGACCAATTGTATTCATTCTACATCTTTTCTTCTTGGTTCAATCCATAGACTATTATCAACAACCAATTGTATTCATTCTACATCTTTTCTTCTTGGTTCAATCCATAGACTATTATCAACGACTAATTGTACTCATTCTACATCTCTTCTTCTTGGTTCAATTCATAGACTATTATCATCAACCAATTGTATTCATTATACATCTCTTCTTCTTGGTACAATCCATAGATTATTATCAATGACCAATTGTATTAATTCTATATAACTTCTTCTTGGTTCAATCCATAGACTATTAACAACTACCAACTGTATTCATTCTACATATCTTCTTCTTGGTTCAATCCATAGACTATTATCAAAGACCAATTGTATTCATTCTACATCTCTTCTTCTTGATGCAATCCATAGACTATTATCAATGACCAATTGTATTCATTCTACATCTCTTCTTAATTCAATCCATAGACTATTATCAACAACCAATTGTATTCATTCTACATAACTTCTTCTTGGTTCAATCCATAGACTATTATCAACGACCAATTGTATTCATTCTACATATCTTCTTCTTGGTTCAATCCATAGACTATTATCAACGGCCAATTGTATTCATTCTACATCTCTTCTTCTTGGTTCAATCCATAGACTGTTATCAACGACCAATTGTATTCATTCTACATCTCTTCTTCTTGGTTCAATCCATAGACTTTTATCAAAGACCAATTGTATTCATTCTACATCTCTTCTTCCTAGTACAATCCATAGACTATAATCAACCACCAATTGTATTCATTCTACATCTCTTCTTCTTGGTTCAATTCATAGACTTATATCAAAGACAAATTGTATTCATTCTACATCTCTTCTTCCTAGTACAATCCATAGACTATAATCAACCACCAATTGTATTCATTCTACATCTCTTCTTCCTGGTACAATCCATAGACTATTATCATGGACCAATTGTATTCATTCAACATCTCTTCTTCCTGGTACATTCCATAGACTATTATCAACGACCAATTCTCTTGGTTCAATCCATAGACTATTATCAAAGACCAATTGTTGTCCTCCTACATATCTTCTTCATGGTTCATTCCATAGACTGTTATCAACCACCAATTGTATTCATTCTAAATCTCTTCTTCTTGGTTCAATCCATAGACTATTATCAAAGACCAATTGTATTCATTCTACATATCTTCTTCTTGGTTCAATCCATAGACTATTATCAACGACCAATTGTAATCATTCTACATCTCTTCTTCTTGGTTCAATCCATAGACTATTATCAACAACCAATTGTATTCATTCTACATATCTTCTTCTTGGTTCAATCCATAGACTATTATCAACGGCCAATTGTATTCATTCTACATCTCTTCTTCTTGGTTCAATCCATAGACTATTATCAACAACCAATTGTATTCATTCTACATCTCTTCTTCTTGGTTCAATCCATAGACTGTTATCAACGACCAATTGTATTCATTCTACATCTCTTCTTCTTGGTTCAATCCATAGACTATTATCAACAACCAATTGTATTCATTCTACATCTCTTCTTCTTGGTTCAATCCATAGACTTTTATCAAAGACCAATTGTATTCATTCTACATCTCTTCTTCCTAGTACAATCCATAGACTATAATCAACCACCAATTGTATTCATTCTACATCTCTTCTTCTTGGTTCAATTCATAGACTTATATCAAAGACAAATTGTATTCATTCTACATCTCTTCTTCCTAGTACAATCCATAGACTATAATCAACCACCAATTGTATTCATTCTACATCTCTTCTTCCTGGTACAATCCATAGACTATTATCATGGACCAATTGTATTCATTCAACATCTCTTCTTCCTGGTACATTCCATAGACTATTATCAACGACCAATTCTCTTGGTTCAATCCATAGACTATTATCAAAGACCAATTGTTGTCCTCCTACATATCTTCTTCATGGTTCATTCCATAGACTGTTATCAACCACCAATTGTATTCATTCTAAATCTCTTCTTCTTGGTTCAATCCATAGACTATTATCAAAGACCAATTGTATTCATTCTACATATCTTCTTCTTGGTTCAATCCATAGACTATTATCAACGACCAATTGTAATCATTCTACATCTCTTCTTCTTGGTTCAATCCATAGACTATTATCAACAACCAATTGTATTCATTCTACATATCTTCTTCTTGGTTCAATCCATAGACTATTATCAACGGCCAATTGTATTCATTCTACATCTCTTCTTCTTGGTTCAATCCATAGACTATTATCAACAACCAATTGTATTCATTCTACATCTCTTCTTCTTGGTTCAATCCATAGACTGTTATCAACGACCAATTGTATTCATTCTACATCTCTTCTTCTTGGTTCAATCCATAGACTATTATCAAAGACCAATTGTATTCATTCTACATATCTTCTTCTTGGTTCAATCCATAGACTATTATCAACGACCAGTTGCATTCATTCTACATATCTTCTCTTGGTTCAATCCATAGACTATTGTCAAAGACCAATTGTATTCATTCTACATCTCTTCTTCTTGGTTCAATCCATAGACTATTATCAACGGCCAATTGTATTCATTCTACATCTCTTCTTCTTGGTTCAATCCATAGACTATTATCAACGGCCAATTGTATTCATTCTACATCTCTTCTTCTTGGTTCAATCCATAGAATCTTATCAACGACCAATTGTATTCATTCTACATAACTTCTTCTTGGTTCAATCCATAGACTATTATCAACTACCGATTGTATTCATTCTACATCTCTTCTTCTTGGTTCAATCTATAGACTATTATCAACGACCAATTGTATTCATTCTACATAACTTCTTCTTGGTTCAATCCGTAGACTATTATCAACGACCAATTGTATTCATTCTACATAACTTCTTCTTGGTTCAATCCGTAGACTATTATCAAAGACCAATTGTATTTATTCTTCATATCTTCTTCTTGGTTCAATCCATAGACTATTATCAACGACCAATTGTATTCATTCTACATCTCTTCTTCTTGGTTCAATCCATAGACTATTATCAACAACCAATTGTATTCATTCTACATCTCTTCTTCTTGGTTCAATCCATAGACTATTATCAACAACCAATTGTATTCATTCTACATCTCTTCTTCTTGGTTCAATCCATAGAATCTTATCAACGACCAATTGTATTCATTCTACATAACTTCTTCTTGGTTCAATCCGTAGACTATTATCAAAGACCAATTGTATTTATTCTTCATATCTTCTTCTTGGTTCAATCCATAGACTATTATCAACGACCAATTGTAATCATTCTAAATCTCTTCTTCTTGGTTCAATCCATAGACTATTATCAACGACCAATTGTAATCATTCTAAATCTCTTCTTCTTGGTTCAATCCATAGACTATTATCAACAACCAATTGTATTCATTCTACATCTCTTCTTCTTGGTTCAATCCATAGAATCTTATCAACGACCAATTGTATTCATTCTACTTAACTTCTTCTTGGTTCAATCCGTAGACTATTATCAAAGACCAATTGTATTTATTCTTCATATCTTCTTCTTGGTTCAATCCATAGACTATTATCAACGACCAATTGTATTCATTCTACATCTCTTCTTCTTGGTTCAATCCATAGACTATTATCAAAGACCAACATCTCTTCTTCCTGGTACATTCCATAGACTATTATCTATGACCAATTGTATTCATTCTACATCTCTTCTTCTTGGTTCAATCCATAGACTATTATCAAAGACCAATTGTATTCATTCTAAACCACTTCTTCTTGGTGCAATCTATGGGCTATTATCTATAACCAATCATATTCACTTTAAGTATCTTCTTGTTGCAATCTATAGACTATTATCTATGACAATCATATTCAATCTAAATCTCTTCTTCATGGTGCAATCCATGGGCTATTATCTATGACCAATCATATTCATTCTAAATCTCGTCTTCTTGTTGCAATCCATAGACTATTATCTATAACCAATAACATTCATTCTAAATCTTTTATTCTTGTTGCCATCCATGGGCTATTATCTATGACCAATCACATTCATTCTAAATGTCCTCTTCTTGATGCAATCCATGGGCTATTATCTATAGCCAAAATCTCTTCTTCTTGGTGCAATCCATAGAATTCTTCAAATACAAACACATGTATTTACATGTGAGTAATAATTTTTTCATGCTTATTCAGTTAGGCCTTTCTGATGTCAAATTTCTTACTCCTTCCCCTTGAGCCCTTGTGTGGGGTCAAAGGTCAAAAATTTAAAGATCACAATAACATTGGGTGCGTTCTGAGTTACGCCAATAGCACCATTGGACTACCAATGCCGTTTGGAGTTCAACCATTTGTAACATTGGCTTACCATTGGTACCATTGTCTGCCAACGGGTTTTACCCTTGGCAGCATATTTTGCAGATGCTCTAGAGCGTGGGTAAAAAGATTCACACCGGAAAATTACGTCATCAAGATGGAGGACTTGATAAACTTATCCGCAGAAACCAGTGGGGTAACAACCATTTTCCCCATCCAAATGACTATTAACAACAAAAATTACAAATTTTTGATGACAGGGGAGACAATGAAATATATTTCAGACAGCAAGTTGTTATGTTCTTGTTTTCCATTTTAATCATTGTTGTAGGGATCAAATCCTGACCTCCAAACTAGTGATTGGATGGAGTTTGAGCATTTAGGGGAGGGTCTGAGCTTTAATGTGAAACCAGAAAAAGAATTTTTGAGGCAGTGATCAACCTGCTATGACCATTTCACTTTTACGGACAAAACATATATTTGTAAAATTGTGCAAGAATTTGCATTATGTGCGATTTCATCCCTTTTCAATTGATTAGCCCCTTCTGATAACCTTAACTCGAACATGGTTCTCTTGAACTATATGTGTAGTTATTAATTAAAACATTTTTGGATGAATGGATCCTGACAGGGGGAACCGAAAACAGACACCGCGGTTTGAATTCTGAAGAATCTCACACTCACGCAAAAGTTAAAATATGCGCTTATGTAGGCCTATCTCTACGAGTTGTAACAGGCTGATCAGTTGTCCAAAAAATCTGGTTCTGGTATTAAGATAAAGCTAAGATCCTGCTCTAAGTGCTCATACTCGTTTCAAACCAATCACTTGCTCCTGGGTTCAGATTCGAACCCCACACATTGATATATAAATGTCCTGAAAATCAAATTTTAACCAGTCTATGCTAATGGTAGCCAATGACTGCCATCTGTTGCAAATGGTAGCTAATGGTAAGCAATGGTTAACGGTGGTTGCCATAGGCAGAAAAAACAACCACTGGCTGCCAGTAAACCGTTCGGAGTATTAAGCTTACGATTGGTACCAATGGTAACCAATGGTACTAATGGTAAAATTTGCAATGGTACCATTGGAAAAACTCAGAACGCATCCATTGTCAGTTTGTTTTCATTTTAAACCTTAACCCTTAAAGCGCCAATCACCACTGCAGCAGATGACAAATATTGCAACATCTTTCTCAATTTTCGACAAAAATAAGGTATAATATTACATGAGAATCGTCTGCCAGCAGACGATTCTCATGAAATATCATGCCTTATTTGTTATTTTTTAAAAAGGGGCAAAATTTTCAATTGTCGTCTGCTGCAAATTATAGGTGGCGCTTTATGGGTTAACAGGGGATAGATTGCCTCTCCAGAATTTCATGAAAATCTGTTCTGATTTTTTTGGCAACTTTACTTTCATTTATTACATTGTCAGCTGCTTCCTGAGAACAGGCTTTTCATGTTTAATTCAACATGTAAATGCGGGAGATCATAGTTAATATTATATCTCGGAGCTCTCAGAAATTGAGAGAAACTATAGCCGCTTTCGAACATGGAAAAAACGCTGACGGGAAATTTTTCCAAACTTAATTAAATTTGCTTCGGCAATTTATTGTCTCATTGGGAATAACCGGAAGAAGTTGTGCTTGTTCACGAAAACCATTAAAATTTCCGCTAGTCAAATTTCCATTTAAATACATTACTTTGAAATTGGAAATTAAATGTGGGAACATAAAACCACTCATGCAGATGATGTCATTTCTGCATTTGCAGCTGATAGGGCTATAAACCATTGTACGGTTAGGCGAAAAATGTTCCAGCCGTTTCTGTAGCCAATGTGGATTCAGATCAGCCAGCTTCTGAAGAAGCATCTATGATGTCTGATGTGACAATTTTGCTGTAAATTGTTTTGCTCCAACAGGGTTCAAGCTGGGTCCTGACAGTAAGGAGAAGTGACTTCTCCCTCCATGAAAATTAGTGAGAAGTGACGGTTAGATGAGGAGAAGTTATAGCGCAAAGTTACAGCATTTCCTGTCAGTTTAGAAGCAAATGAGCCATAACACTATCATTATTGCCATTAAACTTAAGGAGAAATATGACGTAATGGTAGTAGATTGTCACCACAGCTTCCAGAATGAAAATGAGTCTCCCTAAAAAAAAAAAGTTTTTTTTTTAGGGAGATTCCCACTTCTCCCTGGGTCCCATTTAGGACGAAATTTTGGCTCATAGGGCGACTATTTTGCCCTAGTCGCCCCCTAGCTTATTCTCTGTCTCAAACCTCAAATTGCAGTGCAAGATAATCAAACAAGGCGCAGCTATAGTTTTTAACTCAAATGTTGACATACCGTCTGATGAAAACCTTTGCAAACAAATTAGACCTAGGTCAGGCCTGACAAAATGTTGGGCCTGGTCATTGAGTGGATCCAAACTGTAAGACACGCTGATGGCATTCCTGATTTTTTTTTATGAAAAAAAGTTGATTTTAAAAAAATCTGCAGACGACAAAAAACAAAACATGCAAAAGTTAACTCTATGCTGTACTGCAATACTCTGTTGCCGTAGAGCAAACTAAAAAATGTATTTTAGAATATAGCCATCTCTTCACTAAACAAAAATTATGAGTAGGCTTTGGAATATACTTTATCCCAAAGAAACAATTCCATTGAGTATACACATGCAAAGAAAGCATGTTATGAATCTATTCCGAATAATTTCAGTGCATGGCGGTCGAATCCGGAGTTGCTATTATTAATTACAGTCCTAATATGGTGCGTCAGGCATGTCTTTTGATCATGCAATTCAACCCTTGCCTGCTGGGTAATTTTGCATGTTTTTTTTTATTCTCTTTAATCTTTTAAAGATATTTTATGGCATGGTACATGTAAGGGTTAAAACTAATACAGACCCCCCCCCCCTCCGATGACTGAAAAATTGTTTACTGGGAGGCAGAAAACAAACAAACCAAACAAAAAAACAAACAACTACTAAATACTAGGTTACCACGATACTGAAAAGGTGGTGTACCTTTACAAACCATGCAGACCCTCATGAAATGCAGCTTTATGCTGCATTTCATCTGGGTCTCCACTGTTTGCAAAAATACTTGTTTAGAGGTTTCCAGAATACAAAGGGTTAACCTGCAATGAGACAATGAATATAGATTAGAACCTGGTCAAGGTTGACCTTGGACCATTGACCTTGGAACTTTCAGTCAAGCTCGCTCATATTTGACTCTCTTCAATGATCTGGGTCCAAACTGTTTGCAAAGGTTGTCAGCAGACGACAAAAGTCACCGCTAGCAAGTAAAGTGATAATGAATTCTGTTTGACTTTTTCGTAGGAGTTCATTAAATAAGAATGAAAACAATTGTTTCTCCGTTCTCTATACGTTAATTGCCTTATTTAAGTACGTATCCCAATTGTTTTCTCCACTTTTCTCTCGACGAAAATCGATACGTAATGTCCATACATCAGCCTCCCATTTCAGGACTAGAATCGGCAGGAGCATAGAGTTTCCCCATTGATGGATGGTTTAATCCTTTGAACGCTGAATTTTTGAAAGGGGATCTTACATTAACCTACTTACCATATTAGCCTAAATATGGAAGATGGGTTAATCCTGAAAGCACTAATAACCGCTGTGGCAGACAACAATTTTTTAAGGGAGCACCGTAGCTCAGCTGGAAGAGTGCCAAATTCATGACCAGGAGGTCAAAGGTTCAAATTCCATTGTAGCAAGACACTTTGTTGTAGTACAACCCATGAAAGTGTCCCAACATGACTGAAAAATAGTTGACATGAACTTAAAACATCAATTCATTGAATTCAAAAAAAAATGTTTGTCATTCTTCAATGATTTATGAAAAAAAATAAGCTTGGCATTTTAAGTGAATTTTCTGTAGTGAATTGTCTGCTGTAGGGTGGCTGACAATTCACATGAAATGTGAAGCCTAGGGTCCCCTAAATTAGTTCTTTGCTAAACAGTGCAGACCCAGATAAAATGCTGCATAATGCAGCATTTTATCTGGGTCTGCACTGTTTAGCAAAGATAAAAATCGATCTTCAGAGAAAGAAATACAATATCTTTTGGATATTATAACTTGTGAACCCCTCAATATATACAATGGACCATCCTGACCTTAATGGAAAATTCCATTGGTCTTAAAATGGTTAATATGGCAGTGCTATGTTTGGGCTTACAGATTTTCGCTTCAATGTCTTTTATCATCCGTACTGTAAATTAGGAATTCTTCGAAAATTGGAAACAAATCCATATTCTTTTGAGATGGGGACCATCATGCGCAGATCCAGAAAGTATTGTCAGAGGGGGTACAACTTTGACAACTTTTTTTTTGTAGTTTGATGATGGGAGGAAGAACTCAAATACCGCTATTATTAGCGGGCCATCATTGGCCCGCCAGCGAAATGCCATTTAAATGGCAAAACATGGCATTTCGCTGGTGTGCCGATGATGGCCCAACATTGATTATTGGCTTAGTAGCCTTGTGAATTTTCAGTGGATCCGTACCAGTATTGCTAAGAAACCCTATATTTTGTGATTTTTCAGGGGGGTCCATATTTGGCCATAGACTATCCCTGAATGGAATAATAAAAGCAGTGATTGATTGGAAGCTTTCAATGGATCCTCTATTACTTCTGAGTTGTAACAAATATTGTCCGTGTCATTTATTCCAAGATATTTCCATCCTGGATATGACACCATTAGTCAATGTTTTAATTGATTATCTATAAAACCTTAACATCCCTCTAGATAAGATGAGGTACTCTCTTATCAATTTTCTTATTTCTCAACCAAAACATATGTTTTGGGTACTAAAAAGAACCATCTCAATGAGATGGTTCTTTTAGGCACCCAAAACAGATGTTTATGCTGGTGGATAGAAAAAACATTGACCAATTTATGCTATAAAAACAGTTTCTCTATACCTTATATATAATGGCTTAGATTGCTGGAATTTTGTGATGCATTCTTAGAATTGTAGATTCAAGTAGACTGGAGTCAAGATTGAATAAATGGATACAAGATACAAAAATAGATATGATATGTCATAGATAATAGCCTATGGAGTGCACCAAGAAGAAGAGATTTAGAATGAATATGATTGGTCACAGATGCATGTAATAGTCTATGGATTGCACCAAGAACAAGGCAAATTCGATGAATTTATATCCCCCGACGAAGGGTTATTTGAGAGAAACATGTAAATCACAAAACATAATCCCATTTATCTAACCCTTAGTTTACCTACAGTATCATTCAGATCATAACAAACGCCTGTCATGTATGTTTTAGTGCTTAGTTCAATAAAAAATATACTTACATCTGCACAATTTCAATATCTGACCTTTAAACCCAACCTCAGAGGTCAAGATTGTGTGTAAATTCAAAGTGTTACCTTGCATGTAGGTCTACACTTCTTCCACTTTTCTTTGATATGCAACATGACCACTTTTAGAAAAGAACAAAAAAGACCCTTTTACCCCACCCCAGGGGTTGTTGGTGTGTGTAATGACAGCACACTTGCTTTCATGGTGCTCTGTGCTCAATTCCCTTTAATTTGATATGCAACATGACTACTTTCAGTAAAAGATATAGTTTGACCTTTTGACCCCACCCCTTGGGTCAAGGGTGTAACTGTGGGCAAAATATTTGCTACCATGTTGCTGCCAGCGTCGTCAGCTTTAATTTGATATGCAACATGACTACTTTCAGAAAAATATATATAGTTTGACCTTTTGACCCCCCCCCCCCCCCCCCCCCCCCTGGGTCGAGGTTGTGTCTGTGGCCAAAATATTTGCTACCATGTTGCTGCCAACGTCGTCAGCTTTAATTTGATATGCAACATGACCATATTCTGAAAAAGTTTAACTTTTGGCCTCGGCCCCACCCCCTAAGTCCACCAAAGGGGCTCGGAATCAGGCCTTCAAACTGAAATCCCGTTTGATATGTTTCATATCTATTGCTGCTCTGCCTGCATGCAAAATTTCAGCAAAAAAAATTAATAATTGCCTTAGTTATTGCAAAATTTAAATATTTGACCTTTGACCCCTTAGGTGGGGTCAAAGGGGGTGGGGTAAAACTTTGACACTGCCATTCTTATCTACAGGCACTTGGCAATCATGGTCTATAGCGAGAAGTTGGTAAATATAATAGCTTTGATGAAATGTGAAGATCATTACACAAAAAAGCTAATATAGGTTTTGCCTTATAATTGCCTATACTTAAACAAGGGCAATAACTCAAGTGTTAAGAAGTCGATTTTGACCAAACTTATAGGATATCAAGAGTCCATGGTACTAATCATTTGTACCAAGAATGAATTAAATCTGAACAATAGGTACTGAGATATGAATCCGGACGGACGGACGGACGGACGGACGGAATGGACGGACGGACAGACGGACGGACGCAGCCAAAACTATATCCCTCCGACTTCGTCGGGGGATAAAAAGTGATTTAGAATGAATATGATTGGTCATATATAATAGCCCATGGATCGCACCAAGAAGAAGAGATTTAGAATGAATATGATTGGTCACAGATAATAGTCTATGGATTGCACAAAGAAAAAGTGATTTAGAATGAATATGATTGGTCATATATAATAGCCCATTGATCGCACCAAGAAGACAAGATCTAGAATAACTATGATTGGTTATAGATAATAGTCTATGGATTGCACCAAGAAAAAGAGATTTAGAATAAATATGATTGGTCTTAGATAAAAGCCTATGAATTGCACCAAATTGAAGAGAGTTTTTGTTTGATTTGATTCTTTATTCCATCAACAATCTTTCAGTTATGTAGGGACAGGTCTTCCTGGGTTGAACCAGTACTAAGCGAGGATTAATGTTGCTCAAGGACACAACGCAGTGATGCCAGTAAGGCTCGAACCCCCTGCCCCTCAGTCTCAAGTCAAGCACTCTACCTATAAAATTGATAAGAGCTAGAATGAATATGATTGGTCATAGATAAAAGCCTATTAATTGCACCCAATAGAAGAGGGTTAGAATGAATATAATTGGTCATAGATAAAAGCCCATGGATTGCAACAAGAAGAAGAGATTTAGAATGAATAAAATTGGTCATAGATAAAAGCCTATTAATTGCACCCAATAGAAGAGGGTTAGAATGAATATAATTGGTCGTAGATAAAAGCCCATGGACTGCAACAAGAAGAAGAGATTTAGAATGAATATGATTGGTCATAGATAATAGCCTATAGAAAGCATCATAAAGAGATTTAAAATGAATATGATTGGTCTTAGATAAAAGTCTATGAATTGCACCAAACTGAAGAGAGTTAGAATGAATATGATTGGTCATAGATAAGAGCCAATGAATTGCACCAAATTGAAGAGAGTTAGAATAAATATAATTTGTCATAGATAATAGACCATGGATTGCAATAAGATGAAGAGATTGAGAATGAATATAATTGGTCATAGATATTAGTCTATGTATTGCACCAAGGAAGATTTAGAATGAATATGATTGGTCATTGATAATAGTCTATGGATTGCACCAAGAAGAGATTTAGAATGAGTATGAGAGCCTATGGATTGCACCAAGTAGAAGAGATTTAGAATGAATATGATTGGTTATAGATATTAGTCTTTGGATTGCACGAAGAAGAGATTTAGAATGAATTTGATTGGTCATATATAATAGTCGCTGGTTTGAGACTCACTGCAGGTACCATGTTATGTCTTTGAGCAAGATATTTTCTTATCTGCTTAGTACTGGTTCAACCAAGGAAGCATCCAAACATGACTGAAAAATGTTGACTGGGATGTAAATAATGAACTAAAAAAACAAAAACAACATAGGATATGTTGTGATATCCTTCAGAGGATATTAATATAGGATATCAATATTGATATCATCTTGGACCAGGCCCTACAACATGTTCTCCTGACATTGGATCCAAACTGTTCGACACTCCGCTGGTACTCCTGACAGAATTTTGAAGAAAAAAAGTTATTTTGAAAAAAACTGCAGACCACAAAAATTATGAGACGTTACCCAGCATGCAATGGGGCTAAAATTACACCATGGTTCACTCTTTAATCTTAGTCCTTAAAGCACCTGCAAAAAAATCATAAGAAAATGCTGTCTACTTAAATCGTCTGCTGCAAATTTTCCCTAACATTATTTGACTAACGTTAGTAAAGGGGCAAACAGTGTGACCCAGATCAGATTGCTCCTCTGATCTGGGGCTACACTGATTGTCGAAAAGGCTTCTAAAACATTTCAGCAGACAACAAAAGCAAACGACTGATTGTGACTGGCATTTTAAGGGTTAAATATGAATGAAATGGTCTCATCCTCGGCTGCACTATCATAATCCATTATCATCCATCCTGCACTTAGCCAACTTCCTGCAACTACAATAGATATACCTAGCTAGAGATATGACGCCAAATTCAATCGAAAAATTGTGATACATTTATAACTGTTTCATGAAAACATTTGTTGGGGTGTTAATTGGAAGCACCACGATGAGATGTTTCCAATGAGTACCCACAACATATGTTTTTTTATAGAGTTTACTCTTGTAAGCTGACAGTTTGCTCGTTTAAAGGTGGAACTGTGCAACACAAACACACACCCATGGTAAGAGCCAAAGTTCTTATTAGAAAAGGTAATGGATCGAATGGCAAACAATGTCAACCCTGATCAGACAGCTCCTGATCTGGGTTTACACATACATGCCATCAACTAGACAGGCTCCAGTCCTGAAAACAAGCTCCAGTCCTGAAAACAATTTTTCATCAATGTGTCATTTCATATACTTGTAGCCAGTCTTACTCTGATGGCTCTGTTTTAAAACAGAGCCATCAGAGTTAGACTGGCTACAAGTATATGATACGACACATTGAAGAAAAATTGTTTTAAGGACTGTAGCCAGTCTAACTACTATATAAAGCACCCACCACAGCTCCCTCAGCATTCCAGGAAATCCCTGAAAAGTCTTATCCTAGATGAAACCTAGGTTGGGTTAGACGCATTTTAAGCCATGGAAGAGACCAGGAAGGAGCAGTATTTTTACCCTGAGCATAAGAAGATTTGTCAAATTACAAAATATAAGACTTCACTTTATTAAAGCAGCATTGCCAGGGTTAATCATCATGAATTACCGCCTCAATTGTCACCTATAGGACAGGAGAAGACTCGTTTCCATTTTATTACACCTACATTTCCCCCAAGACAGTTTCCTAGACTTCCTAATTCACTCCAAGCTTAGCAAGAAGAATCTTAACCCTTTCCTCACTGGCCGCAACTTCTACCGTCTGCTGATAACCTTTGCAAACAGTTTGGACCCAGATAAGGACCGACGGAACGTCGGTCCTGATCTGGATCCGAACCGTTTGACACTTTGATAGAAATCCTGAAAGAATTTTTTTAAAAAGTTAATTTTGAAAAAAGTTAGCAGACGACAACAAGAGCATGAAATATTACCCAGCATGCAAAGAGTTAACCCTTAAAGCCCTACCTATGATTTGCAGCAGACGACAATATCAAATTTTGCCGCTTTTTTCCAAAATAACAAACAAGATATGATATTTCATGAGAATCATGAAATATCATACCTTATTTTTTTGAAAATTGGGAAAGATGTCACAAAATTGGTCGTCTGCTGCAGTCGTGATTGGTGCTTTAAGGGTTAACCGCCATCTTCACAAGCTGATATAGGCTCTCCACTGGTCTCAAGTAGAACAATTTACATAAAATTCAGACTCATCCAGACTGTATCAGTGCTCAATCAATCTCTTCCTAAACTGATGACAAAAGTAGATAAGAGAATAATTGATAGTTTTCTTATTTTACTTCTCAGACATTTTATTTTTCTTAGATTTCATTTAGAAATATTTACATTTTCGAAGCAATCCTTTAATGAATCTTTAGATTTTTGCAACCATTCATAGCCTCATAAATTACATGAGTTTGATTGACAGCTGCCAAACTCTCTTGCCCATGCAATACGCTTTGAACATCGAACTCATTCGCCAGAAGTGACACTGGTGTTGTGATTGACAGTGAGCCACACTTGAATCGCACGTGCAAAACAAGCCTCTTGTTTGCTCCATTGGTTGTCCGTGTTCATGCTGGCTGTTCCGCTTTTCCATTTTACACTCCGACTAAACCATTAATATGATTATATTGTACAAACAAAAATGTTTACATTCCTAAATTAAAAGTATTTTCCATATTTTAGATCTTCATAATAAAATGTAAATATCATAAATTCAATTTTTTGAAGGTTCATGGAATCATGAATACTTCGGGTCTCTTGCAAAGTTAATGTGAAGCCCGAATCATGAATACTTCGGGTCTCTTGAAAAGTTAACGTGAAGCCCGAATTACTTTGCAAGAGAAGAAAAGTATTCATGATTCCATGAACCTTCCAAAAATCAAATTCATTTCTTAATTGAATTTCACTTTGCGGATGTTCGTGAATGTTACTATTTATTGTATGAATGCCATCAGGTCAGTTCGAAGTAAGTGACATACAAAAGGTAGTCATGCCAACTTTGAAGTAAGCCTTATACAAGGACCACACCCTACGTCACTGGAAGAGACTTCGCGTGATATTTTTGATGACATTTACTGGACATATGTGAAGGATTTGTGATTTTATTACCATTTTTTCTGTTTATTCATTTTCTTTGCCCCACCAAAGAAACCAATGTTCAAGGACATTACGCAGTGCCTCCATAAGACCCTAGAATCCACAACCCCTTGATCCTGAATCAAGCACTCTACCTGACTGAGCCACGGCACTCCTCTGGGTGACTTCGAATTAACAAGATTTGACTGTATTACAACTAAACAGTTATTATCCCACGCTTTTTTAAAAAAGCGATGGGGATATTGCAATCTTCTCTGTCCATCTTCTCTGTCCGTCCGTGAGAACGTCCGTCTGTCTGACATCCGTCCGTCAGACAGTCACGCTATCTCCTCCTTGACCATTGGATGTAATCCAACCAAATTGAGTGTGTGAGTTGCTCACATGAATGGGGTGTGCATCAGAAAAAAATGCCCTGCCCCCTGGGGCCCTGGGGAGGGGCCAAAAAGTTTGTCACTTTGTCTGTCTGTCTGTCCGTCCTTTCGTCACGCTATCTACTCCTAAACCATTGGACGAAATCCAAACAAATTTTGTGTGTGAGTTGCTCACATGAATGGAGCCTGCAACGGCACAATTTTTTTTGCCTCACCCCCTGGGGCCCTGGGGAGGGGCAAAAAAGGTCAAAAATCATTTAATTTCAATTACAAAGTCAATTTCAAAAATTTTAAAACCAGGCTTGGTGTGTCTTCTCACACATGAAGGAGATATAACATATCAGATAGGATTTTCATTTGGTCGCCTGGGTCATGCCCCAGGGGTGGGACTTTGGGGTACATGGGGGGTGGGGAGGTAAAAATTTTAATTTTTCCGAAATTCAACCAAATTTGGTTTGTGAGTTACTCACATGAATGGCATGTTCTTATTTTTTTGGGTTCCCGCCACCTGGGGCCCTGGGGAGGGGCAAAAAAGGTCAAATATCATTTAATTTCAATTACAAAGTCAATTCCAAAGATTTTTAAACCAAACCTTGTATGTCTCCTCACAAATGAAAGATATAAAACATATAAGACATGATTTTCATCCGGTCGCCTGGGTCATACCCCAGGGGTGGGACTAGGGGTTGCTGGTGACCTTGGGGTGGGGTCAAAAGGTCAAATACCATTAGATTTCTTCCAATGCGGTGGGGATTTGCGATGTCACGCCATCGAATGTGTTCTTGGTTTTTGTTTGATTTGATTCTTTACGTCCCAGTCTACAATTTTTCAGTTATGTCGGGACCAGTCTTCCTAGGTTGAACCGGTACTAAGCAAGGATAAATGTGTCTTGATCAAGGACACAACATAGTGACCCCAGTGAGGTTCGAACCCGCGGCCCTTCGGTCTCATGTCAAGCACTCTACCACTGAGCCACTGCTCTACCTAAACAGTTATTTTGGCAAACAGTTAAGACTCAGGTGAAATGCAGTATAATGCTGCATTTCATCAGGGTCTGCACTGTTTGCTAACTAAAAGATAAAAACAAACTTCAGACACAGAAATACATCATAATTGAGAAACTTCCACCTGTGACCCCATAAAATACAAAATGGGCAATCCCATACTTATTGTATCAACACGTATGGGAAAATCCATTAGAATACGAGGGATAATACTCACCATCACCAGAAGCATCAAAAGGGGATCTCCGCCCTGACTGGTTTCCCCCCATGATAGCTACACATCCTATGGAACACCCCAGAATGTTAGGAACCAGTGAATCATTTATTCTCTCTTCAACAGATCTGGTTTCCTTAGAAAGTGAAGACTTGATTGCCACAATATTTCCTGTAACCGGTCATTACATGGTCTTCATCTGTATAAAAGTTGTAAAACATATCATTAATTGACAACTTAAATCATATTTGCTGTTGATTCCTTCCTCGCATGCTACTAAAAGAACTTGAAAACTCAAGATATAGAGGATCTTACATGAGTGCTCATGTATTATTGAATTTATTAAACGAGTTTAGGAAAGGCAATAAAATGTGAGGCTTCAACCAAAACAAATGTTGTGGGTACTCAGAAGAACTGTCTCAATTAACTGGTCCTTTTGAGCACCCAAAACAAATGTTAAAACTAATAAATAAGAAAATACTCACGATTTTGCAATCAAATTGTCATTAAAATTTAATTTTCTTATAACAATGTTGTGGGAACTCAAAGGAACTGTCTCAATGAGACGATTCTTTTGAGCACACTAAACAAAACCATGATATCATCCAAATATGCTATTGCAAATTTATCACAACCTAATAAAACAACAGACATGAACTCTTGGATAACAGCAGGCGCATTTGAAAGGCCAAGAGGCATAACATTGAACTCAAATAACCCTAGGGGACATGCAAAAGCTATTTTCTCTTTATCTGTTTTATTCATGGCAAATTGCCAATACCCACTCTTTAAATCCAATGAAGTAAAGTACTTTGCTTTCCCAAGTAAAGCTAGAATGTCATCTATCAATGTTAAATGGAATTAATTTTCCTTAGTTACCTGATTTAACTTTCTGAAAAAATACAAAATCTTTTTCTGCCATCTTTCTTATCAACAATTACAACAGGAAATGACCACAGTTACCTTGACCTTCTGATTACATCAGCATCTAACCTTTCATCTACTGCCTTATCTATAACTTCCCTACTCTTAATTGGGGTTCTATAAGGACTCATTATATATGGTTCACTTTTCCCTGCGCCAATATTCATTTCAATTGTCTCTGTATGGCCTAGTTATGAATCCTTATTTGCAAACAAGTCTTGATCTTCTGTAAATAATTTCTCAATTTTTGACCTATATTGCTGTGGTACATCTAATTCATTTTTCTAGGTCAATTTTGCTTTCAAAGGTATTATCTTTAATTATTGAATTAACATTTGACATATTATGAATGCCTGATATCTTAGCCAATAAACCATGCCTATAGATTTTGATGAACTTGGTAGAGGTGCCTTGTGATTTCAGAAAAGAAGATTTTTTCATGTTTTCCCTCTGTAAGCCTATGTGAAACATGTGACCCCCAAGGCGGGCCCATTTGTGACCCCAGTGCTAATATTTGAACAACTTGGTAGAGGTCCACTACATGATGCTACAAACCAAATATCAAGGTTCAAGGCCTTGTGGTTTCAGACAAGATTTTTAGAGTTTTTATCTCAAAAATATATTTTTAGCCTGTGTCACCTAGACATGCAATGGGCAAGAACCTTTGAACAACTATTAAAGAGAGCTATATAAGAATCACTCCAGCCAAGTTTGGTAAAAATCCAGCCAGTAGTTTAGGAGATGTCCTTTGAAGAAATTATTGACGACACAAGATGGACGACAGACATCCAACAATCACAATAGCTCACCAAGAGCCAATGGCTCAGGTGAGCTGAAAAAAAAAACTGCCCTAGGAAGAAAATCGAAAATCTGGGAATGTCATGCAATGGCCTATGGATTTCTACGTGTGTAGTATAAATAAGGTCAGATAGCTCTCTCATTTCTTCACATTTACTTTTTACGCAATAAAGGATCGCATTAAAAGTATAAAATATGACATTCTGAGAATACTTTCTGAGTTTTATTTAAACTACAAACATAGAAATCTATGGGCTTTTGCATGACATACCTGGATTTTCAATTCTCTTCCTAGGACATTTTTTTAAATTGAATAGCAGTTGAGAAAAAACAACTGTTGCATGACATTCTCTGATTTTTTATTCTCTTCCTGGAGGAAATGTTTTTAATATTCAATCAGATGTTGAGCATTGGATCGTTTGGTAGACTTAATTATGGCGTGATTCGGATTCAAACAGCAATCACTCACTTGTGGTATTTGTTTTGTTTGATTTGATTTATTACATCCCATCAACAATCTTTCAGTTATAAAGGGATGGATCTTGCTGGGTTGAACGAGTACTAAGCTAGGATTAATGTTCTTGCTCAAGGACACAACGCAGTAACGCCTTTGAGGCCCGAACCCGTGGCCCCTGGGTCTTGAGTCAAGTACTCTACCGCACTCTAGCAGCAAAGCGGGAAACCAGGCCATGGTATAATCCCAGTCAATATCCAAAACTATTGCCTGGGCAATAGTTCAGTGACTGATGACATAGCAAAAAATAGACAATTACTATATATAAGTATATCTGCGAAGGACATTTGAGTGGATTGAGTGGACAAATGGGCGGGGAAAAAATGGACATTTGAGCGGCAAAAAAAGTGGACACTTGAGTGAAATGGAAAATAGCCCATTTGAGCGGATTACCTGTATACCTGTGAATGGATGTTAGCCAGGTCAAAGATTGTTCAGTCCAATTACGACTCAATCTTTGTCTGTTGCCCCACAGAACTAAGTTTATGTATGATACCAAAATGATCAGTCCTTGTTCCTTTTTTATTGGAGTAAGTTTGTACTCTGTACACTGATTTTGAAATGCTCTTTGAATCATTAGGCAGTAACACTTCTATGACATGTGCCTTCTTCTGCCTTCTTCTGTGCTCTAGATCTGATGTGGTGCCTCTCTAGCTGTTGCCACGAAATATCGCCTGTTTTCACGTCCAGTCTGTAACTATACACATCCAAGATTTTTTTTTTCTATGGTTGGTTTCTACCACCGAAATATCCATCTTTCATGCAATAACACATTCGAGTGACTGACTAAAATGATCCAAATATATGCTGAGTTAATACTTTTTAGTTTATACTATTGATGACAAGAAGAAGCAGCTTTTGTTTTGATAAACACTATACCTGTTCCTACCTGTAATTTCTTTTTCACTCAATGGTCTACTTTAAAAACGCTCAAATGTCCACTTCTTACTTTTCCGCTCAAATGTCTTGTGCCTAAGTTTATAGATGGTTGGGTAATAATTTCAGTCATGCATGGTATGCATGAACAAAGGTCAACAAATATAGCCACACAAGCCTGACTATAAGCCAGTTTGACAATGATAGACATGATAAATTAGGCACTGCCTTGTCAATAATAAAGAATTCTACTTTCGTAAATCTGGGTTTAAGCCCTCCAGTAAAATATTTATTGACCCTTCCAAGGCCGTACTTCTTTCGTGAATCTTTATGTTTTTTCTGTCTTGTGTTTGCTATGCCTTTGTCCTCGTCTGTTTATATGTACCTTGTGGTCACCTGCTGGGAAAGGGCTGACCTCTTGGCTCTCGTTTGTGGTGTCTCACTTTCCCATTGGTATCCTAGGTCAGGTGTGGTACTTGATTGTATCGATTCCTAATCTTTGCACCCTTACTTACTTTCATATGAAAATGGCACTGGTACTGGTAACCAGTGAAGGCTCAGGCTAGCCTGTACATAGGTGCATTCTTGTCAGAGTTTTTGCTGTTTGCACACAGAGAAGATGTTGGCTCAGACCAAAACCTAGACATCTACACACCAACCCATTGCAGGCCTTCAGATTTATGGTGGGCCCAGGTCATTGTCTTAAGATATCAAAATATGGCCAGTACTTTCCAAGGCAGTGGGCCCAGTGGACCCATCCTTTTTAGTTGTGAAAAAATCTCACTTTAATAACAATATTCACCTTACAGGGAGTCTACAAACTCCACAAAACAGATTTTAAATACATGTCTTAAGCAGCCACTCAAAAAAGACAAAAAAACAAAGATCTTAATAACAAATGCTCCATGGGTCACTTTGGCCCACAAATCTTGAAGAGAATCTGAAGCCCTGCCATTGGGCCATTCAAAATTGACATAATACCTAATTTTATATACCATATTCACACAAATGTCCACTGTGTGCATAACTTTCCCTCAAATCCAAGAAAATTACCACAAAATGTGTCGTCTGCTATGGTGGTGATTGTAGCTTTTTAATGTCTTAGAACACCTACTGTATGCAAAGAGAGCAGATCTATCTTGACAGTAATGATCCAAGAAACTTATCCAATATTCTTGAAATGTTAGTTCATCAATAATTTATAAGAATCTCTGCGAATATCTAATCCAGATTAGAGACACACAAAGTCCAGTAATGAACATAACTTCATGTCAGTTTCCTGATCAACTCCACTGACAGTGAAACACTACGCCCACTTGAGTAACATTTTGTTCAGGAAGCATCTACTTTTATCAATTATGACCACACTTATCAGCTTTAGCACAACATATCTTATATGGTGCAAGGTCTGCACTGACATAGATGGTATATAAACGGGTATGTGCATTAATGGGCGAATTTGGTCCCCTTAAGGGGAGAAAACTGAAAATTGCTTTTCACAAATTTCTTTTGATTGGTTTATTAGAAGAATGACTGAAGTGTAAAATTTCGGCATTTATCTAAATTTTACTATTGCTACGGTTACAAAAATGGCCGACAAAATAGGCATAAAATAGAGAAATTGCCACTTTTGACCAACTTTAAGACTTTTAGAGACCGAATTTTTAAGAATTAAATATCAGCACAGCTAAATACCAAAAAATCCTTTTTATTTATTGTGTGCCATAATAATTTTCATCATCTGTTGAAATATATTTTTGGTATTTGCTTGTGCTCTATGTTAATTGCTCTGTCAAACATCTCAAATTTGCTCCAAAATAGTCAATTTCCTATTTTCAGCCTATTTTGGCTGCCATTTTGTTACCATAGCAACCGTAAAAGTCAAACTAACATCAGACTTATACACTTAGGCCATTGTTCTAATAAACTAATAAGAAGAATTTGGTGAGAAGCAAATTTCATTTTTTGGCCTCATAGGGGGCCAAAAATAGCCTCTTTATGCATGTAGCTCTTTACGTATAGGTTAAAGATTATATTACAATTATAAAGGAATTAAGCGGGAACAAGCGCAGATCTATGACCTACTTCTATTATAGTTTTCTCCTCTTTTACATAACTGGGCCTTTAGAAATCTTCATGGATTTACTTAATGATTTACTTAATAGATATTACACAAATTGAAAAAAAATATGTGATGAAGTGGGCCAAAAATTTAAAGTTTTCTGCAAACTGATTTGTTGTAAAGCACAGGAAGGGGCAGAATAAACTATAAAGGATGAAAAAGCTTCAAGGTCAGAGACAAAGTTGCAAAAAATGAAATAAATTACAGTGATGATAATGTTCAAATCACATGTACATCCTCATATCATGAAAAACACACCTGAAAAATGTCAAAAAGTGCAGCATAAAATTTTATGTGGTGCTGTGCTCACAAAGTACTCACTCGACGGACATGGCACAAACATTTTAATAGCCTCCTTCCACTAATTTCAGGTGACGAAAACTGAAAATCCAGATATGATGGCTCAAAATGAGTGCTTTTGTCTGGATCTTCACTGTTTGCAATTGTTTATCCAAATTCAGCCGCTGTATCAAGCTCACCGATATGATCCAGGACTTTATTTAGAATGAATAACAAAAAATTAATTTTCTTTATTTCTCAACCAAAACATATAATGTGGGTCCTCAAAAGAACCGTCTCAATGAGACGGTTCTTTGAGCACCCAAAACATATGTTTAAACTAATGGGTAAGAAACTATTTAAAATTTTTCTCTCAAAAAACCTATGCGATCCTACTCACTCTTATTGGAGAATTTCATTTTCATTGGTGAGATTCATCTTCTTGTCTTATATAATGTTGATCTTCAACTTCAACTGTTTCCCTGGTACTGTCAAATAAAACAAATCATTACTATATTTAGCACAATAATTAAATTTTATGTTTCTAAATGCTCTTTATTTGTAAGAGAAGTTTCAAACATACATAAATTTTCCTTTTTTAAAAGGAGGGCTTGCCCAGTTGATCATACATATATGGGCCTCGACGTGAGAAAATCTGTCTACGGGGGTTTGCGAACAACAAAGGCGCAGACCAGCCTGCGCATCCGCGCAGACTGATCAGCGCCTTTGTTATTCGCTTTTCAAAAAGTATGATATCTAAACTTGCTTCGAGCGAAATTTCACTATTCTGGCTTGGCTCTGTAGCTGGGAAGACTGGTTTGAGTCTCGCTTTATTGGAAACCCCGAAGACAGGTTTTGTCGCTACGAGGCCCTTATATATATGATCAAAAAGTCACAAAACACTCCTCATTCTAAGCATATTCAGGCTCAATGCTTCTCAAATCTTGACCAAGATAGTCTCGACTTGCCGTAGATTCACTCTGTACAGAGTTATATGAACACCCATTGTGTTTACAAACATTATTTTCATGTGAATGTCTGCAACTTGTATCACCTGAAGATAGGCTTGGGAGCGCAGTGGCTCAGTGGTAGAGTGCTTGACTCAAGACCGAGGGGCCCCGGGTTCAAGCCTCATCGGCGTCACTGCGTTGTGGTCCTTGAGCAGGACACATTCATCCTAGCTTAGTACTGGTTCAACCCAGGAAGATCTGTCACTGTTTAACTGAAAGATTGTTGATGGGTCGTAAAGAATCAAACAAACAAAACAAAACAAAAGACAGGCCCTAACTGTGATTCATTCGTAACACATCTAAATTACCCTGTGACAAATATTGGAACTTTTACAGCTGTTTATACCAATCAATGGTGCAAAAAAATTAAACTGGGTAAGGTCATCATTGATTAACACTTGTGTCAAATTAAATACCTGATTGACATATGTCCTTTGTATTCTTCTAGGGTCATAAAACTAAGAAGTACTGGTGCACCATTTCAAGAAGGCTCCGGACTCTTTTCTAGAACTGAAGCCAGATGTCAAGGTCACAGTGACCGGGAAACAGTAGGTGACACTCCGCAGCCCCAAGATTAGACTGGAAACCGCCCAAACAGTTGAAATGTTCCTATACTCAGCCAATACCTCACACTACAAGAAATTATCCTCTCTAATAGCACTTTAACTCTTTCAAACTGTTACAGTTTTAGCTTTCATTGGGGTATTAGAGAAGAGAAAATGTATATATCTATAATATAATAGTATAATCAGGATAAAACTTAACTGAAACGACTGCACAAGTCTACCCCAAGATATATCTGCATACAAAATTTGCTACCTCAAAGAATATAACTGAATTGTAACTGATCGAAGCATTCATAGGTATTCTAACCCTTAAAGTGCCAATCACGACTGCAGCAGACGACAAATTGTGCAACATCTTTCCTAATTTTCGAAAGAAATAAGGTATGATATTTCATGAGAATCATCTGCCAGGAGACGATTCTCATGAAATATCATGCCTTGTTATTTTTCAAAAAGCGGCAAAATTTGAAATTGTCCTCTGCTGCAAATTATAGGTGGCGCTTCAAGGGCTAATTAACTCATTCTGGGATTCGGGAGAGGCAAGACAAGCAATGAAACCAGGAAAGAGGGAGCCCTCAGAGTAACTACTCCGCCATGTGCAAATGAGCCAGTCCCAAAAGTGGAAAAAGATGTGGCAGATTCAGAAGCAGTCAGTGACTACTGGGTCACTAGTTGGTGATGTTGATAATGATGAACTAGCAGGCCTTTAGTTAAGAGAGTATACCAAAAAAATAATTTTCTTATTTCTCAACCAAAACATATGTTGTGGGTACTCAAAAGAACCGTCTCAATGAGACGGTTTTTTGGAGCATCCAAAACATGTAAACCCTTAAAGCGCCAAGAAAAAAAATGCATCTGAAAATGTTGTGTGCTGCAAATAATTGCCTAGCATTACTGACGAATTAAGTATAGAAGCAATCAGCGTGGACCCAGAACAGACTGCTCCTATAGGAGCAGTCTGACCTGGTCCACACTGTTCGCCAGAGGCTTCTTAAACATTTCAGCAGATGAGAGAAGCAGACAACTTTTCTTGCGATTGGCGCTTTAAGGGCTAAAATTGATCCATTCTTAGCAATTTGTGGGGTTGGTGATCTGTGTGGAATAGGAGCATTAAGCAGGCAAGTAGGGTAAATGTTCTAAAATGTGGAACACTTTTCTTTTTCGGTTCGCAAATTTTGTTTGTTTGATCCTTTACCTCCCATCAACAATCTTTCAGTTATAAAGGGATGGGTCTTCCTGGGTTGAACCAGTACTAAGCTAGGATTAATGTTCTTGCTCAAGGACACAACGCAGTGACGCCGGTGAGGCTCGAACCCGCGGCCCCTCGGTCTCGAGTCAGGCTTCGGTTTGCAAATAAAATGTTGGTTATCAGGGCTGGAATTCACAAAATGCTTGCTAAAATGGCAAACAGGGAGGATCCTGATCAGACTGCTTTTTCAAAAGCAGTCTGACCTGAATCTGCCCTGTTTGTCTAGGCCTTTTTGGCAGGCAGCTAGTGTTCAAAATTTTAGGGCATCTTCTATATAAGCCTGATCTGGCCCCGAGGTTTTAAAAAATTTCCCATGCTCAACTTGGCTGAGCACAAAACTTATCCTGCTCATAAATGTTAAAATGCCAACAATAGTTGGCATTTTAACATTTATTAGCATGATAAATACAACACCTGAGAGACTTGATAAAGCAAGAAATTTCTTCGTTTGTTGGTATTATAACATTTTTGAGCAGGTGAAATTTCGTGCTCAGATGAGATGAGTATGATTAAGTTTTATAACCTCGGGGCCTGGATGCTAATTCTGAAGACAGGTTTCCTCATAACACGAATCAGTGACGATACATATCTCTCATGTTAAATGAATTAAGCAAGATAGGTTCAATGAAATATACTGGGATTAAATTTACAAGAATAATCACCCAATTACTCCATTGAGATGCCATGCCGATAAGCTTGCACATTTCAAAACCAATTAGCATTACATCTAGTACAGTTTTTTGGGGGGTTAATTGATGTTTTTGTGTGCGTTTTGTTGTGTTTTTTTAAACCACACTAAGACCTTTTCTTAAAATGACTACTTTAAAATAAGTTTGCATAGATTTCACATTCTGTGTGTTTCCTAAAATCCATTAATAAATCTAGATACCTACTTTTTGCCAGTCACATCAAGCACAATGGTTAGCCTGTTCCGAAAACAACAATCCAACATTATCACTCTATAAATTGCAAATATCAACTGAACAAAATACTTTAATCCTAATGGAATGTATAGACACAACATTCCATAAACAAATCTTACCAGACTAGTGAATTGGAAGATGTCAACTTTTTCAATAACACAAAAAACACATTAACTAGACTGTTTCAAAACCACATTTGAAATTCAACTATCTACAAAGGTCTAGATGAACACAATTTTTGAGCGTCAAATTGTGTATATTTTTTAACCATCAATTTTAACATCAATTTCGGGTGCTAAAAAGAACCGTCTCATTAAGACAGTTCTATGTTTTGGTTACGAAATAAGAAAAACAATTTTGGTATGCGCTCTTAACTAAAGGCCTGTATCATCCTTCATATATACATCTTATCAAGAAAAAAAAACAATTTTTTGCCAAACTGGCTAGTCTGTTCCAAAATAACATTTCAGAACATTTCAGAACTATTGATTGCAGGAAACACATGATTTTTCAAATTTGAAAATTGAATAGTAGGAATTACAAAGACATCAGTATAATGCTGGGTAATTTTTCATGTTGTTTGTTGACTTTTCTCAAAATTAACTTATTCTAGAAATTCTTTCAGGAATACTATCAGTGTCAAACAGTTTGGATCCAGATCAGGACCGACATTCTGTCGGGCCTGATCTGGGTCCAAACTCTTTGCAGACAACAAAAGTTGCCACTAGCATTGAAAAAGTTTATTTACTATCTTGCCAGCCAAGAGTGACAGTGACGTCATGTTTTGGTTTACAAAGTTATCAGGGACTTATAATCGATATACCACTTGTGTATTAATCCTATCTGCAGGATAGGATTAATACACAAGTGATCTATCGATTTGCATTTTCTCAAGTGAAGTATAATCGTTAGTGCTTTACTTAGCAATTGTAAACAAAGTATTACATCACTGTCACTCTTGGTTGGCACGACAGTAGATTTTTGTTTTTGCTTGTTTGTTTTGTTGCTTTACATCCCAGTCAACAGCTATGGTCATGGCGGGACGGTCAGTTCACCTAACCACACTTTTTCCTGGGTAAGCTTGAACAAGCAGTTAACCAGTACTTTGTACAGGTACTTTTGCTTGTAACTGAAAACAACCCTTCTTAAATCAAGGGTAACAACCTACGTCATAGCATTGATGTTGTGAACACGTAGTACGGCGCCATCTTTGATTTACAAGGTCAGTTTTTCCCCTTCGTAAAATTAAACAAATGAGTGTCTGTACAAACAAAGCAGTGCAGGCGGTGCCTAACATCACACTTGAACAGAATATATAACGGTCACGCCCCGATATGCCGTTGCCTTTGTAATCATTCACCCACAAGAATCGAAGCGGGAGACACGAGGATAATTTTAGCAGTCACCCACTTCGATTTTTGTGGGTGAATGTTTACAAAGGCAACGGCATTTCTGGACGTGACCATTGTATATTCTGTTCAAGTGTGATGTTAGGCACCGCCTGCACTGCTTAGTTTTGACTGTCACTAATTTGTACGACATTTACGAAGGGAAAAACTAACCTTGCAAATCAAAGATTGCGTCATACTACGTGTTTACAACACCCACGCTATGACGTAGGTTGTTACCCCTGTTAAATGATTCAGCTGAAGGGAAGAGAATGACAATAGAATTCATTTCATGATCAAAGAATGGGGCCGGGCCGGGATCGCCCTGAATCTGCAGTCAGACTCACATCTGTATCCAGACACATTATCTACTACGCTACAGGGCCCTGTATTTAGATTTATGTGGTTTACTAATATATGCTATGCATCGCACAGTTTAATGCATTTAAGAGTTTCATGTGCTTTGCATTGTGCAGGTTTCATACACATTCTCAAAACAAGATAACTTAATTAACAAACCACATGTACATGTACATAATAATGAAACAACCTGTTTTCCTGGTTATGTTGGCACATTGTCATTCATCCAATTTGGTAAATTACTCATGACCTTGCAATTATGGAATTCAATACTTAAAAAAGCTTGTGATATTGGATTAAATTTTAGATTTCAACTGAAAAAATTACTTTCATCCTAACAGCACATGTCTTAGGAAACTAAATTCTATAATAGCTACACCTTACCAGTAGACTGGCTCCAGTCATTAAAAAAAAAATTCATCAATGTGTCATTTCATTTACTTGGAGCTAGTCTAACTCTGATGGCTCTGTTCTCTGATGGCCTTGTTTTAAGACAGAGCCATCAGAGTTAGACTGGCTACAAGTATATATGACACATTGATGTAAAAAAAAATGGAGCCAGTCTACCTTACCAGAAAAGGAGACAATTTCTTGCTAAACACTTAGCCCATAGATTAGCCTGTTCCAAACAGGGTTCCCACAAAAATTCAAAATACAGTTTGAAGATTTTTCCATGATTTTCCATGATCAACAATGTAATTTCCATGACTATTTAATGCAAGGCCTCCAACCTCCCCTTTTATTGGCATCTTTATCATGCTGAGCAATGCGGGATGCAGTAACAGTAATGTATCTAAATATGCAACATGCATTTTGAAATAATTTAAAACTTGAAACCACCAGTAGCTAGAAAACTAGCTGTCAGAAGCCACAATGTGTGTCTGACAGCTAGTTTTCTGGCTACTGGTGGTTTCGTCAAATTATTTCACAAAATTCCATGATTTTTCCATGATTATTCAGGGGTTTTCAAATTCCATGATCTTTCCATGCATAGAATTTTTCTTGATGATTTTCCAGGTTTTCTATGATTTCCAAAGTTTGCAGGAACCCTGTCAAAAACAACAATTCAGAACTTCCATATTTAAATTTCAAGTGAAAATTTTTTTATCCCAACAGCATGGCACATATTATAGAAACTAAAATCCATATTAGCTACATCTTACCTGTAGAGAAATTAATTTTCTTCTCAACAGTTAAAACACAGACTAGCCTGTTCAATAATAACAATCCAGAAATATCGCTTGCCAGAATAGAACTTAATTTTCGACTGAAAAAAATACTTTCATCCTAACACATATAGAAACTCAAATCCATATTAGCTCCACCTTACCAGTAACAGAGTCAATTTTCTGCTGAACAGTAAGCACACAGACCAGCCTGTTCCAAATAACAATGATCGAGAAATATCTCTTACCGGAATAGAATTTAAATTTCAACTGACAAAATTACTTTCATCCTAACGGCAAGTATAGAAACAAAAATCTATATCGGCTGCATCTTACCAGCAAAAGAAATCAATTTTCCACTGAACAGTAAGCACATGGACTAACCTGTTCCAAATTAACAATCCAGAAATATCTCTTGCCGGAATAGAATTTAAATTTCAACTGACAAAATAACTTTCATCCTGACGGCATGACTATAGAAGCAAAAATCGACTACATCTTAACAGCAAAATCAATTTTCGGCTGAACAGTAAACACATGGACTAGCCTGTTCCAAATTAACAATCCAGAAATATGGCTTGCGGGAATCTAATTTAAATTTTAACCGAAAGAAATATATTTTCATCCTTATACCACATATAGACACTACAATCCAATCTTACCAGCAAGCCTTAAGTTGAGAGCGCGTAATAATAAAAATCAATTTCCTTATTTCTCAACCAAAACATATGTTGTGGGTACTCAAAAGAACCATCTCAATGAGATGGTTCTTTTGAGCACCCAAAACATATGTTAAAACCGATGGGTAAGAAAATATTTACAATTTTACGCTCAAAAATTTTGTTCATCTAAACCTATGCTTACCAGTTAAGAAATCAATTTTCCACTGCACAGCTAGTGATGACACCGACTAGCCTGTTCCTAAACAACTATCCAAAAATATCACTTGCGGGAAATCGAAATCAAATTTCAACCGAACATTTAGCAGCTCCGGTAGTCTACTGCCAAGATATAAACGAGATTATTGAGACTGATTTACAATCAATACAATACAATTAAGGTAGGCTGGATGTACTAAGAGATGCTGCGACCAGAAATGGCTGAAATTAGCTTTAGAAAGAAAACAAAAACCTCGGAACTTTCACAGTCCTTTACTGATGTGATTATTCCAATACATGCCTTTTCTCTATAACATGCCCTTCTGGAGATATAAAACTCATTGCATGCTGGGTAATTTGATTTAACTTTTTTGTTGCCTGCTCATGTGCGGATCCAGAGGGGGGGGGGGGGGGTATGGAGCCAGCATAATGTTTGGAGACACCATAATTTACGATGCTCAAAGGCAGATAACTCTGAACTTGAAACAGTGACCAGGAATTAATTCAAAAACATAAGATATTATGCCTGTTCTAGTTATCTGCAAGCATTAAAAAGATCTGAATAGAAATCACATTAGAAACCTGGTGAAAGTGTAGTTTTCAGATACTCAAGGGCAGCTAACTCCTTAGTCAGTTATGGGATCTGACCGAAATTCAAACTCATCCATAATTTTATGTATGTCCTGGTAACCTACAGGGATGAAGAAAATCAAATGAAAAATGAAGGTGCTAGAGTGGTCACAACATTTTATAGTTATATTTTAGATGCTCAAGGGCAGCTAACTTTGTAGCTGGTGGATGGGTGTGGCGGAAAATCAAACTCTTTCAAACTTTTATGGAAGTCCTTGTTACCAACAAATGAGGAAGATCCATTCAAAAATGAAGGTGCTAGAGTGGTCACAACAGATCTCCCATTGTAAGTCTATGCAGATTTTTTATGATGCTCAAGGGAAGTTAACTCCACAGTCTAAAGTTGGTTCTTCTTTAAATTAAACTCATCCAAGCTTTTATGGTTGTCCTTGTTACCTGAAAGAATGAAGAAGATCCAATAAAAAATGAAGGCGCTAGAGTGGTCACAACATTATCAATCAATTTTTAAGATGCTCAAGGGCAGCTAACTCCATAATAGGTGATGGGATCTTGACTGAATTCAAACTCATCCAAGCTTTTATAGTTGTCCTTCTTATCTGCAAGAATGAATATGATCTATTATAAAATGAAAGCACTAGAGTGGTCACAACAATTCTCCCATTATAGGTCTATGGGGATTTTTTAAGACGCTCAAGGGCAGCTAACTCCTATGTCGCAGGTCTGATCTGGCTAAATTTGAACCCATCTAAGCATATATAGTTGACCTTGTTACCTGCAAGAATAAAGAAGATCCAATTAAAAATGAAGGCGCTAGAGTGGTCACAACATTATCCATCAATTTTTAAGATGATCAAGGAGAGCTTACTCCATAATAGGTGATGGGATCTTGACGAAATTCAAACTCTTTTATAGTTGTCCTTCTAATCTGCAAGAATAAAGAAGATCCATTCAAAATTGAAAGCACTAGAGTGGACACAACCTTTCTCCCATTATTAGTCTATGGGATTTTTCCAGATGCTCAAGGGCAGCTAATTCATAAGTCCTTGGTCGGATCCTGCAGAATTTCAAACTCATCCAATCTTTTATGAGTGTCCTAGTTAGATGAAAGAATAAAGAAGATCCAATCAAAAATGTAGACGCTAGAGTGGTCACAATATTATCCATCAATTTCTAAGATGCTCAAGGGGAGCTAACTCCAAAATAGGTGATGGGATCTTGATGAAATTCAAAGTCATCCAAGCTTTAATAGTTGTTCTTATTGTCTGCAAGAATGAAGAAGATCCATTTAAAATTGAAAGCACTAGAGTGGTCACAACATTTCTCCCATTATAAGTCTATGAGGATTTTTCCAAACGCTCAAGGGCAGGTAACTCATAAGTCCCTGGTCCGATCCGGCTGAATTTCAAACCCATCTGAGATATTATAGATTAACTTGTTGCCTGTAAGAATGAAGAAGATCCAATCAAAAATGAAGGAGCTAGAGTGGTCACAACATTATTCATTAACTTTCCTGATGCTCAAGGGCAGCTAACTCCGAAGTCAGTGATGGAATCTTGCTGAAATTCAAATTCATCCAAGCTTTAATAGTTGTCCTTATTGTATGCAAGAATGGGGAAGATCCTTTCAAAATTGAAAGCACTAGAGTGGTCACAACATTTCTCCCATTATAAGTCTATGGGGATTTTCCATACGCTCAAGGGCAGGTAACTCATAAGTCCCTGGTTGGATCCTGCTGAATTTTGAACCCATCCCAGATATTATGGGTTTACTTGTTGCCTGCAAGAATGAAGATCCAATCAAAAATGAAGGAGCTAGATGTGGTCACAACATTATTCATTAATATTTCAGACGCTCAAGGGCAGCTAAGTCAGTGATGGAATCTTGCCGAAATTCAAACTCATCCAAGCTTTTATGGTTGGTCTTGTTATCTGCAAGAATGAAGAAGTATCATCCAAAAAATGAAGGCACTAGAGTGGTCACAACATTTCTCCCATTATAAGTCTATGGGGATTTTTGCAGATGCTCAAGGGCAGCTAACTCATAAGTCCCTATACGGATCCTGCCGAATTTCGAACCCATTCCAGATTTTATGGTTGTCCTTGTTACCTGCAAGAATAAAGAAGAACAAATCAAAAATGAAGGAGCTAGAGTGGTCACAAGATTTTCCCCATTATAACCCTATGGGAGCTATCTGTTGCCATGGAAACAAGAGTTCTGATCCGATCTGGCCCAAAACCTAATGCAATCAATCCCCCACCCAAATCATGCTTCTGATGAAATTTGATTATGTTTGGCCAGCTGGTTTCGGAGATATTCATGTTTGAAAGTGTGGACGGACGCACACATGGACACACGCACGGACGGAGGGACGCTGTCTGGAGTCCCATACTATAAGCTCACCCTGAGCCTTCGGCTGTGGTGAGCTAAAAATATAGGGTTTCTTAGCAGTACTGGTCCAGATCCCCTGAACAAGAGGGCCATAGTGGCCCTTCATCGCTCACCTGAACTATGTGCACCAGTCTTGTTCAGTGGAAGGTAATGATTTAAACCATTTGGTGGAGGGCAATCAAGCTGGTCTCTTTGAGTGCATAACAAGACCCTACCCCCTCCCCCCATCACACACAAAATTTTTCTACATACCAAATATTAAGGCTCTAGCACTTGTGGTTTCAGATAAAAAGTTTTTTTTTCATGTTTGCCCTAGATGGGTCTCTGCGAAACATGTGACCCCTGAGCAGGCCGATTTTGTGCCCCAGGGTCTAAATTTTTATCATACTTGGAAGATGTCTTGTCTTCCCTATATAATCCTATATAATACATGTGACCCTTGGGCGGTATCATTTTTAACCCCAGGGTCATTATTTGTACAAACTTGGTAGAGGTCAATTTGGTGATGCTAAATACCAAAAATCAAGGCTCTTGGATCTGTGGTTTCAAACAAAAAGGTTTTTTCACATTTTCCCAATATAGGCCTATGTAAAACATGTGACCCCCTGGGTGTGGCCGTTTCTGGCCCGAGGTCTATAATTTGAACAAACTTGGTAGAGGTCCACTAGATGATGCTAAATACCAAATGTCAATAGTCTAGGCTTTCTGGTTTCAGACAAGAAGATTTTTTCTTGTTTTCCCTATATAAGCCTATGTAAAACATTTGACCCCAGGGGGGGACATTTTTGGCTCAAGGTCTATAATTTGAACAAACTTGGCAGAGGTCCACTAGGTGATGTTAAATACCAATTATCAAGGCTCTAGGCCTTGTGGTTTCAGACAAGAATATTTTTTCACATTTTCCCTATCTAAGCCAATGTAGAACATGTGACCCCCAGGCGGGGCCATTTTTGGCCCCTGGACTATAATTTGAACAAAATTAGTAGAGGTCCACTAGGTGATGCTAAATACCATTTATCAATAGTCTAGGCCTTCTGGTTTCAGACAAGCAGATTTTTTCATGTTTTCGCTATATAAGCCTATGTAAAACATGTGACCCCCGGGGCAGGGCTATTTTTGGCCCCATGGCTATAATTTGAACAAGCTTTGTAGAGGTCCACTAGGTGATACTACATACCATATATCAAGGCTCTAGGCCTTGTGGTTTCAGACAAGAAGATTTTTTCACATTTTCCCTATATAAGCCTTTGTAAAACATGTGGTCCCCAGGGCCAAGCCATTTTTGGCCCCAAGGCTATCATTTGAAAAAACTTGGTAGAGGTCCACTAGGTGATGCTACATACCAAATATCAAGGCTTTAGGCCTTGTGGTTTCAGACAAGAAGATTTTTTCACATTTTTCCTATATAAGCCTATATAAAACATGTGACCCCGGGGCCGAGCCATTTTTGGCCCCAGGACTATAATTTGATCATACTTGGTAGAGGTCCACTAGGTGATGCTACATACCAAATATCAAAGCTCCAGGCCTTCTGGTTTCAGACAAGAAGATTTTTAAAGTTTTCATCTCGCAAATCTATTTTTAGCCTCTGTGACCTAGATTTGCAATGGACCAGAACCATTTGAACAATGTTAGTAGACGGCCACCCAAGGATCATTTGTGTGATATTATTGCAAAATTGGACCAGGGGTTTAGGAGGAGATGTCATTTAAGTCAATGGTTAACGGACGACCGATGGACAGACGACGGACGAAGACTGATCACAAAAGCTAAAAATCACAAAGCTACCAAGCCAGTGTTCAATGTTGGGCCATCATCGATACGCCAGCGAAACGCCATCTAAATGGTGTTTTGCTGACGGGCCAATGATGGCCCGATTATAGTGGTATTTCGATCCTCTCATTAACTAACTAAAAAAAGTTGGACCCCCTCTGAAAAAACATTCTGGATCCGCGCATGCTGCTGATTATCATCTGAAATACATTCAGTGTCAAACAACTAGGATCCAGATTAGGCCAGACATTTCGTAGGGTCTGATCTGGGTCCAAACTGGTTGCAAGGTTATCAGCAGATGATTACAGTTGACCTTAATGAGGAAAGAGTAAATCACCAGTATTATCATACAGGGATGATTTTTGGGGACGGATGCTTGCATCTGTTCTCAAAGTTAACCAAACAGATTTTGGCCCAAATTTTCATTCTTGCCCTGCAGAACATTACAATATGCTACACTCATCCCCAATTTTCAACTATATGTGTTGCATAGTTTCAGGTTTTACCGTTGATTTAGAGGCAGAGTGGAAAACTGTAGATCCTGATCAGATGGCTTCTGAGAAGCTAGCTGATCTGGATCTACATTGTTTTCAAAACAGGACATATCCAAGCTCAGCAGGATGAGGGACTAAGAGGATTCGAAGACCTCCTTAGAAAGCTTCCACGTAAAAAAAAGTTCAACTTGTTTTGTGTTTATTTTGTTGTTGTTGTTGTTTTTGTCTTTAAAAATTTTGAAAATAGTATTTTGAGATATCAAAGCAATGATTTATCTGTTCAATTTTAAAATATATAATGTTCTTAATCAATCATAAATATATGTAAATTATTACCACAGGATAACAAATTTATATAATGAGTAAGTCTGGTTCCCTCCCCTAGATCTACCTATATTGAAACGATAGCAGGGCACCAGTTGATACATTTACAAGTATAAGCTTTTTTTTAAAAAAAGCTAGCGGTCGTGATTGTACGTTGTCTTGATCCTTGTATATTTGTGTTTGAACCTCTCAGGTTTAATATTTGTTCTAAGTTTTGATTATTATTGTCCGAGCTATGATTTTATATTAATATGTTCACCCTGGTAAATGCAAAAGGCGCAAGGTAACCCAAATCTAAACCTATTGACTGTGCAATGTGCATACTCGCCAGAGCCTTCACTGCTAGCTTAAATGTGAACCATATCGCCACATGAGTTAGCACAATACTTTGGTACTTAACGCATAGTGCAGCGACTAAGACTCCAGTGAGCCTGTACAAATGTGCAGACTTGCCAGAGCCTTCACACTGGCATTGTTGAGTGGCTAAGGCTCAGGCATAGCATTTGCTGCTCGTATTAACGGCACAGAAAACACCATTTGATCAAGCACACGAAATATTGGTACTGTGACGAAGGCTCAGATGAACCTGTGCAAATATGCACACTCGCCAGAGCCATAGTCACTTCACAATGTGATAAGTGTCAAAGTCTCGTGCTCACTCAAATGGTGATTTCGATGTCACTTAAGCGAGCAGAAAATGCTCTGGCAAACAGGATCACCTGAGCATTGGTCACAGTGCCAAAATATCATGTGCTGGCTCAAATGGAAATTTGTGTGCCAGAAGGGAAGGCGCTGGTGAGTCTGCACATTTGCTTACGAGCCTGAGCCTTTGTAACAGTATCCGAATCCCATGTGCATGCTCAATTGGCAGTTTGTAAGCCATTTATGGAAGCAACGAAGGCTCTGGCGAATCTTCACAAGGTTGCACAGGTTCATTTGAGCCTTTTGTCACTTGACAATCTAATAAGTGCTGGCTCAAAGTGCTATTTTGGTGCCATATACGACTGCAGCGAATGCTCTGGCCGATTTGTGTCCCATTTATACAGGCAGCAAAGGCTCTGGCAAGTCTGCACCAGCAAATACAGTAAGAGTATGCAACCTTCAGTGTGTTGTTTCAATGCTTCTAAAAGTGCTCTCACTGCAAGGTTATAAAAATCCTCAATAAAGCAATTGCTAGTTTATCTAGTGGTTATCATTTTTTTAATGTCATTTCATGGTTTTTGTTTATTCAATTTGATTCTTTACATCTCATCAACAATCTTTCAGTTATGTAGGGATGGGTCTTCCTGGGTCGAACCAGTACTAAGCTAGGATTAATGTGTCTTGCTCAAGAACACAACGCAGTGACGCCGGTGAGGCTTGAACCCGTGGCCCCTCAGTCTGGAGTCAAGCACTCTACCAATGAGCCACTGCGCTCCTTTCATGGGAGTAAAATACTACATATGCTTTCATCAATATAGGCAGCCAAATGACTTCATGGTCATCCTCCGCTTGAAAAGTGAAACGTAGTAGCCTTTTTTTGAGTGTCAAAGGCATGAGTGAGTGTGTGGGTGTGGGGTTGGGGGCCTTCTCCAAGAAATATTTTCTAGTTCAAAATGTCTGTAGATGCGATTCTAATGCGTTTTGAGCAGTAGTTTTAAGAATTAATTTTGGTTCTTGACTTATAAATATACGCTTTAGTTCTTAAATAAGAAAAAAAAAATATCAGAGGGAGGGAAAAATCTTATAGGGGGAGGGAAGCGGGGATGGAGGGGAGGGAAGTGGGGGGAAAGGTGGAGGGAAGTGGGCATTGGGTCCCCCCCTGGCCACCCCCTCTATTATTAAGATAAATATGGCAAAAACAGCATATATATTCCTCTGCAATTGGCTTTTCCTTAAAGTTTGATGCAATTAAGTCAGGATGGTCCATTGTTAATACTAAGGGATTGCTGGTTATAATTTTCAAATATATCTTATTTGCTTTAATAGATGCCAATGCCCTATTATCCCACCCCCAAATATTGATGTCATAAATGCAACGTGTCTCTGCATTAGAACACCAATAGAGACCCAATAGAAGACACGTGTAGTACAGTATTTCATGTCACCAAAAATGTGCAGTTTGATAATTGTGCCATTTAGGACTCAAATTAGATGTAACATAATAAGTGAATCATCTACCAAGTCTAATTTGCCTAAAAATATCAGTTTTAAGAGTAAAATTGTGCAAAAGTCAATAGATTTTGTTCTTGTATTCGATTCATGTAATATGAAACTACAAATCTTAGATAAGAAAACCTTAATTTGAATATGATCTGAAAGTTTTCTTAGGGTAAAGTATTATCTTACAAATAAGCATTGTCGTAGGCGGCAACTTTATAATTCATCATATTCATAAATGCAGAAAAAATACCTTCTCAGCCTTTGCTGTGTATCAATCAAAGCACAGAGAGTACTGATGGGGACGGCTGCAATTAAGTGTGTTAGTCTTCGATACCTACAAGAGGTGTTTCATGTTTATTTGAACAAATTTGAAAATGTTGTTACTAATTTATTTCTCGTTATATTTGGTAATAATTGATTTCCATGGGTTAGTCTGATCTCCAGGAACACGCAACCATTGAGAGAACAATTCTTAATTTTTATTTTCTGGTTTGAAACAGTCTCTGAAGATGAGCAGTAAAATTTTAAGCGTTTAAAAATGCTGTCTGAAACCAAATGTACTAAATCTTTGTCGAACAATTTCTTTAAAATATATGAAGTCTTTCTCTTGGAATTTTTTTATATATAGTACATAAATAATTAAAGTGTGTTCTGTTAGAAGATAAAACATTCTAGATGGATAATTACTTTTTAGCAACAACTTGAACATCAAATTTTAGAGTTTACAGTTTCCATAGCAAGACTTAATTGTATGCAAAAGTACTTGAATGCAATATATGGAGATCAGTTTTATCGGGGATAGATACTTAAAATATCTAAGAAATTTAGTAGGCTGTGAGTTTTGAGAATTTGTTTTTCAAAATTCTTCCAAGACACATTTTGTACATGAGATGCCCATTTGGCACTTGCTTGAAAGAACTTATTTAAGCCCAGTTGGCAAGCAAAAACATGCACACATAGGCTGTTTCTCATTTGAATAATAGACTGAATGTTCCTCTGAACTTAAAAGAAAGTATCACACTTAAATACGTATTGTCTTAGAAGATACGCCCGTTTTAGCTCTTAAAATCAATTAAAGGGGGGTGGGGATGTATTTAGGACCGCCATGTTATTGCTATGCTTTAAATTGTCATCTTGTCTAGTTGCCAATACAAGTGACACATCCGTCATGTATGAAAAGGCAATATTTGTTTGTTTGTTTGTTTGATTTGATTCTTTACGTCCCATCAACAATCTTTCAGTTATAAAGGGACGGGTCTTCCTGGGTTGAACCAGTACTAAGCTAGGATTAATGTTCTTGCTCAAGGACACAACGCAGTGACGCCGTGAGGCTCGAACCCGCAGCCCTTTGGTCTCGAGTCAAGCACTCTACCACTGAGCCACTGCGCTCCCATTGTTTGTTTGTATTTAATGCAAAAATTAAAATTCGAATCTGTTCAAATAAATATGAAACATGTCTTGTAGGCCTTTTGTACAACCTGCGATTCAGCAAACAAGAATGGTTAGCTAAAATGACCGTAGAAATTATTTCATGAATAAACTCCATGAAAATATGGAACCTGAACAGGATCGAACTCCCGACCACTGTAAAATATGCCATATTTTGACGCATACCATATCATTTTTATTTTTAGTTATCATTCAGAACGTGAACATAGCACATCTAGAAAAAGTCAAATTGATAAATAAGTACATGTGTAAGTCTAACCTGTTGGACTACAGGAATGTGTGGTCCCAAACTTTATGGTCTGTCAGAACAATCATCTTTTTAGTTTGTTTCTCAAAGACTGACAACTCTATATCAAAAATGGGAATATATCTATGCAAGTTTGATTAAAATTGAACCACCAGTTCAGAAGATAGTCTGTGGAAATGGCTGATTTATACTGTCTTTCTAGGAGAGTGACCTTGAAAATTATATCAAGTTCAAAAAAATCTAATCAACTCTTCCCACCCTTCCAACAGTATCTATGCAAGTTTGGTCAAAATCCCTCCACTGGTTCAAAGTATAGCACAGGGAAACCCTATTTTGGACATTTCAGAGTGCCGGTGTGACCTTGAAAATTAGGTAACGGTCACCAAAGTCTAATCAACTCTTCCCCTTCTCCCAACAATGTATCAATGCAAGTTTGGTCATATTCCATCCACTAGTTCAGAAGAATATGCAAGGAAACCATATTTTGGACATTTCAAAGTGCAGCAGTGTGTGACCTTGAAAATCAGGTCAAGGTCATCAAAATCTAATCAACTCTTTCCCGCCTCCCAAAAATGTATCTATGCATGTTTGGTCAAAATCCATCAACTGGTTCAGAAGATAATGAAAGCGGACACCGACGCTGAGGGGATCCACACCAAAAACAATATATCCCCCCACCCTCCGGGTTGGGGGGTACATAACTATGGTCCAAATATGAATTCTTCTGATGAGTGGTACTGAGATATATGCCACTTAAAAAACTTTACCCAAAACTTTGATTACTATTTCCTTACTAAATCTGAAACGTTTTGGGAAATGTAATTCTGTAATTATTACTGTTTTCTTGCCAAAACTGAAGCGATTTTCTCAGTTAGGCTTAGAAAAAATAGTAATAACAAGAGAGCAGTCTGAAGGACAGCCTTATCCCCCGCCACATCCGATGACCTTGAAATGTGACCTTGACTATGCATAGCACTGAGAGGAACATTTGAGTGATATTTAATGAAAATCTAACACATGGTTGAGGAGATTTGAAGGACACGAAATTCAACGGTTAATTCTTTGACCTTGAAGTGTGACCTAGACCTTGAGCCTGCGTAGCTGTGTCATTGGTTCTGCACACCACCTCACTGAGAGGAACATTTGGGTGAAGTTTAATGAAAATCGTTCAAAAGGTTCAGGAGATAAGGAGCGGACACGAATTGAAGGGTAAATCCCATGACTCTGATGTATGACCTTGAGTCTGTGTAGCTGAGTGATAGGTTATGCACATTGTCTCATTGAGAGGAAAATTTGGGTGAAGTTTAATGAAAATCGACCAAAGGGTTCAGGAGATATGGAACGTACACAAAATTCAAGGATAAATCCCTTCAACTGTGACCTTGACCTTGAGTCTAGGTAGCTAGGTCATGTGCTCTGCTCACTGTTTTACTGAGAGGAACATTTGAGTGAAGTTTAATGAAAGTCGTTCAAAGGATTATGCATACTTCACACCAACCGCGCTTTGATGGCGCTTTAAAGCGGCGTGCAAAGCGGCACCAAAGCGTAACAAAGCTTTATTAAAGTGGCAGGGTCGTAATAGATCGTGGGAAAGCTTGGAGTAAAGCGGGACATTCGGCAAGAGCGCCACAATTTTTTGAACTGTTTAAAAATTTTGGGCGCTCTGTCACGAATTGATTAAAGCGCCGAGAGCGTATCAAAGCTTAACAAAGCGTAACAAAGCTCAGCAAAGCTTGACTCAAAGCGTAGGAAAGCTTAACAAAGCTTGGTTCAAAGCGGGGACCCCAGTCTTCACGGTCTGTCACCACTTGACACGCTTCGTTAAGATGTCTCAAGATTTGCTACGATCTGGCATAAAGATCTGACACGAGGTCAGACGCTTTCATCAAGATCTGACACACTTTGTTACGCTTTCATGAAGGACTCTCACGCTTTCACACGAATTGAGACGCTTTGATCAAAGATTGACACGTTTTGTTAGGCTTTGTTACGCTTGGCAAGCTTCCTCACGCTCTCTCACGCTCTTTCACGCTCTCCTCCGCCTCAAGGGCTAGGTTGTAGTTATACAGCAGGGAGACAAACATCATGTCTTCTTCAGATAGATCATGCTCTGGTACATCTGGAATTTCTGGATCTTGTTGTTCTGCCATCGTGTTCTGGAATCAAAGATGCAATGATTTTGTGGATCTGCTGCATCTTTATTTATAGCTCTGGATCAAAAGCTGCATGAAATCGGCAATCTCGACATTTTCCAATGCGTAACAGAGCTTAACAGAGCGTAACAATGCACAACAGAGCTTGATAATTGTATCAGAGCCTGATTTAAAGCGTCATTATCGCATCAAAGCGTAATAAAGCGTAATAAAGCTTATCAAAGCGTGATTTCAAGCATAACATAGCCTCATCAAAGCGGGATCAAATCGTGAGGAAACGTAACAAGTCGGGCAATAATTTGTCCCCCAATACGTATCAGAGCTTATCAGAGCGTAACATTACTTAGGAGATCGTGATATTTTTGGAAAAGTAAACAAAAATGACGGCGCTTTGCTCGCTGATTTAAAGCGCGGCATTCGCCGTTGGTGTGAACCAGATATTAAGGAAATATGGAGCGGAAGCAAATTGTAGGGTAGATCACACAACCTTGAAGTGTGACCTTGACCTTGAATCTGTGTGACCGAGTCATAAATTCACTGAGAGGAACATTTGGGTGCAGTTTAATGAAAATCTCCCTAAGGTTTCCGGAGATATGGAGCGGACACAAAACTCAAGCGTACATCCCTTGACCTTGAGTCTAGGTAGCCGAGCCATGTGCTCTGCACACTGTCTCATTGAGAGGAACATTTGAGTGAAGTTTACTGAAAACCTTTCAAAGGAATCAGGAGATATGGAGTGGACATGAATTGAAGGGTAAATCACATGACCTTGAGTCTAGGTAGGTGGGTCATGTGCTCTGCACATCTTCTCCTAGAGTGGAACATATGGGTAAAGTTTAATGAAAATCAACCTAAGGGTTCTGGAGATATGAAAATCACACAAAATTCAAGGGTAAATCCCTTGACCTTCACCTGTGACCTTGAGTCTAGGTAGCTGGGTCATACCCTCTGCACATCGTCTCACTGATAGGAACTTTTGAGTAAAGTTTAATGAAAATATAGAGTGGACACGATATTCAAGGGTAAATCCCTTGATCTTGACCTGTGACCATGGCCTTGAGTATATGTAGCTGGGTCATATGCTCTGCACACCACCTCACTGAGAGGAACATTTGAGTGAAGTTTAATGAAATGCGTTCAAAGGATTCAGGAGATATGGAATGGACAAGAATTGAAGGGTTAATCACGTGACCTTGACCTGTGTCCTTGATCTTGAGTCTAGGTAGGTGGGTCATGCGCTCTGCACATCATCTCACTGAGAGGAACATTTGGGTAAAGTTTAATGAAAATTACCGTAAGGGTTCAGGAGATATGGAGCGGACAAGAAATTCCAAGGGTAAATCACTTGCCCTTGACTTGTGCCCTTGAGTCTAGGTAGCTGGGTCATGTGCTCTGCACATTGTCTCACTGAGAGGAACATTTGAGTGAAGTTTAATGAAAATCGTTCAAAGGGTTCAGGAGATATGGAGCAGACACAAAGGTTTACGGACGGAATGACAGACTGAAGGACTGACCAACAGCCGGACTGACAGACAAAGGGCATTCCTATAATCCCCTTCCTCTTCGCAGAGAGGGATTAATAAACACAGTTGTTTGACAATTTATCAGAAATGTTCCATTGATTTTCAGTTATAAGGTGGTTTCTGATCAATTTTAAAATCAATTTTCAGATTAAGCATGTCATCAGGAAGCACACTATATCAGTTTACTGTCTCAATATGACTGCAAGAAAGGATGTGAGCCAGTGCATGAGATTTCCAACAATGTGGTATGTGCGACCAGCAAAGCCTCAGATCAGCCTGCGCATACGCGCAGTCTGACCAGAGCCTTTGCTAGTCGCTTGTGTATTCTATGATTGTTAAGCTACTGTCTGAACACCATTTGGAGTTTCTAAGCTTAACAGGAGGCTGCAGAGGCTCGTCCGAGTCTACACTTGTCAAAGTGTCAAATTGTTGGAAATCTCATGCTGCGGCTCATGTACCTCTGTACAGCATGGTGCCCCAGACAAATATATTGACATGATAACATCACAAGTCATCTTATAGATGGCTCTTGTATCAGTTAATGTTACTCCCTCGACAGATGGGTCAGACATTTTCTTAATCAAACATTCAACTAAAAGAGAAAAAGACACACAAAATATTTTTGCTAGAAAATTGAATATGTGTTGAATAAGGCATGTCAGGATCGGTTTCATTGATAGATCCACTGGTCCAACTTTAAAATAATTTCATATGAATGTTCTATTCGTAAGTTTGTTTGTTGTTCCTTCGTTTGTTCGTTTGTACTTAAAATCTTCTGTTACATCCATGGAATTCACAACAAAGTTTTGGTTAAAGTTTCTCCAGTGGTATAACATAATGTTAAACATAACATGGAAGCAAATACTAAAGAATTGCATATTTGTATGACTCTATAACCTACAAAGAAGAACTATACTGAAGGGTTACATATGTGTGTGAAACTATAGTCTTAACAGGGGACAAAAATATTTCAATATTATACTTGTCCTGCAGGACAAGTGACTTACAATTTTCACTCGTCCTGCAAACACAATGTCACACACTTGTCCTTTAAAAGTGTATGCAATAAAGAACATAAGGGAGTAATATGTAATTACGACTTCTTTGAGTTATTCTTCCCAAAGCACTCATCCTACAGGAGGAGTGCTTTTGGAAGAATTACTCATCCTTTCTAGATTTCACGCAAAATTACGAGCGGACAAGTGGAATTTTTGTCCCCTGAGTCTACATGCATATGGAAGCAATGATTCTTTTGAATTTATAAACTAAATCACCATATAACACTGGCTCTGATATGCCCTGTTGCAGAAGAATATCCAAACCATCATTATATTTAACAATCAACTCTAAGTGTTTGAGATAGAATTTAGAAAATGCTTTACAAAGTTTATGATATCGACAGCCTTGTTTAAGTTTCTTAGCAATCAAACACTTATTTCCATTGTTGAAATAACTAACATTAAAACATACAGTAAAACCTGTCTTAAGTGGCCATTCTAAAATAGACAAAACAAAGGTCTTAAAGACAAATGGTAGCTTAAATGATAGCTTAATGAGGGTCATGAGCATTCTGCATAATACTTTTGACCTGCATTTAAAGCCATAATCTGTCTTGAAAACCAAGTTTGGTCTTATTTTTAGTGGTCGCTTAAGACAGGTTTTACTGTACTCTTTCAAAACAAATAAGCTGTGATTTTTTACAGAGATCACCTTGAGCATGTTCTACTCTGTAAACTTACATATAGCTCTCTTGGTATTCTTCTCTCCTCCAAACACAGGGCTAGTCTTTAGAATCTACAAAATACACAACTCAAGTATTGCCAAAAATATTACATACAGTAAAATAAAATATGTGCAAATCGGCCACTCAAAAACAGACAAAACTAAGATCATAATGACAAATGGTAGCTTAATGAAGGTCCAAAGTATTGCATAATGCTCCCCTTGGAGCAGTCTGCAATACTTTTGACCTGCATTAAGCGATAATTGGTCTTGAAAACCAATTTTCTGTCTTTTTTGGAGTGGCCTGTTTTACACAGTTTTTACTGCACCCAGTGTGCCCTAATACATGTAGGAGAATTTGCACTTCTAAGGTCGAAAATGATATTATATAGTTTTCATATTAATTTCTGCTGTAAATTGCAAACTGTCTACACAAATTAATCCATCAATTTCAAGGCAATCAATACACTTTTTGAAGCTGGTTAATTAATCACAATAATATGATCACCCTGAATGAGTGATTGTCTTTGGATAGCATTATAAGACATTAGTAAATATTCTATGGATGTTCAGGGGGTCAGATTTCTCATTGAGCTGCATGATGAACCTGCATCATATGGGCCTTGACGCGAGAAAACCTGTCTTCGCGGAATTGCAAACAACACAGTCGCAGACCAGCCTGTGCATCCGCGCAGTCTGATCAGCGCCTTTGTTATTCGCTTAATGGAAAGTATCATGTCTGGACATGCTACGAACTAAATTTCAATATTATAGCTAGCCTCTGTAGCTGAGAAGACTGGTTTGAGACTTGCTTTGTCGGAAACCCCGAAGACAGGTTTTCTTGCGTCGAGGCCCATATATTTTCATGTTTTCCATTTCTTTAAAATTTGCTTTACCCTTGAAATGACACTTAACCCTTCTGATCCTAATGACGACAAGTAGGAGCAGTCTGATCAGGGTCAACACTGGTTGTTTGTTTGTGTTGATTTACGTCCAAGTCATCAATAATGCTGTCATGCCGAGAAGATCTCCTGTCTGGGCCATTTTTGGCACAAGGAGCATAATTTGAACAAACTTGGTTGAGGACTTGAGGTCCACTAGATGATGCTACGAACCAAATATCAAGGCTCTAGCCTTAAAGAAGATGTTTAAAGTTTAATGCACTCATTACTTATTTTCTCACAGAAGCAAACATTATGAATGTCTGATCTGTGTCCATGTGTTTTGCAGTATACAAATAAGCAGCAGAGAGAGCGAATGAATAGCAGGGGAAAATGGTGAAGTACTCAATAAGTACTTATATGAGCATGTGCATTTATTATGTCTAGAGTGAGAGACAAGTCTTAACTCTTGTCATTCTGAAGATTTTTATGTACTACACTCCTCCCCAATTTTTATATCCTCTTAACCTGCAGTATTCCAACTGTAAGCATGTATTTTCAATCAGAGTAGAAAACAGTGCAGATCCTGATCAGATGGCTTTATCAGAAGCCAGCTGATCTGGATCTACAGTGTTTTCAAAAAAGGATAAATCAAGGTTCAGCAGGGCAAGGGTTAAGCTTCAAAATTAGCTTTTCAAGAGCTAAGTATTGACTTGTAGCTTTCCTCTGATAACCTTTGCATACTGTTTGGAACCAGATCAGGACCTACAAAACATCTGTCCTGATCTGGATGCCAAACCGTTTGACACTCTGATAGTGTTGCTGAAAGAATTTTTTGGAAAAGTTAATTTTGAAAAAAGTAAGCAGACGACAACGAAAGCTTAAAATATTACCCAGCATGCAAATAGTTAAGAATCCTGGGATGAAAATGCTGTCACCATATTTCCCTGGAGGGTCTAGAAAATTAAATTTATTCTTACCTCCTATATCTAAAACAGCCTAGACTATCCACACCGATATGTGGATATTCTCGTCAATTCTCATGTCTGAAAAAAAACAATACATGTTTAAAACTTGTAATTCAATCAAGGGCCATAAGTCTGTTGTAAACCAACAATATATGGGCCTTGTTGCAACAAAATCCGTCCTCAGGGGTTTTCTAACAACAAAGTCGCAAACCAGCCTGCGCATCTGCACAGCCTGATCATCGCCTTTGTTATTCGCAAACTGGAAAGTATCATATGGGCCTCAACGCGAGAAAACCTGTCTTCTGGGGTTTGGGAACAACAAAGGTGCAGACAAGCCTGCGCATCCGCACAGTCTGATCAGCACCTTTGTTATTCACTTTTTGGAAAGTATCATATCTAAACTTGCTATAAGCAAAATTTCAAGTTTCTAGCTAGTCTCTGTAGCTAATGAGACTGTTTTGAGTCTCGTTTTGTCGGAAACTCCAAAGGCAGGTCTTGTCGCGTCGAGGCTCATATCTACACTTGCTTCTAGCGAAATTTCAATATTCTCGCTAGTCTTTGTAGCTTAGGGGACTGGTTTTAGTCTCACTTTATCAGAAACCCCGAAGACCGGTTTTGTAACGGTGAGGCCCATTTGCCTTCCAGTAATTTGAAGCCATTTCATTCCATTGTCAACGCTTATGCATAATTTTCAAGTCTGAAAAAAAAAACAATATAAAACTTGAAATGTGGTGTTTTTCTAAGTCAATGAAGGGCCATAACTCTTTTGTAAACCAACAATATAGGCCTTCAAGTCATCCAAAGTCCCTTTCCATTGTCAACACTTATGCAAAGTCTGAAGAATAATTGTCTCAATTTTGGGAACTTTATATATCTGACTTATCTAATACTTATTTACCAGCCAGTGCCATCTGCCACCTACAAACAGTTGTTCAAATCAATTTTGTAAAAAAAATCAGCAGATAACAAAAAAGCGTGCAAAATTTCCCAGCATGCACAGTTTTCATTAATACCTTGCCACTTATTGCAAATACGGTAGCGGAGAATAAAATGCAGGAATGAAAATATGTTAAAATCAGTTGAAAAATGTACAAAATTTAATACATGTTGAATTGTACGCTGATTTTAAAGAAATTACATTAGAGGATTCAGCAAAATTTAGAAAAGATGAAATCAGCTGAAAATTCTCATCATTGAAAATGTCTCAGAAGTCACAGTAATTATGGTACTCTACCAATACTCTCTGGAATACAGCTGAGTACCAGCATCAAAAGATTTATTGACCTTCCTTAAACTTGAAGGTTTGTTTTAATCTAAGCACACAGTGCAGACCCCAATGAAATGCAGCATTATGCTGCATTTCATCTGGGCCTTCAATGTTTGCCAAGCCCATGAAAATGTCTCAGAATTCACAGTTATTATGGTACCCTAACCAATACTCCCTGGAATACAGCTGAGTACCAGCAGCATCAAAAGATTTATTGACCTTCCTTATGAGGTCTTGTCACACTCCAAATGAAATCCCAAAACAAATTAAAGCACACATTTTCATGGTAATGTAATAGAAACTGGCTGTTTCCCTTCCTGGGTTTCTAGTAGGCAACAAAATGACTTAATTTATCTTCATTCATTATCCATTACAAGAGGCTTCTTGAAATCGAAAAATTGCGACACTCTTCTTATTTCACCATGGAATAAATTATTTGGACCGGTCCATGAGATAATGGTACTTACCACAGGGTTCATACAGGCAAGTTTGTGTAAAATTCAAGGACTTCTAAAAGACTTTCCTACTGTTTTCAAGAGCTGAAAACTTATGAAAAAACTGATTTACACAATAAAATTCTACTTCAGAAATGCTAGAGTCCATTACTAAAGATATTAGTTTTAGAAAAATAGTATTAAATTGTGGTGCCTTTGTTTGGTGCAGCATATGCTGCACCAAATAAAGGCACCACAATTTTATACTGAATTAGGTCTCAAAAAAAGTGTAGAATCCTCCTGTTTATGGTAAAATTCAAGAACTTTTCAAGGCCTTTGAGTGTTCTTCAAATACTTTTCAAGGCAAATTTAATTTTCAAGACAGTCCTGTATACTCAAGAACTTTTCAAGCCTGTGCGAACCCTGTTACCCCATGTGTACAATGTATATAGTCATTCTTTAAAAAGTGGACAGCAACATTAAAAACAAGTAAATCTGAAATGCAAGCCCTTATTAAACCAAACAATATGACGCGAACCCGATCAAAATTGAATGAAAATTAAGAAAGTTACAGGTGTTTGTATAGAAGAGAATAGACAGCAATGGAAGGCAGTCATTTTTAGGCTGTGTGACGTCGTACAGCCCTAATCAAATATGCATAAACGGAATAAATAGCTTCCTGCTATTCATTTTAAGTTTGTTTGCATTTTTATTGATACTTCTGTTGAAAATTGATGATTTTGAAAAAAGTCTGTACAATTTGCGAGGAAATTGGGGATTTTATTGGCTTTTCAAAAATTGCTGGAAGTTAATTAAATATTCAAGATTTTATTGGCTTTTCAAAAATTGCTGGAAGTTAATTAAATATTCAAGATTTTATTGGCTTTTCAAAAATTGCTGGAAGTTAATTAAATATTCAAAATGGCAGCAGACTTTATATTTTCGGATTGCTATAACTTTCTTATTTTACATCCAATTTTGATCTGGTTTGTGGCAGATGGTGTGGTTTAGTAAGGTCTTGCATTTCAGATTCACTTGCTTTTAATGTTGCTGTCCCCTTTAACTTTTTGCATACTGGGTGATTTTTTCAAAAATTTTTTTTTTTCAAATCTTTCAACAATACCATTAGTATCAAACAGTTTGGTTCCAAATCTGGGTAATTTGTCATGCTTTTTTGTCATCTGCTGATTTTTTTCAAGATCAACTGTTTAGAAAAATTCTTTCAGGAATACCATCAGAGTGTCAAACAGTTTTGGATCCAGTTCAGGCCCGACATAACGTTGGGCCTAATCTGGGTCCAAACTGTTTGCAAAGATTATCAGCAGACAACACTGGCAGGCAAAGAATTAAGTGCACGTTCCCAGCTATCCAGTGGGGCTACAGAAGTCTACTTTTTGGTCTTTTAAATTGATGAAAACTGTAGGGGACGTTGATTACAGATATAGGGACCCCAGTGCCATAATATATGACCGTTTTTATTCAAAACAAGATTACCTTTCGTTATGATTGCTTCTTGATGTTCACATTTTCTTTTTTGGACTCTTCAAAACTGATGCTCACCATATATTCTATTCACTCCTTGGTTCCTAAAAAGACATTAAAATGTAAATTTTGTACTAAGGCCAAATAAAAAAGTAAGTGTGTTTCGGGTAACCGGTCTGAAAATTTTCGGTAGGGTAGGCACACATATTTTTTTTTTGGATTATTTCTTTTTCTGGAAAAAATACAATTTTATGCATTTTGAAAGGCATTCAAAATGTTGATGAACCGACGAAGGATACCGCAGCCTTTGGTATACTATTAGCTCATGCATCATAGCCTTTGGCTCAGGTGAGCTAAAAATTAAGCAGAAAAATTACCAAGCCCGCAAAGAGCTAATCAGAAAATAGCAAAATGAGAATATTAAACACAATTCAGGGAATTTTCTGCCTTTCTCTAGGTGCTGAATTTCAGTCCCAACCCCAATCAAAAATAGCCATCTTTTCTGTTTTCCCAATAAAGAAAAATAAAAAAAAAGAAGAAAAAAGAGACCATTACTACATGTACTTTGAGAAACAATAACCAATATCAGAATGATACATAAACACTTGTGCTTGGCATAAAATAATCTAAAAATGTGTTTTTAGGATAGATTTTGCTCCCATTGTAATGTATTATGTCGTTAATTTTTCCAAATTTTGACGTTAATTCGATTATTTTCCCAATTGTGGCCAGGGGCCTTTTCCCACAATTGCTGGATAAAGCCCTGCAATTGGTTGTTGTGGCAGATTTCATTTTGTCTAGCTTTTAAAGTAATTCATGTTCTTGAGCAAAACAAGAGAAGAACTGAAATGATGCATTAGAAAAATGATTAATGGTTTGAGATAAAGACAAATACAAGGAATTCTGATTACAGTAAAACAGTCAATGGCTTAATTTAAGAATTAATTATTTACTGGGAAAACATGATGACAGCTCTTACAAACTGATAAAGCTAACTATTTTTGCAACTAATGCAAGGTGTGTATTCCAGGAACCTATAACCTATTTCAAGAAAATTCTTTGTAAACATTATACAATTATTGACTAATGAGGCATTGGATATGATGTGATATCGACCAGATAATATCAATATTGGTATTCTCTGGTCGATATCAAATCATATCCAATGCCTCATTAGTCAATAACTGTTTTATCATATAACATTTAGAGAAAGATGTACAGGTATCATTGCACCTGGAACAAGAAATATCTTGAAAAAAGATATTCGGCGGCTCTCAAATACTGACGATAAACGCAACCAAATTCGCTGGTTAAGGCGAAATTCCAATCTACCCCTAAGGCCTTTGCATGCTGGAATCTAAAACCAGCGAAGTTGTGGTCCTGTTTCTGTTTCTCTTTTGCTTGGTTTTGTGCACATCTAACTCTTCTAGCTGAGCGATATGCATCTGAATCTTTTTTTTTTAATTTTAGGCATTCACCAGCAAGGGTTTAGGAACAATGTTTTAAGTCCTAAGTTTTTAGGAAAATGGGGGGTGTTGACAATAAATTAATGTAAAATTAAACATTCACTGAAACAAACCGAACACCAGAAAAGAACATAGCCAGGATCGAGGAGTAAATACATGTAGGATTCAAAACTGATCGACACCCAGTAAGCACGTACAATCGGGCCATTATCGGCCCGCCACTGAAACGCCATCCAAATGACATTTTGCTGGCAGGCCGATAGTGGCCCGAGTTTGGATGCTGGCTGATCAATGCGCGGTTCCATGAATTTTTGCCAGGGTGGTCCAGGCTCGACGGCCAAAAATAAGCTCTGTCAACGGTTTTTGTCTTTTTTTTTGTCCTCAACTTTTACAGTTTTACAGTGGCTTATCAATGGTTTATTTCAAAGAAAACTATAATTTAACAAGGTTTCGGGTGGGGGGGGGTCCAACCTATTCCAGGGGCGGGGGCTGGGGGTCCAAATGCAAATTCTAGAAACCCATAGAACTTTTGATTTTCCAGGAGGGGGTGCGGACCCTCTATCGCCCCTCTGGATCCGCACATGTGACCATTTAAGAGGGTCTGGATGGGGGGGGGGGGGTCTGGTACTCACTATTCATTAAAAATTTAGCCCATTATTCATCTCATTAAAATTTTGGGTTATTCATTAAAATAAGACCAATTATTCATTAAAAGCAAGAAAGGTGGCAAAGAAATCTGATTATTCACTATTCATTAGTTTTTTCTTCAATTAAATAAAAATATAGGAGTATTCATTATTTTTAGGCCCCCATTATTCACTATTCATTAATTTTTTGGCTCATTATTCACTATTCATTATAAAAAAGTTCATTATTCACTAATCATTATACCCCATCATTTAACTACTCGTAATTGATAGAAGAGACATTACCGATAGTTACACTGTTCTTGTACAATGTAAGAAAATGCATATGCCGGCTAGGGCAAGTTCTGTCGCCTGAACCCAAAGGTTACGTGCAAATTCGCGATTGATTTGACGCCATTGTAATGGAACAAATTTAATTCACTTGTTAAGTTTTTTTTAGAAATCAATGGTTTATATTCACCATTTTGGGACAATGACACATACCCCTGGAATTGGGAATTTTAGCGCGAAAACCTCTACAATTGAGAATTTTTAGTGTTGTTAGCTTTATTGTCAAATCATAAAACACATCATAATTAATCTGAATTTAGCTGTACTGTTAACTTGCATGATGTATTATATGAGACTGCGCAATGTTGAATATTACAAGGGCTACCACTCATATTTTGAGGGTACATAGGGCAAAATGTAGAGGGCACAATTTTTAGAGGGCCCACGAAAATTCCGACAGCTAAGCATTTTGAAAGCGCAGAGAAGACTTAGATTTCCTATTAACTGCTTAAAGTGATTCTGCAAACCCACCCTAAACAAATTTAAGCGGGACTCCCCTTTACATCATTTGCGTGAAAATGAGCAAGTCAACACACTGAAAAAACATCTGGCAGGGGTTCCTTTATACATTATGACTTTCCGTTCACCCCAACCCTTTCCCCAGCCAACATAAAATGCGAATAAATTAGAAAAACTGAAGAAGTGGGGTGGGGCACTTGGTACTACAGAAGCTTACACCAAAGTACCAGCTCCTTCAGGTGTGATAGACAAGAGAAAGTTAAGATAGTCAAAATAACATCTAGCTTTTATGGTTTCCATCTCCATTCTTACACACAGATGTACGAAATTAAGCTACCTAATTGTATCAGTTAGTTGGTATTTATCTTTTTATGCATAGGAGAACAAGTTTTAATTGATTGTTGTACTTACAGGGGAAATTACCTGTTGAAGCAAAGAAGTAAACCACGGCTGATATGCCGATCGTTAGAGGGCACAACACCCTGGGGCCCTTATAATGCAACGAGAGGATTTGCATCGTAGTAGCACGACTGATATGCCGATAGTCGGCTGGAAATGTCCGAACGGGAATCCAAATAAACAAACAGTTTTAAACACAATTTACTCGAAAAAACGATGGTTTTTTCTTTGATATTTTCCGACTTGAAATTGGGATTTTTTCATCCTTACATAGGAGAAAAGAAACGTTTTGACATTGGGAATACAACCGTATAACGGCCAAAAAAGACTATTGTCGAAATATATGAAACAGACTATAATCATGTCCTGGGAATTGGAAAAGTTACAAATATTTTACTTAAATAGCGTGATATTACTGTAAAGTCCTTTCGGATTTAGTGAATTATTTTATTTTTTATGCACTTCTTTACTGTGTGCAAGGCATGTAAACCATGATAATGACAGCAATTTACAAATACTGTACATCGGGGGTTGACCTATATTCGATATTAGGTCGTTTATACATTTGCATTTTTAGACCCAGTGCACAGACTGGTTCTCTGCCATTTACATGTATATTTTCAAGTTTAGTTTCATGTTTAGTAAGATTGTATGGACATTCTGAGTATCAACCAATGAGAGCATCTTTTTCCAGTCGGTGTGATGAATATTACAATTTAAAAATGCTTCTGATTGGTGAATAATTTAGAGCTAAAGTGATATCAGAACGGCGGCCTTTTGGCCGCCGTAAAAAATACAGAACTTATATACAAGTTTTGGGACAGTCAAGTATTTAGCAGAAACAGTGCAAATCTAGATAAGACCACCCTTTTATTATTTTATATATGTTGTGCATGAGTGTCATCATTCAGCATTTACTAACAAGAATTCTAACACCCCTCGCCTGTAGAGCCAATGTTAAAACAGTGTGATATATCAAACAATAATTCACAGCGTTGTTAGCGCCCGGAAAATGTGTGATAGCTGACGTCATTTGTTACTGGTAAATGACGTCATTCATGGCGTTAGACGGTGTAACGTCGTTTTTACGCTTAAAAGACGTTATAAATACATGTAAACGTATGCGACGTGGTCTAAGTATTGGCGGGAGTTCTTCAGTGCACAGGCGGTCACAGGCGGAAAGTTGGAAGAAGCTGAAGAGTTCAAATTTGTTTTCGTCGTTTATTGTGCAATAAAATCGAAATAGATCAGCTCCAGTGCGTGATTTGTTGCGTTCTCGATAACTACGATTGGATTACAAGCGGCGCTTTAGAAAAGCAGAACCGGAACGGTAAAAAACACAAGCAATCTAATTTTAGTAACTAATATTCACCAGCAAGCGCGCGCCAGCCAGTGAATATGACAATATATTGACTGGCCACGTGAGCGCTCTAAGCCAATGAAAATCAGTCTTTTAACTTAGTTATATAATAAAACCTTTTCCAGGAATAACTTTTGTTAACATAACTTTTTCCAGGAATGTCTTTTGTTAACATAAACTATTCTAAGAATACCTTTTGTTAACATAACCCATTTCAGGAATATTCTTTGTATTCTTTGTCAACATACATGTAGCCTTTTCCAGGAAATATCTTTTTTTCATATAACATATTCCAGGAATATCTTTACCTTACATAACCCATTCAAGGAAAATTTCAAGGACCTCGGACAGTCTTAATGAAGGATTGCCCATAAAAATGGCCAGAAAAAAGTTTCATGGAAAACGATAGTTTTTTCCATCAAAAAGATAGCAGGTTCAATGCTCGAATCATCCGCAAAATTGTTTTTCTCCTTCGACAAGTACCTATTAAAAAGTATGGGTTGAAAACCCTGTTTTTGCTATTCAACATATAGAAAATAGAAAAAGTTTTACTGAAGTGCTTTCCCCTCCGTGACCAAACTAATCCTTTTGCATACTGTTGTAGTTTTACGTTTAACACATCATATAAAAACGCCATGATTGGTCACGGGGGGGGGGGGGGGGACGGACGATGTCAAAATGCTCAAAAACAATTTATTATAAAAACTTATCCAGAACTTATTTTGTACAAACCTGTAGGTAATGGCATGTATCAGGGCGTTAGATATGATTGCGTACTAAGTAATTAAGTGTCTTATTTCTCAACCAAAACATATTTTGTGGGTACTCAAAAGAACCGTCGCAATGAGACGGTTCTTTTAAACACCAAATTATAGGTTAAATCCGATGATTTAAAAAATATTTATCATTATAAGTTCACAAATTGCGCTTATCTTGACTCTGACTTATACAGTATTAAGGTATGATACCCCTGAGTGAACATGTCAAACTGGCTGAACTCATACACAACAGGTAATGGTCATAAGTTATGGACATCATACTTATTTAGAAGAAGCTATGAAATCTTCTCAACCTGAATTTTATGCAAACGCATCACTTTCGTCACAAGTTTTATGCCCTAAACATGATATTTCCATGTATTTAGGTGAATACCCGGCGAAACTTTTACTTTCTGTGAAAAAAAAAATTGTCACAAAAAATACCCCCGTCCCCTAAACCCTAGTGTCCTGGCATAATCGTGCAATATTTCCAAAATATTTTTATTCTGCTAGGTACACTAAATGTCAGGGTTTTATTTAAGCACTAAAATATAGTTGTCAAATATGCATTCTCCTAGCAACAGGCAGTCAAAGTTTGGGCAGATTGAATAGGAGACTGTCCGAGGTCCTTTACATCACCTATTCAAGGAATATCATTAGCTAATATAACCTTTTTGCTAGCACAACCTATTCCAGGAATGTGAGTAAGTGTGTTTAATGTCCCACCAACAGCTATGGTCACATGGCATAGTCTCATCCAACAGACTGGAGGAGCTGGGGATTGAACATGGGACCCCTGGGTACAAGGCGAGTGGTTTATCCACTATGCAGGGGTGTCCAAATAAGTTTTCCTTGTAGCAAAATTAAAACCTCTTGTAGCAAAACAGAATAGAGCATCTTTGGCGCATGAAGCTGTTATAAATTTCTCTACTCCTAGAGCCCCATATCAACTTGATATACCCCTATCCAATCTTTAGAACAGCTTGTATTAGTAAAGAGTGGTATTGACTATTTAGGGTGTTAAGAAGTAGTGGGTATCAGGAATACTAATGTCTTTCTTTCTACCATAATTTTCAGTGTATACATTTAGTTAGAGGCAAAATCTACATACCATGTCCACTCATTGCTGTGTGCAGACCAAGCTCAGGCCACTTCCATAGAGATCAAACAACATTTCTTTGCAGGCGATCAGGTGGTTTTTATTATCAATTAAAAAACAAGAAATGAGTATGTTTTTGATTGAATTCCTTGCCTAGCAGTACTCGTATAAAATCTGCCACGAATCAGTTATGCTCTGTGAGTGTTTGTACACGATCATTTTTTAAAAGCTGTACTTGTTGTACAGGGGCAAATCTGGGCAATTCTTTCTTAAAAAGCTTGTACTTGATGCACAGGGGCCCTTTAAGCGCCAATCACAATTAATTGTTTGCTAACTTGTTATAAACAACCAGTGTACATAGACCCAGATCAGACTGTTCCTACGGGAGCATACTACAGGAGGAGTCTGATCTGGGTCCACACTGTTTGCTTTTATGCTTAAATTAGTCAATCAGACTAGCAAATATATGTAGCAGATGACTAAAGCAGACAGCAGTTTCATGATGTATTTTTGCAGGCGCTTAAACGGTTAATGATTAGCTAATCTAAAAAGGACAATTACTTTTTGACACCCCACCCCAAAAAAGACCGTTCTAAACTATGATAGCCAGATGAAAATGCTCGCCAAAATGACGCCCAAATGAGTTGAAGACGAGATTTCACTTCAAAACTTGGAAAGCCTTCCTTTTAAAAGGAAACTTTATTTCGGCTACTGCCGATATTCACTTGTGCTTGTTGCAAAGGAAACTTCATTCGGAATGATTGCATTCCTGACGTTATCGTTTACTCTGACCCAATAAACATACCGGGTCCCCGTCATTTATATTTTTTCTGATGTACCGAATTTTTTTCAACAAGTCACTCAAGCAATTTCAGTAAGCCAAAAAAAATAAAATGAAAAAAGTCAATAAGCAATGCTTATTAGATACCCCCCGCACAGTAAGAGTCAGTGAAAAAACTTGGCAAGTTATAGTTTGAACAAGAAGACCTTAGTTTTGATAAGAAGATTTCAGTAGAATCTGCGCAAACAAAAATTATAAACTCCTTCATGCATATGTTCAATGTGTCTACATTGTATCCGCAAAGTATCAAATTGCTCCATCAAAAGCTGTAGTAGGAGTTGATCGGCCCATAAAGGCACTATCCATGCATATACAAAAGCCATATAAGGGAATAATTGTCTAAGTTCTCACAGTTGTCATTTTGTCAAAATTATTTTTTGTGAACCAAACTCCTTCATGCATATGTTCAATGTGTCTGCATTGTATCGGCAAAGTATCAAATTGTTCCATCAAAAGCTGTAGTAGGAGTTGATCAGCCCATGAAGGCACCATCTATGCATATACAAAAGCCTAATAAGGGAAAAATTGTATAAGTTCTCACAGCTGTCATTTCGTCAAATATTATTTTTCTGAACAAAACTCCTTCATGCATATGTTCAATGTGTTTAAATTGTAAAGGCAAAGTCTCAAATTGTTCCATCAAAAGCTGTGGTAGGAGTTGATCGGCCCATGAAGGCACCATCTATGCATATACAAAAGCCTTATTAGGGAGAATTGTCTAAGTTCTCACAGCTGTCATTTTGTTAAAAAATATTTTTTCTAAACCAAACTTCTTCATGCATATGTTAAATGTGTCTACATTGTATAGGCAAGGTATCAAATTGCTCCATAAAAAGCTGTGGTAGGAGTTGATCCGCCCATAAAGGCACTGTCTATGCATATACAAACACCTTATTAGGGAAAAATTGTCTAAGTTCTCACAGCTGTCAATTTGTCAAAAATTATCTTTTCTGAACTAAACTCCTTCATGCATATGTTCAATGTGTCTACATTGTATAGGAAAAGTATCAAATTGTTCCATCAAAAGCTGTGGTAGGAGTTGATTGGCCCGTATATAGGAGTTGATTGGCCCGTATATGGCCTATAATAGCATAAGCACAAAGCACTATATTAAAAGCCATTTAGAACTACAAAGGGAAATAACTCTAATAGAATTGGCCCCTAGCCCTTACTTTTTTGTCTCAAGTATTTGTCTTGCATATATGAACATGTTTGCAAGGTTTGATGAAAATCCAGCAATGACTCTTCAAGTTATTAAGGAAAAAGCACTATATTAAAAGCCATTTAGAACTACAAAGGGAAATAACTCTAATAGAATTGGCCCCTAGCCCTTACTTTTTTGTCTAAAGTATTTGTCTTGCATATATGAACATGTTTGCAAGGTTTGATGAAAATCCAGCAATGACTCTTCAAGTTATTAAGGAAACAAAGCGTTACAGACGGACGGACGGACGCACGCACGGACGGACAACGTGAAAACAGTATACCCCCTACAAACAAAGTTTGCGGGGGGTATAAATAGAAACATTGCCCCATTTCAAGATTTGATGGAGGAAGAGAGCCGGGAATGTGCCATAAACCTTTGTCAATCAATATTAGCCCATGTGCTGATTTAATTTGCATATCCCGCAAGAGTGTCACAGTCTCTTTGCGACGGTCTGATTAGACGAGAGCACAATTTGCCAGGCCTACTGCTTTCAGAATTCAAGACAGGTAAACTTGACACGCCCTTGAGTGTGGATTAGGGGTGACCTTTAGATCTGTTTGGAGAATCGAAATGGACTCCCACTGTCATCACATAGCGGATATGGTACATGTATTTTGTGAACCAAATCCATTCAAGAATTATCTTTCGATGACATCACACAATCCAGGAATCATTGACAATACCTATTCCCTGAATATCTTTTGTTGAAATTACCAAATCCATTGTCATACAATTGGGCTTTGCATTAAGGTACGCCTATAATGGATACCCTTATCCTGCTAATATATTTTTGTCCTGAAAAAGTCATCTGCTTCTCACATCTGCTACATACATTGTATATTCAAATGCACTCAGACTATTTTTTATCATGGAAGCAAATACATTTGTATATTGGACCCAGACCAGAAAAGAGTTATAATAGTGAGAGACTGCTGATATGAGCCGTGACATGTGATTTCCAACAATGTGGCATTTTGACATGTGTAAACTCAGACAAGCCTGTGCAGCCTCCTTTTAAGCTTAGAAACTCCAAATGATTTTTGGTGAGTAGCTTAATATTCATAGAATATTCAAGTGACTAGCAAAGGCTCTGACCAGACTGCGCATAAGCGCAGGCTGGTCTGAGCTGTTGCTGGTCGCACATACCACATTGTTGGAAATCTCATGTCGCGGCTCATTTCTCTATTTTTGTTGTATCAATGTTATACAATCGGGCTTACTGTAGCATTAAGGTAGGTATCAGCAGGGAAATTTCGTAGTTTTTGTTGATATGAGTTTCTGCTATTTTTTTGTTTGGCCCAAATAAAAACAGCAAGTCATCTTTCTTTTCCAACCATTTTTATTTTAAAAGTGAATAACGCCAGTGGGTCTCCCACTGGAAAGTACTTTTCACTCTATGTTTTACTTTTCCCCGGCAGTCACCAAGTATATATCTTTTGATGTGCACACTTTGAAAGTAAAAGTTAATCTACCTATCTTTTTTTTCTTACTTCTCAGATGCGAATTTATGGTTAACTTTCGATCACTACCCGTCGACAATAGAATTTGCCTCTGCTAGTCTTTTAACAATTTTACTGAATTTATTTTTATTGAGGAAATGGTTATTAACAGTTATGAAATTATTACATAGAATATAGATTGTGTATTTCCTTGAGAATAAAAGTAAGTAAGGGTGCAAAGATACAATCAAGTACCACACCTGACCCAATGGGAAAGTAACAAACTCACAGTTAGACACCACAAACGACTGTACAAGGTTTTAAGTGTTATTTTATCAATGAGAAAAACTTAAAAAGTATTAGAATCATGAATTATTAAACTAAGCCTAAAATTATAAATTTAGAAGGAGAAAACAGAATAAACAACCAACAACGACCAGTGTTGCCTTTTTAATTGTAGATTATTGACCGGTTTCGGTCATCCAATGACCCTTTTCAAGATTTTTTTAAACCTAAAACTGTGTAGATAAACCCCTGTGACATAGGCCTAAAATGGTTACCTTTATCCTGCCAATATATTTTTGTCCTGAAAATGTCATCTGCTTCTCACGTCTGCTGAATATATTCAATCGCATTCAGACTCCCTATGATCATGGAAGCAAACACTATGAACCCTGATCAGACTGCTCCCTCAGGAGCAGTCTGTTCTGGGTCCATATTGTTTTGTTTTTGTTTGTTTTATTTGATTCTTTACGTCCCATCAACAATCTTTCAGTTATATAGGGACGGGTCTTCCTGGGTTGAACCAGTACTAAGCTAGGATAAATGTGTCTTGTTCAAGGACCACAACGCAGTGACGCCGGTGAGCCTGGAACCCGCGGCCCTTCGGTCTCGAGTGAAGCACTCTACCACTGAGCCACTGCACTCCCCGGGTCCATATTGTTTGCAGTTTATGCTTCCAAAGTCAATAGGCAGATGAGAGAGCAGTCAGACAACATTTGGCGTGAAAGGAGAGAGAAAAAAAATAGTTAAAATAGCCAGAGACTGCTGATTTCTCTATCTTTGTTGTATCAATGTCATACAATTGGGCTTAGCATTATGGTAGGCCTTAAATGGATACAACCAGGAGAAAATTCAATGATCTGTCTGCAGTCAGACTAGATAATGGCATGTCTTTGTAGCTGTAAATCATACACTGAATAGAAAATAAATGTGTATCCTCTTGAGGAAATGAACTTTGCCTTGGCAAAATCTAGGGAAATGGCTCTAAAATCAATGTTGGCACAGGCCAGCTAGGAAACAAGAGGGCCAACGGGCCCTGGATCACTCACCTAAGTTTAGTTGAAAGTTTCTTATATAGAGAATATAAGGGAAAGCGACCATGTCTCTTGACCACATATTTTTCATTTAAAAAATGTTTAAGCTATTTTTGCAGAATGCTAATCTATTGACCAGTTTTGTTAAATTATTTTGAATTTAAGCCATTTCAAAGAAGATTTTTTAAGGTTTCTTTAGCATCAAAACATGGGTGCTTGTGTACATTGTATTATTGTATTTATTAAATAAGTCAAATGCAAGTCTTTGCTGAGCATTTTATCACTTTTCCGCAACAAGGTTAATAAATTCAAAGGACCACAAATGTGAGATTCTATTTATCATATGACTGTGACTAAAATAACTTTGAAATCGTGACTTTGGTGTGAAAATGTCAATGCTTTGCCATAGATATGCAACATTGTTGTGTACATCATTATATAGAGTTACTACTGTGTTTCCAAATTGGAAGTGACCCCCGTTTTTCTTTTAACATCTTTAATAATCCATACTTATACGATCGATGTTTAGCATGTGGATGTAAATATATACCGCGTAACTAAAACTTATTTTTGGGAGCATCCCTTATTTCGAACCAAGGCCCAAATACCTTGCAATTCAGAATAACAGTCTTTTTCCTTGGGATAAATACCAACATGCGCCTCTTAGTTAGTTATCATAAGCATAATGCACAAATTATAATCCACTGATTGGTAGTTTATTAATATATATCAATATGGTACACTTGGGGACTGATTTAAAGTGGAGGAACAAAAACATGCAGAAATTCCATCTAATTCCAGCCTTTATAAAAGCTCATACTTCACCCCTTCACTGCCGTCTATAAGTGCATGCAATATGCTGGGGGAAATACAGCTATTTTGATTTTATCATTACCACTGTAGGGATTTACACCAAATTTTTTCCTGCTTGTTAGAGACATTTGGTACAATGTCTGAAATAGTGTTTTCTAGTGATAGCATGTCAAAAAAAAAAAATTCAATAGCAGAAAAAACATGAATGTCTACTTTCGTTTACAACATCATTGTTTTGGAATGGTTGGAAAACAATGGTTCAAAAATGTGAGAATGACAGGAATTTCCTCCTTTACCATTGCCGATTCCAATTAATATCAATTGTCATCCATATACAAGCCATTTTAGACTTCCAAAATAACCTCTACTTCAAAGAAACACAACAGACTAATGCCACGATCGCCTGCCATCTTTGAAAAAAGATGAGTTCTTAATCAAAAGGGTCGTTTTCCCTGTGAGAAGCAAGCTTTCGGCCGCGGAGTTATGATATAAATCTTGGAAAAGTTAACTCTTTCATTATAGAGCAGATAAGAATAATTGAGTTCTGTCCCTTGAATATTATCATGCTAACAACACGCATATAAACAACAACATGTTACCCCGAGCGACGCTCAGGGTACTGCGAGGGACGCTCAGGGTACTGGCGTATAGGAAGTGGTATTCACCCCGAGCACAGCTCGGGTAAGGCAGTGAAGGGGTTAAGTGAGAAAATTATTCAAATTACGTGGTCTATGTCTAAATTCATTTCTGTAATTTATTTTTCAATTAAAATAACCAGTAAGGAATAAACAACAAAAAACGGGGGTCACATTAACCGGGGAAGCACAATAAATATGTAACACATAGTGTTTTATCAATTTTATTACATGGTGTTATATCTCTTATGGACGCAATGTCATGTGATAGAATCAAATTGATTTTAGCTATTTTGTAAAGGGTCACCAATTCAACATTCAAGGTCAGTACATGATAAAGACTAAAATGTGTCTTGTGTGACCACTTGACCAAACTAGCCCAAATACATTGTTGGGACTAGGTAACACAGGTGCTTTGCAGGGATGAGAATTCAAAATTTCCTAAATCCTGAACTTAAAGCATATAAATTTTGAAACTTGCAACATTCACAATTTCAAGTTAATATAATCAATTGTCTTTAGTTAAAACAGAAAATAAATCAGAGAAGCGATTTTATTCTGCATAATTCGTTTAGCAGAAGTCAGGCTCATTGTCCCGAATTGAGGAATGATTCTGAAAACTTTCACCCATGAAAGCTTTGAAAATGACATTCTGGCTCAGCTGGATAAATAGAGGGTCTTACATGAGTGCTCATGTTTTATTGAATTTATTAAACAAGTTGAGAAAAAGAGATAAAATGGAATAATATAAGAGCAGGAATGTTGGATTCTATTTGTCATATGCATAAAAATTACTTAAAAATCACATTTATGGCGTGAAAACGTCAAGAATTTGCCATCTTTAACGTAATGTTATCTTGAATGTCATTATATTACATTTACTAAATCTGTAAACTACTAGAGGTTCATCAATTTTATTGCATGGCATTATATCACTCCCAGATGTGATGACATCTGATAAGGGTTGATAATTGGATGTCATCTGCTAATGTCATCTGTTACATGGCAAAGTGTTATAATAGAAGACACCATACCTAGAAATGTATAGATTTTCTATTACAACACTTATTACTTCTCCTCTAATGTAGTAACAGCTTAGAAAATCAGGTGCAGAGGATGTAATTAATTTGAAAATAACACCTTGTAATAATGCGCGAGGCTGGAGCTGTAGATAACAAGTTGATCGTGGACTTTTATAGTCCATGTTCAAAATTCTTGATTTCTGGCCTGTTAGCGGTAATTTAGCGCAGTGGGTTTCCCTCTTGGATTGGACATCAATTTGTGGTTAAACCTTGTTTGAACACTCATACTCATATGATCAGGAATTTTGTGGTAATTTAGTAGGTATAAGTTTCTTCTATTGTTTGGCTATACTAAACTAACTACACATAAACACAAGTCCCATTTCTATACAATCTTTATTTACATATAGCCAGGGGGCACAGCCCCCTGCACACTGGAAAGAACTTTAACTTTACAAGTTACATTTCTGCACAGTCACTAATATTTAATTTTCGATGTTCTCTGTTCAAAAGTCAAACTTATTCTGTCTTCTTTCTCAGAGCCAATTCATGTTGAACAGATCAGTCAATCATGCAATTTGCTCTTAGCTAGTATCTTTCAAATCTTACTAATTATATTTTTATTGAGGAAATAGAAATAACAGGTTTGAAATTATTACGTAGAATATAGATTGTGTATTTCCTTGAGAATTCCTTAAAAGCTGTACAATCTTTAAAGTGCTAATTTTTATCAGTGACAAAATTAAAGAAGTATTAAAATCATTAAACCAAAATTGATGTAGAAAATCCCTGTGATAATATTCCCCGACTTTTGAATTGTGATGTCCCCATCACAAACTTTATTCAGAAGTAATTATTATTTTTAAAATGTAAACAGTTCTTATGATGAAATATTGGTCAAATTTCTCATTTACTAATAATGAACTTTTATCTTAAAAATGATTCTGGCTCAGCTAATATGACACATCTTATGATAACATTTTTGCTTTCAATCATAATACTAAGCATTGTATTGTGCCATTACACTATTTTATTTCTATATTAACACCTTCCAGTGTTTTATCCAATGAATGCCTCCCTCTTACCATCTGTCTGATTCACAATTCTTCTTTTCTTTTAGTGATTTTATCAGCAGATGCGTAATTCAGGCACCATTATATATTTTTGATTGACAAGCAGTTATTTTATACATAAATATATACATAATAGATCAGCCAGATTCTTTTATCTACAATAATAATCAGATAATATGCTTTTAATTATTATCTATCAAGTCATCACACATTAAGTAAAAATTAAGCCTGACTCTAGCAAGAAACCATGTAAGTAAATCAAAAGATGATCCAGGAACGCTGCAGGAAACCTGAACACGCATAACCCTGGAAGACTGTAATAGACTTTATTTATTTCAATGATTAAGTTTTTGATTGCCTTCCGCTCTTTTCACTCACACCCTTCTTTCACACGAAAAAGTTTGTCTTTACAGTCCCAGGATTATGATCCCTTGTATTTGATTACAAAATATCTGTACTATTTTACTGGCATTGCAATATTAGCATAAAGAAAATACATTTTGGATTGCCATTTATTATTATTTTATATAAAACATAAATTTTCTTTATAATTATTCTTGGTTAGGAAATGCACTATTAAATGGATAAGCATGCAAATTAACTGATACAACTGGTATTCAATAATTAAGTTTTAAATGCCTTTTTAACATTATATTGGGGAAACTCGCTTAATAAGAGAGGTACAATATTAACAATTAATTTCAAATTTTTGATTAAAAGTTTAACACTATTATGATTTATTAAGAACTTAGATTAAAGAAAAATACTATTTTAGATATTCCTTTAATTTCCATATTTTAGTATTTCTTGATTCAAATAATTTCTTTTTTTTTTTAGTCATTTAGTTTGAATTAGAACAAATTTATATTTTACTCAGTCATTTAACTTTAAAGTATAAGTAAATCAAATTTCTGTTCTGGTGACTGTGTAGAAATACTTTGTTTTTAAAACATGATACATAAAACATACATATATATACAAGCAAAACAATAGAAAAACATAAGGTGATAATTCCCTAGTACAGTTTATACGATTTTTAGTATAATCCTTTTTTCTTCTAGTTATAAGTTCCGAGATTCAAGTATTTCTGTCAGTTCCACCTCTGAAATTTTGTCCATTGACCTTAGGTCCACCTCATCTGTTAAAAGTTATTACGATTACTTCTGATCCACCAGGGACGGGTAGTTTGAAATTGATCCTCTAAGACACATTCAATTGTTCCAAAGCTATAAATTGATTCCATTGTCAGGTTCCATATTGATCTTCTCCAATTCTAGGACCGCGAAAAAGCCAAAAGGTTTTTCTGCCGCGAATTCATCCACCAATTATGATCAGGAATTTTGTGGTAATTTAGTAGGTATAAGTTTCTTCTATTGTTTGGCTATACTAAACTAGCTACACATAAACACAAGTCCCATTTCTATACAATCTTTATTTACATATAGCCAGGGGGCACAGCCCCCTGCACACTGGAAAGAACTTTAACTTTACATATTACATTTCTGCACAGTCACTAATATTTAATTTTCGATGTTCTCTGTTCAAAAGTGAAACTTATTCTGTCTTCTTTCTCAGAGCCAATTCATGTTGAACAGATCAGTCAATCATGCAATTTGCTCTGAGCTAGTATCTTTCAAATCTTACTAATTATATTTTTATTGAGTAAATAGAAATAACAGGTTTGAAATTATTACGTAGAATATAGATTGTGTATTTCCTTGAGAATTCCTTAAAAGCTGTACAATCTTTAAAGTGCTAATTTTTATCAGTGACAAAATTAAAGAAGTATTAAAATCATTAAACCAAAATTTATGTAGAAAATCCCTGTGATACTCAATTGACAGCCATCAGAAATCTAATAAGGTTGACAGTCTGTCAGCTGTCAATTATGAGTGTGTTCAAACAAAGTTATTTGTTTGTTTGTTTTGTTGCTTTACGTCCCAAGTCAACAGCTATGGTCATTGCAGGACAGTCAGTTCACCTAACCACACTTTTTCCTGGGCAGGCTTGAACAAGTGGTTAACCAGTAATTCGTGCACATACTTTCGCTTGTAACTGACAACAACCCTTCTTGAATGAATCAGCGGAAGGGAGGAGAATGATCGTAGAAATGATTTCATGATCAATCTCCACGAAAGTATGGGACTGGACCAGGATCGAACTCGCGACCCCTGGATCTGCAGTCAGACACGCATCTGTAGCTAGACACGTTACCGACTGCGCTACGCGGCCCAGCCAAACAAAGTTTAACCCACATACATCTGTACAGATTGGTATTATCAATCAGGCCGGTATTCTGACAGCTGTCAATTTGAAGTCTGTTAAAATAAGGTTTAACCACATGTATTTGTACATATTGATACTACAAATCAAACTGGTAGCTTGATAGCTGTCAATTGTGAGTAAATTCAAACATGGATTAACGACATACATTTGTGCAGATTGGTACTATGGATCAGACTGGTGGCCTGACAGCTTTCAGTTGTGAGTCTGTTAAAACATGGTTTAACCACATAGATTTGTACAGATTGATACTACCAATCAGATTGGTGGCCTGACAGCTGTCAATTGTGAGTGTTCAAACAAGGTTTAACCAAAATATTTTACATGTAGGTACTACCAATCAGATTGGTAGCCTCACAGCAGTCAACTGTGAGTGTGTTCAAACATGGTTTAACCAGTAAAACCACAAACATTTGTGCAGATTGGTAATTGTAACCAATCAGACTGGTAGCCTGGCACTGGCTGATAGTTTGTTCAAACATGGTTTAACCGCATACATTTGTACAAATTGATACTACTAACCAGACTGGTAGACTGACAGTTGTCAATTGTGAGTGTGTTCAAGTATGGTTTAGCCACATATATTTATACAGATTCGAAATTGTACTACCAATCAGACTGGTAGTCTGACAGCTGTCAATTGTGAGTCTGTTCAAACACGGTTTAATCACATATATTTGTACAGATTGGTACTCCTAATTGGACAGGTAGTCTGACAGCTGTCAATTTAGAGTGTGTACAAAGATGGTTTAACCGCATACATTTGTACAGATTGGTACTACCAATATGACTGGTACCATGACGGCTCTCAATTACGAGTCTGTCCATTGTCCAAACCTGGCTTAATCACATAAATATTTGTACAGATTACTACTACCTATCAGACTGGTAGTCTGACAGCTGTCAATTGTGAGTATGTTCAAAGCTGGTTTAATCACATATATTTGTACAGATTGGTGCAACCAATAAGATTGGTAGCCTGAAAACTGTCAATTAATTTAGAGTGTGTTCAAACATGATTTAACCACATACATTTGTATAGATTTTTACTACCAATCAGACTGGTAGTCAGACAGCTGTCAATTGTGAGTATGTTCAAACCTGGTTTAATCACATATATGTATACAGATTGGTAGTCTGACAGCTGTCAATTATGAGTTTGTTCAAATCTGGTTTAACCACATACATTTGTAGAGATGTGTACTACCAATCAGACTAGTAGTATCTGTCAGACCGGTAGTCTGACAGCTGTGTGAGTATGCCCAAACCTGATTTTATCACATAAATTCATACAGACTGGTAATGGCAGTGTGACAGCTGTCAATTATGACCTAGTTTTTAATGGGAAATTGGTACAAAGTGCTGTTATGGGTACCTGAGTTCAAAGTGTTGTAACTTTTTTGGTTACAGGACGGATTTTATTGAAATAAACAGCTCTTTCTGATAAAACATACTTATAATTAGGGTTGCTGTCCCCTTAAACTGATGTAGGGGAAAACAAGGAAATATTTTCCCTACAAACAAGGAACAGATATATAAATTTGTAGTAGGTATTGATAGTCTTCCTTATGATTCCGGGACATCTAGGCCCCTGACAAACTCGCCCCCCTACACAAATATTGTGCATTTGTTTCAGGAGGCTGGATTGTTTCCTTGTACATGGGCTTAATAAATTTTTCCCCATTTTTTCATTCTCATTGTGCATGGTAATGGGTTTGAAAAAATTAGCTTGAGTGATGACTTTATGGGACATAGGCAAACAGTGCATTCCCATTACAGAAACCCCATTATGTGGTGTCTCATTGTAAAAATGAGTGATAGAATAGGTGAGTAGACGACAATCATGAGTCATGACTGGCCGACTAAGGGTTAAAATAATAAATGTTTGCAAATGGTGAAGGCTCTAGATACGCAGTTGTGCCTGAGCCTTTGCTGGTCGCATATTAGACATAAAGTACCACTGTCTCATGGCATGGGGTGATAGCAGGTCCCCAGATGCGTAACTGAAAATTGTTTTCTTTTTTTTTCAACTAAAACATATGTGCGAGTACCCAAAACGCATGTTATGATTGATTGATTAGGGAGAATACCGACGTGGAGTCCAAGGCCAACTTGGTTAAACTACAGTTTATTGTGAGAAGTTAGGTTTGAATTAGAACACTAAATAAATATAAAATCATAATATACATAGCTCCAGATAAGGCTGCGTATTGCGTATTTACGCAATTTCGTGGACCTGAAAACGCAATTAAATTAATTTCTGTGCGTACAAAAACGCAATAAAAATCCTTGATACTCAATTCCGAACTTTTTCGTAGCGTATGACGCTAATGTTTTCTGTTTGCGATTGTCGTTTTTCGCATCACAAGCTGTTGTTGGGTACAAATTTAAACACGGCGTCGCGCTGAATCTAGTTTATTAAATTGTAAACCAGTCCAGGAACATTCTTATCGCTGTTTAGCTATACCCAATATTTACACGACATTCATCTCGCTTTACAATAACAATGGCGTAATGTAGGCAAAAAAAAACCCAGAGAAATTGAATGATATCATATCGTAACTAACTCTAATACCGCGTTGGTGGTTCGAAGAATCAAAGATGACTTGATAGATACGTTTGATTTTCGAAGTAAGTTGGAAATAGCGATCTCAGATATACTAATATTGCCAGTGTGCTTTCCGAAAGTGAAACCGAAAGTAAACAAAAAATCAGGAGAAACAAGGTCCGGTTTCATTGCATATTTGCTTTCAGATGGATACCCAATACAAAAACTTTAAATACCCAATTCAAAATTTGAAATACCCAATTAAGTCAAAAAGAGGTGGGTAAATACCCAATTGCCTCCAATCCTTATCTGGAGCTATGATATATGTTCATTGTTTGAACATTTAATAATTATCAGTATAATCACTAGATATTAGAGGCCAAGTTGGTTAGGGGCCGAGTTTGTCAGGGGCCGAGTTGGTCAGGGGCCGAGATGTCCAGTTACCTTCCTTATCTTTAGGATGCAAAAGCACCAACTTACTCAAACAAAAACACCTTTGGTAGACCTTGCTTCATCATCATCATCTTCAGTAATTGCATCCCTCAGAACTGAGTATTCTCGCAATTGTGTGGAATTTGCTCATGCGCCACGGCTAAAAGCTGGTTCTGTATGTACAAGTAAAATAGGTCTGTTAAAATCAATAGGTTAAAAACATCTGTGGCTGGTTTAAGGTGTGAGGGTGGCCAGCTGGATCTGGAAGGCCTCCAGCGTTGACTGGCTCACTGCTTCTTGCGGGAGTTGATTCCACAGTACGATCGTTCTGGGGAAGAAACTTTGTTGGTAACCGGTGAATGAAGTTGGGATCTGTCTGAATCGTGCATTATGGCCTCTGGTTCTGTTGTCAAGAGGTGTCAGGTACCGTTCGGCGGGGATGTCTACCTGTTGGTGAGCTATCCGGTACATCATAGACAGGCGGGCTTGGTCTCTGCGTTGCAGTAAGGTGTCCCAACCTAGGTCCTGGCGCATGGCTGTAACACTGCTTTTACGGCTGTAGTCACTCTTGACAAATCTGGCAGCTCTTCTCTGTACCATCTCTAGCTGGTTTGAGTCAGTGTCTGTGTGTGGAGACCAGACCGTTGAGGCGTATTCGAGAGTCGGTCGTACGAAGGTCTTGTAGGCAGTACTCTTTGCTTGTTGGGAAGCTGGTCTGATGTTGCGTCTGAGGAAGGCCATGGTGGAGTTTGCTTTTTTAGAGATGTTGTTTACATGCTTACTCCAGGAAAGGTTGCTGCTTATGGTGACTCCCAGGTATTTTGAATCAGACTTTATGGCTAACTTCTGACCATGGATGGAGTAGTTGTGTTGAATTGTGTTTTTCTTGTTTGTAATGCACAAAACTTCACATTTCTCAGCGTTGAAAGCCATTTGCCACTTCTTTTCCCATTCTTGTAGCCTATCAAGGTCTTGTTGGAGTTCTTCGCAGTCCCTCTTGTTGCTGATTTTCCTATATACCAGGCTGTCATCTGCGAACAGTTTGACTGTGGACCGTATACCCTCTGGCATGTCGTTTATGTAGGCTAAGAATAATAGTGGGCCTAGTACTGTGCCTTGAGGGACTCCGGATGAAACTGGCAGAGGCGTTGACTTGGTGCCATCGATAACCACCTCTTGGGTTCTTGCTGAGAGGAAGTCTTCCACCCACTTCAGGAGGTTTCCACGAACTCCATAGTGTTCTAGCTTAAGGAGTAATCGCTGGTGGGGTACCTTGTCAAATGCCTTTGAGAAGTCAAGGAGGACGGCGTCGACTTGCTGCTTCTCGTTTAGTCCTCTTGCTAGGTCGTCAACTGTCATGATCAGCTGTGTCTCGCACGATCTGCGTTTCCTAAATCCGTGCTGGCAGTCAGTTAGTATGGTATGGCGCTCAAAGTGGTTTATTATGCAGCTATGGATAACATGTTCTAAGATCTTGCATGCAATTGAGGTTAGGGAAATTGGACGGTAGTTTCCTGGGTCTGATCTGTTGCCTTTCTTGAATACTGGAGTTACAAGTGCCGTCTTCCAGTCCAGGGGGATTTTTCCGTTGTCCACAGAGATCTGGAATAGGTGGGCCAGTCCAGGGGCTAGTTCATCTGCAGCTGTTTTCAGGAGTCTGGCAGGTATGCAGTCTGGTCCAGTAGCTTTGTGGGGCTTTAAATCCTTCAAGAGTTTCTGTATGCCTTTTGGATCGACGTTGATGGGCGGGGCACTCTGGGTGTTACTTGGTCCAAGGTCGGGTAAGTTTGATGTATCCTCCTTGGTGAAGACAGAGCTGAATTGGTTTCCCATGATGTTTGCTTGGTTTTGCCGGTCACAAAAGGTTAATCCATCCTTTTTTAATGGTGCCATTCCGGTGTTATCCTTTTTCTTGGATTTGATGAAGTTCCAATATCTCTTGGGATTTGTGCTATCTTTGGTCAGGATGTCGTTGACGTAGTTGTCGTGTCCGTCTCTGCAGGCCTTTTGAGTTTTTTTCTTCAGGGCTTTGTATTTCTCCCAGTCTTTTTGCTCGTTCGATCTTCTTGCGCGCCGTTGCCATCGTCGTTTTAAGCGGGTGAGGCGCCTGATGTCTCTGTTTATCCATGGCTGTGTAAATCTCTGTGATGTCATGCGGTGTGGTACATTGTCGTCAATGATCAGGTGGCATCCTCTTTTGAAGAACGTCCAGACTTCATTCATGTTGCTGCATGTTGTGAAGCTGTTGATAACGGTGTCTGACAGGTCCTTACACATCTCTTTGATTTTTAGTATGTCTGCTTTTCCCCACATGAAGATTTTCCGCTTTGCTGGCTTGTGTCGGGTTGCAGTGATGTTGGAGTTGATGTAGAAGGCATGGTGGTCGCTGATGCCTGGGATCGGTGTTGATCTGTTGATCAGGGATGGTCTGTTTGTGAAGAACAGGTCCAAAATGTTGGAGTCTCTGGTTGGGTAGTCCACTATCTGGGTGAGTCCAAGGTCTCCTTCTAGTGCAAGGAAAGCATCGTTTATAGGCTTTCTGTACCGGTGGCTGATGATTGAGTTGTTTGGCCAGTCTATATCTGGTAGGTTAAAGTCACCAGCAATCCAGATTACAGCGTCCTTGAATTTGTGGCAGACTGAACTGATGGTTTCTATTAGCTCGGTTGTGTAGTCAACATCGTTATTTGTTGGTCTGTATGCAGAGCCTACAATCAGGGTCTGTGAGTTGGAGCATTCAATCTTCCGAAAGACTATGTCACATCCTGTGCTGATGTCTACTGGTTCACTTACAATATTGTTTTTGATCAGAAGAAGAGATCCTCCATAGCCATCAGGCCTGTCTTTACGGTAGATGTTGTATTCACTGTTCGCTGGCAGGACCTCGCTGTCACAGATAGATGGCTTTAGCCAGGTTTCGCAACCACAAACTATGTCTGTGTTGACATTGTCCAGAAAGTTCCAAAAGCTTGGTTTTTTGTTGGCACTCATAACACTTTGGATGTTCAGGCAAGATGTTGTAACATTTTGGTATTTTAGTTTGTCCGGGGTCTTCTTCGTGGGGCTGGAGCAGAGTGGTTGTATATGGTCTTCGTCTAACTTGAATGAGTCACTGCCTTGGGTGTCGTTTGTGATGTTCGATAGGTCTGAGATGTTGCATGATGGGCTACTGCAACTGGATTCTGGGATGTCGCTGCTGAAAATTGAGGACTTTGACGAAAGATCACAATCTGATTCTGTGTTTGCAAAGACAGTGTCAAACAGTCTTGAAGACAGGTTTGGTACGCCACAATTGAAGCATGTGAAAGACTCGTCTGACTTAGTGAGGGGTAGGTAGATCGCTTCTGGCATGCCGATGCACTTTGCATGATACCATGTTTCGCAATCATCGCAGCAGATGGCCCTCTGTCGCCAATAGCAGCCCTGTTCACATACGCCGCATGGAAACTTGACTGATCTTGGACCTGGGTTTAGTTCCGTGTCAGATGCTCTGAGCAGGAGCAGTTGACTCAGGTACAGAAGATGAGATTTAGCTTCTTGGATTCCATGTCAAAAACGCCAGAAGTTTCTCCCTGTGATGAGTAATTTACATCAGTACTATCTCACAGCATTACTAGCATGTGGTTGGCGTAGTGGTAACTTCAAAAGGGGCAGTCTGGGTGATACTCACACAGGGCCAAAGTTACTGTGCTACCAAATTCTTTTTGTGAAAGCCATTACTTATTACAGATCTATTCTAGCCTACCCCATTCTTCTCACGATCGATTCTGTTCAGGTTCCAAGTTGGAAATATATCGATATTGAAATATTACATAATAATAAAACACTTTGAGTTAGCATGTACCTGATTTGGAGAATATACCTATCATTTATTTTTTTCTGAAATCTCCGTCTTTTTCCCGAACTTTTACCCATGAGAGTTAACGCTCTTGAATGACCAAATATAAAAGCCGGTACTGTGGAATCGAGAAAGTTCACTGACAAGACAGTTCACCGACATAATTCACCAGCAGGGCACACTCTGCCATTAGCCATTGTAGCCAGTAGCTACAAATAAGTCATTGGCTAAAAGTATACTCTAGGTGGTTCAAAAATTATCATATACATATTTGTGTAAAAGTGTATTTTGATCAAATTTTGGATTTTCCAATAATATATGTGAGTTTAGCAAGACTGTCTCAAGACAGGACAGTCCAAGCAAGAAGCTAGGTTAACTAACTGAGCTATTGCCAACACGATTGAAGCGGCTGTTTTCTTGTTTATTATAGTCCACCTATTGGATATGCAAGGAAATTTGGTTATAGTCAATTTCATTTGGCTCCAACTTTTTCAGGGCCGTCTCACGTATTTAGAAGTGGTCCAGCTGAGGAAGACATCTAGTGCCGAAGTCACGAGAGGCAGGGACTCTCTATACAAAGGGACAGGTAACACTGATGATAAAAATTATCTTGTATCTACAGTACCATACTTGCAGACATTGTAAGAAAGAGATAATGAACTTATTTATAAGTGATTTTTTCGGAATAGAAATAATAATTAATTATTTATGAAGTTTAAAAACACCCAGTATATAAAGTAGCCTTTCAGCTTCAAAACCATTTAACTTTCAAAAAGATACATTGTGCACTTCTCAATTAATCACATCGATAGTTGGTATGAGCGCCAGAGCTCCTAAAATGTACACATTAGGTACATATTACAACATAATAGAAACACATATCAAGTTACAATAATGCTAAATGTTTAGACTGTGTAATTCAACATATGGTGGTACCTAAAGAAGAGATAGTAATTCAAAAGTGTTATTAAGTAAAACTTTCCATTAATGATAAATTGTAAATTAACACTTTGCGTTCGACTTTTGTGTGAGTAAAGTGGCATATCTAGATTAATGGTCAGAAATGTAAATACAGGTAACCACTTATAGGAACTGGTTACCTGCCTTTCCATTGATGACCATTTATAAACCAGGAACCAGCAATTATTGAAGGTATGGTCAATACACACTGGCCTACAATAGTTTTTAAACATATGGTAAAGATTCTTAACCCTTTGTAGAGAAAGACCCTGCGAGAGGGGGGAGCACGAGAGGGGGGATTATGTTTTCCAAAAATTATACACTTAGTCTCCCGTCTTTTCAATTAGGCTTGTGTTTGTCATGCCTTTGTGCGCGTCTGTTTATTTGTGCCTTGTGGTCACCTGCTGGGAAAGGGCTGGACTCTTGGCTCTCGTTTGTGGTGTATAACTGTGAGTTTGTCACTTTCCCATTGGTACCCTGGGTCAGGTGTGGTACTTGGTTGTATCATTTCCTGATCTTTGCACCCTTACTTACTTTAAACGTGTTACACGGTGACAACCAACCTCAACCTTAATTCTAATGTAGACCAAGACACTTAGAAGTTTGGTTCGCGTAAAAGATTCCTAACTTATCCATGGATCTGTACATATAAATCAAGATATAAAAAGGAGATGAAACAAAGATAAGGACTCAACAGTACATACAACTGAATACCTAAACACAAAAGAAATTCAACAGTTAAACCCCGGTAGGCCTGACAACTGATGCAGCTTCAGGCCCCAACCCTCTCATCTATAGATAATTCAACTTTTGTTGAACACAATGGTCAATGTAAACGCATCGGTGGATGCTACAACGAGCTGGTTGTGGCAATTTTCCGCACTGGTGCTGGCTAACAAGGTGATAAAATTAGACCTGTTGACTTTATGAATTATTTATAAGCTTGCATTTATTTCATTTGAGATGACACCTGGCGCACAGACCATTGGTAACATTGCAGTTTATGGCTCTGCCAAGCAATTGGTGATTTAATTTATGGTTTGTACTGCAAATCCAACAGAGTTTTGGAGCTTTGCAGTGACAGGTGCTTTTTTCTAGTGTAACTGCCTAAATTGAGGGAAATCTGCATGTCTAAGCGCAGCTGTTGTCATATTTCCATGAAATAACATCCAATAAACGATTACCACTTTGTATTTTTTCTTGGTAAACTAGCAAATGTTTTATTGAGGAATTTTTATTACAACACACTGGGAGCATTTTTAAAGCATTGATACAACGCACTGATGGTTGCGCAGAAGTGCTGTGGTTGCAGACTCGCCACAGCATTCGCTGTTCACATAAACGTTACAAAAATCGCCATTTCAGCCAGCACATGCTATTGCGATACTGTGACGAAGGCTCAGGCGAGCTTGTGCAAATGTGCAGACTCCCAAGAGCCTTCGCTTTCAGCACAAGAGATCTTGATACTTATTGCATTATCCAGTGACTTTGCCTGCGCAAATGTGCAGACTCACCAGAGCATTCGCTGCTGGCGTGAATAGCACACAAATCGCCATTTTAAGCAGCACAAGAGATTTTGTACAGTGACGAAGGCTAAGGTAAGCCTATGCAAATGTGCAGACTCGCCAGAGCCTTTACTGCTCACACAAGAGAGAGAGAGAGAGAGAGAGAGAGGTGGTTGCTTTGCTTAGTTTGTCTTCCTTGTGTCTCCTGATTGTTGTGTGGTTAATCCTGTTGGTGCCATGAATTTGTCTGCAATTTGTGATTGTGATATTTCCTTATCATGCTCACCTACTATTTTTGGGTGACATTCATGCAAACAGCGCTGGCTTTGGCGAGTCTGCACATTTGCTTGGTCTAGTCTGAGCCTTGGTCACAGTTCAAAATTCTCATGTGGCGGCTCAAATGGCAATTGAATGCCATTTTGTCTGAGCAGTGAAGGCTCTGGCGAGTCTGCACATTTGCACAGGCCTACCTTAGCCTTCGTCACTGTACAAAATCTCTTGTGCTGCATGAAATGGTGATTTGTGTGCTATTCGCGCCAGCAGTAAACGCTCTGGTGAGTCTGCACATATGCGCAGGCAAAGTCACTGGACAATGCGATAAGTATCAAGATCTCTTGTGCTGGCAGCGAAGGCTCTTGGGAGCCTGCACGTTTGCACAGGTGAATACTGTGGTGAGTCTGCACCGTCAGTAACATTGCAGTTTATGGCTCTGCCACGCAATTGACGAGTTAATTCATGGTTTGACCGATAAATCTAACACAGTTGTGGAGGTTGACAGTGACAGGTGCTTTTTTCTATTGTGACTGCCGAACTCGAGGGAAAACTGCATGTCTAAGCACAGCTGAAGCTATGTTATCATAGTCCCATGAAATAACACCCCAAAACGATTTCTACTCTCTATTTTTTCTATGCAGAAAAGGCTCTGATGAGTCTGTACATTTGCACGGGCTCACCCGAGTCTTCGTCACAGTATTGAAATATCATGTGCTGGCTCAAATGGCGATTTGTGTACCGTTTATACGAACAGTGAATGCTGTGTTGAGGTTGCACCAGCAACCATGGCACATCTAGGCAACCATCAGTGCGTTGTATCAATGCGTCAAAAAATGCCCCCAGTGTGTTGTAATAAAATTCCTCAATAAAACGTTAGCTAGTTTACCAAGAAAAAAATACAAAGTGGTCATCGTTTTTTTGGATGTTATTACATGTAAATATGATAACAACCGTGCTTAGACATGCATATTCCCCTCAATTTAGGCAGTTACACTAGAAAAAAAGCACCTGCCATGGCAAAACTCCAGAACTGTGCTGGATTTGCCGTCCAAACCATGAATTAAATCACGAATTACTTGGTAGAATCATAAACTGCAATGTTATCGATGTTCTGTGCGTCAGGTGTCATAACAAATAAAATAAATGCAAGCTTATAAATAAACCAGAAAGCCATTAGCGAATATTTGGCTGATGAAATAAATATAATCTTAGACCTAGTGGCTTAGGCTGTTGTCTGTTCTAAGATGGTGATTCGGTTGTTAGTACACTGCTTGTTTTTAGCTCCCATTATTTGGGAGGTTTATTTTTTATGATACAGTTCTTTGTGTCCTTTCCAGTGTTACGACCATCTTGTTGAGAGAAAGATAATACATTAATTATGTTCTTCCCTTTATGTATGTGCCTTTGGCTGTGTTCTGGTGTCTCGTCCTCATGGTGCCATGTATTTTATCCAGTGACAGGTAGAAATGAACACGCATGTATGCTGCTAATATATTTATTAGTAAAGCTATACGAACTACAAGAGAGATGATAACTAAGAGAATAAGCGGACAGCAGAAGCAGCCAGGTAGTTTTATACTACAGGCTGAGCCCTTATCAAGATCGTATCATGTTGCAGAGTCTATATGCAGAATATACAACACCCCCCTTTCAAAGCCCAATATTTTGGAGTTTACGGTATGCAACAGTTCATTAATAAAATCGAAACCGTAAAACAGTTCGTTGAGTGTTCAATCTTTCATTCATTAATTCCCACGACTGAATTGTCTGTTTATCATCACAGTTTCTCGTTACAGATAAAACAAGCAACACTGATTATTTTGTGGTTCCTTATCAAGTTAATTATACTGTAATCTTTC
>OZ026515.1:91236514-91253713 GCA_964019695.1 Loripinus fragilis
GGGCGGTTTAGAAATTCGCCCAGATCGTGTCACTACATATGGTTTATTACTAGTTTCTTGAGATATGTGTAACGGTACACTAGACAGCTGTTCAGGACCAGAAGAGTTGGACAAGAGTGTATCAGATTCTGTAATCGCTGAATTGTGTGAATTTGCTGAATCACCCTGCACTTTTCTTTCCTGCACATATACCATCGGCTGAAGGTCAGTTGGGTCGTTAAGTTCGACTTCTTTATTCAACCTAACCAAATGTCGCCTATTGCACGAAATTTCACCACGGGGTGTGTCGACCACGTATGATCTTGGTCGGTCTGCAGCTTTTAATACTTTGCCATCTATATTGAATGATTTCACGTGAACGTTATCGCCTGCACGTAATGGCGTCATATTTCGCGCTCGATGTCTGACGTCATAATTCTTTTTGGAGTATGCATGTGCAGCATTTTCTTTTTTAAGCAGTGAGGTTTGATTGATTACTTTTGGCTTCAATCGATCTGGATTTTGCGGAAGGAAAGTTTTGATTTGTCTGCTGTAGAGAAGCTGAGATGGGCTATACCCGTTACTGAGGGGTGTGGCTCGATAATGCATGAGTGCAATGTAAGGATCGTCAGACTTCTCAAGCAAGCGTTTGCACGTTTGAACAGCGCGTTCAGCCTCCGCGTTCCCTAAAGGATACCTAGGCGATGATGTAATGTGCTTGATACCGTATTCTTTCATGAATTTCTGCATAGCTTGTCCTGAGTAACAACCTCCGTTGTCACTTGTGAATATGTCGCAGACACCATGCCGACTAAACATCGACTTTAAATGGGTAATAACTTCTTCGGTTGTTAAAGAGCGCAATTTTGCTAATTCAATAAATCTTGAATAGTAGCACACAACCAATAGGTACGTGTGACCTTTCCAAAAGAAAAGGTCTGACCCTAAATGTTTCCAAGGCCGATCATCAAACTTAGTACTGATCATCGGCTCGGCATGATCATTCTGAAGTTTTGCGCAAACGTCGCATGCTTTGACTTCTTTTTCAATGTCACTGTTGATGCCTAACCACCATACCGACTCTCTTGCTCTCAGTTTACATTTTGTTATTCCTTGATGCGCGCCATGAATTTTGGTGAGTATATCTGCTCTCATTTCTGTAGGAATAAATAATCTGCCTGCTTTCATTAATAAGCCTTTATTTATTGTTATCTCGCCCCTCAAATGCCAGTACAATTTTCCTATCTCGGATGCCTTATGTTTTGTTTCAGGCCACCCATTATTGCAGTAATTGGCAAGTGTTTGACAAATAACATCTTGACTTTGCTTTTCCCTTATCTCTTGAAGTCTAAGATCTGTGGCTGGCAAGTGTCTTATAACCATGTCAACATAATTTTCGGTGTCTGAGGAATGTTGCTCCTCCTCCAAAGTCAATGAATGAATTACAGGGCTTCTTGAAAGCATATCAGGTATAATCAAGGATTTTCCCGCGACATGGGAAATAGTGTATGAGAAAGGCATAAGTCTCATTCTAAAACGCATAATTCGTAATGGCAAATCACTCAGGTCTTTGTGACCGCCAAGCAACGAAATAAGCGGCTGATGATCAGTTTCAATATGAAACGTTTTTCCTATGAGAAAATCACGATTTTTCTCGCAACCGTATGTGACTCCTAATGCCTCTTTTTCAATGGTGGAGTAACGCTGCTCTGTCGGTGACAGGGCTCTAGATGCGAAACTTACAGGTTTCATGTCTCCGTCGTCTTGTTTCTGAAACAGTGCGCAGCCTAGCCCATAACTACTCGCATCTGTTTTTAATACAGTGTAGCGATTCGGATCGTACAACGCAAGTACAGGTGCATTTGTAAGTGATTGCTTTATTAAGTCAAAAGCTTTCTGCTGATCTGGACCCCAGTAAAACTGGTTTTTTGAGCTTAGTAGATCTCGGATTGGTTTCGAATGTTCAGCTAACAATGGCGAAAACTTACCTAGCTGATTTACCATACCTAATAGCCTGCGCACACCGTGCACGTCAGTAGGGGCTTCCAAGTTTTTGATCCCCTGGACCCGTTCAGGGTCCGCCGAAATGCCTGAGGGTCCAATAATATGACCAACGTATTTTATGGATGTTTTTCTGAACTCAGACTTTGACGGATTTATGGTCAGATTTGCTTCATGCAATCGTGTGAGCACTTCATGCAACCTTTCGTCATGCTCAGCCTCTGTTCGACCAAATACGAGAATATCATCTGTCTGGCATAATACACCCTCAATCGATTCTACCAGTTGGGTCATTCTTTTCTGAAAATATTCGCTACTACTGGACAGACCCATGACTAGACGATTGAACGCAAACCTACCGAATGGCGTTATGAAAGTAGTGAGCAACTTACTTTCATCTGACAGACGTGTTTGCCAAAATCCTAGATTTAAGTCAATTTTGCTAAACCATTTCGCACCGGCAAGAAGACCTAAGCTTTGATCTATTCTAGGTAACGGAAAATTTTCACGTTTGACGCTGTCGTTGAGACGTGATAAGTCAACGCAGATTCTTATTTTACCGTTAGGTTTAGGCACTACGACCATACCCGCGCACCAGTCTGTGGGTTGGTCAACACGGAAAATTACGCCCGTTTTTTCCATGTTTTCGAGCTCTTGCTTCACCTGAGGAAGCAGAGGAATAGGGACTCTACGTGGAACTGAAAGCGCATACGGTTTCGCTCCTTCTTTAAGCGTGACGTGGTACTCACCACTCATTTCGCCTAGCTCCCTAAACAAATTGGGATATTTCGACTTAACCGTTTCCAAGGTTATTACTTCGCTCAAACTAGCGTTTCGATGTTTAAACTCAAGCAAATCTAGCTTGGTTATAGCTGGACGACCTAACAGGCATCGATCTAGCCCCTTAACAACGTAGATACGCTCGACCGCTGAGCTTGCATTAGTCTCGAGCTTTGCAGTAAACGAACCCATGACCTTCAGTGGTACATTACCAGGACCGTACAACCTTTTAGAGCTTTTTTCTAAAGGTAACTTGCCAATTTTAAGGTACATATCCTCTGATATGACCGTAACATCGGCACCACAATCGATTTTAAATCTGATAAAACCTTGTCCTACCTTGAGGTCAATAATCCATGGTTCATCTGAATTTGAACTAATTGAACTTAGCACTGCACTTTCACTGTTGATTGTCCCAAGGTATGCATCGGATTCATCGTCGGATTCCCCATCTTGATCGTCGACCTCGTGCACTTTCTTGGAAAGACAAAATCGAACCCAGTGTCCTTTTATACCGCAACCTCGGCACTTTGCATCCCTAGCTGGGCACTTACTCCGACTATGTGACGGTACGGCTCCGCAACGGGTACATCTAGGCTTGTCGCCGTTTTGTGTCTTTGGCTTATCCCTTGTGTGTCTTCTCTGTGTGTTTTGGCTGTGTCTCTGTTGGAATTGAACAGAGTCAATCTTATTTTCCGACAGAACATAACTCCTTACTATAGACTGCTGCTAGTGGACTGCTTCTTTCTGCCTGGCTTGTGTGACAGCTTTCAGAAGCGTCAGAGCAGGATCCAATTGTAATTTCTCAGAAATTTTAGCGTCCCTGAGTCCAACAACAATTCTGTCCCGGATTAACTGGTCCTTTAAATCACCATAATCACAATGTTCTGACAACGTGTACAAAGATGTAATAAACTGATCCACCGACTCCCCCTCTTCTTGTTTTCTTAAATTAAACCTTGCACGTTCAAATATTGTATTTCTTCGAACATTGAAATAGTTCACATATTTTCCTGTGACCGTTGTATAAACTTTTTGCTCTTCATCTGATAATCCAAATGATTTTAAAACGTCATCTGCTTCTTTCCCCATACAATAAACCAAGGCGTTTACTTGGTGTTCTTGAGATTTTTCTGAAAGACCACTAGCAGTTTTGAACCGTTCAAACCTCACAAACCATTTCTCAAAATCTGCTGGTTTTTTAAAGTCAAACTGATCTGGAGGGGTAACATGAAAACTAGCCATTTTCTGTTAATTAAAATTTCACTAATGCAATTTCAAGTCTAATAGTTGTTAAAAGTCACGCTCTTTAATTCAGTTAAGCAATATTCCTGTAAGTCACTTCTGACACCATATTTTATCCAGTGACAGGTAGAAATGAACACGCATGTATGCTGCTAATATATTTATTAGTAAAGCTATACGAACTACAAGAGAGATGATAACTAAGAGAATAAGCGGACAGCAGAAGCAGCCAGGTAGTTTTATACTACAGGCTGAGCCCTTATCAAGATCGTATCATGTTGCAGAGTCTATATGCAGAATATACAACACCATGGGTCTGTGATCTGTGATTGTGACATTTTCTATACTGGCAATCATCCCACCGACAAGAGAGAGAGAGAGAGAGAGAGAGAGAGAGAGAGAGAGAGAGAGAGAGAGAGAGAGCTGGCCCAGTGGTTATTTTTTCATACTCAGCTCGGCTGAGCATGATACTAAAATACATGTAATGAAATATAAAGATTGTATCCTGCTTAAACACTCAGTTGAGGTACATTTATTTATCTTGCTAATAAATGTTAAAAATGCCAAAAACAATTGGCATTTTAACATTTTTGAGCAGATTAATTTCATGATCATTTGAATTGAGCGTGAAAAAAGGTATATAACCTGGGGATCTGGTTGCTTTGATTGGTTTGAGTCGAAGAGCTAAAACTACAGCTCACGTGATTGCATAAAGGGGGCGGCAACAAAGAAAGCATATTACTTTTAAATGCATGACCTCAGGTATTCAGTTTTATTTACTGTTGAGTCCTTATCTTTGCTTTATCTCCTTGTTATATCTTGATTTATATGTTCTTGGAGATGATGCATTGATAAGTTAGGGGTCTTTCATGCAAACCAAATATCTATGTGTCTTGATCCACATCTGGCGTCGTGAAACCGGTTTAAGCCCTCAAGTAAAATATTTTACTGACTATTCCAAGGCGGTACTTTTTGTGGATCTTTTATGTTGTTTTTCTGTGCGCATCTGTTTATATGTGCCTTGTGGTCACCTGCAGAGAAAGGGCTGACGTATTGGCTCTCGTTTGTTGTGTCTAACTGTTAGTTTATCACTTTCCCATTGGTATCCTGGATCCAGTGTGGTACTTGATTGTATCGATTACTTACTTAGTAAACCATGCAATCTGCAGAAAACCTGATCAAAATCGGATATAAAATAAGAAAGTTATAGCAATCGGAAAATCAAAATTCTGACTTCTAATAAGCCAATGGAGGCCGCCAATTATTTAATTAACATCCTGTAGACTTTAAAAAGCCAATAAAATTTCCAATTCCATCGCGAACTGTAAAGGTTTTTTTTTCAAAATCAACTATTTTCAACACAAAATTCAATAAAATGCAAAGTTAAAATGGGAAGCAGGAAATGATAGCTATTCTGTTTATGCGTATTTAATTAGGGCTGTGTGACGTCATTTGCATAAAATGACTGCCCTCCATAGCTATAAATGCTCTATTATGCAAACATCTGTACTTTCTTATTTTTCGTTTAATTTTGATTGGGTTGTTAGAAGAGAGAGCTGGTTGCTTTGCTTAATTTGTCTTCCTGGTGTCTCGTGATGGTTGAGCGGCTCTTCCTTGCGGTGCCACGGGGTTGTCTGCGGTTTGTGATTGTGGAATTTCCTGATCATACTCACTTACTATTTTTGTGGTTTAATAAGGGCTTACATTTCAGATTCATTTGCTTTCGATGCTGCTGTCCCCTTTTATAAGCCTTTCTCCAGAAAACCGGATTTTATTGGATGGGAGCAAAAAGGCACAGACCAGCTTCTGCACGGTCAGATCAGCACATTTGTTATTCGTTCTAAGGAAATAATGACCAGCTAAGCTTTCTACATACGAAATTCAACATTCTGATAAATAGAGAACAACAGGTGGGTGTCTTTTTTAGTTTAAGCCCTCTAGTAAAATATTTTACCGACCGTTCCAAGGCAGTACTTCTTTTTTGGATCATTTGTGTTTTTTTGTGTCTTGTGTTTCTCATGCTTTTGGGTCTGTTCATTGCTGCCTTGTGGTCGCCTGGTGGGAAAGGGCTGACCTCTTGGCTCTTGTTGGTGATTCTTGTATTTTTGTTACTTTCCCATCCATGTGGTATCCTTGGTCAGGTGTGGTACTTGACTGTATCGTTTCCTGATCTTTGCAGTCTTTCTTATTTTTGATATCAAGTTTACCAGGCAAGGCTTTGAGAACGCTTGTTGACATCGCGAGGCTCATCAAAAGACGCCAACCTGGTATTCTATTTATCAGCTTATCCATTGTTTTACTCTTCAAGCTAGAGATTATAACGTGATTTTCGAATTTTGTGTTGATTTAGCGTCATTAGCGACGTCATTCAAAATGTGCAACGTCATCATGACCTGATAAAGGCACATGCGTGAGATAGACAACGTTTATCAGGCAACGTGCAACAATGCAGTTAATATGAGAGGTAACTGATATATATAAGTCTCTGTTACTGAGCAGATTGGTTTATTCTTAAAACTGCCTGTAAACAGATGTGTGAATTGTGGACAGACAAGACAGACAGGCAAACAAACAGGGAGGCAGGCTGGCTGGCAGGATCTCTGAACCTGAATCCAGACAGAAAGACTGCAGGCAGGCAGCGGGCATACCCCCACAAGACTATAATTAACCCCACAAAGATTACGAAATGAACAAATAAAAGATTCCTGCAGTTATAAGTCCACGTATGAAACATTCTTTAACATTATGCACGATCTGGAATTGAACACATTTTGAAATAACATACCACAAGTACATTCTGGACCATGACATAGTGCATCAAGAAATAAACACCAAGTTAGGTAGAAACAGGCAAATTTAAAGACCAGTAAAACTTTCATAAAAAGGCAGATTGAAAAGCCTTAAACTAACCAAATAAAATAATATGAAATTCTCAAAATTAAAGATAAATTAGTATGACAAAAAATGCCACTATCACATATTGCAGACCAACCCACGGTACCGTGAGGAAGAGACACATAACACTTATAGTCATATGACATCAAAAGGCAATAAACGTAAAGGCCACCAACACGTTCTTCCACAGTGAGACTAAGATTCCCAAAGTAAATGAAAATATGGAATTCGTTTCTTAAAAAAGTGAGTATGACTAGGAAATGCCACAATCATAGACCAAATACCACCACGGCACCACGAGAAAGAGATACTAAAAACTGACAGTCACATAACTGCAAGAACAGAACCAAAGTAAAGCAACACGTTTTCTCACCCCCTGTGAGATTATTGCAAAATTAGAAAGGATACCAAGCACCACACCATAAAACAAGGTCCAATCACAAAACCCCATACACTTACACAATGGGAACAAAAGCAAACAATGAATCAATAACAACAGAACTATCACCTTAGAATGGACAGCAGCCAAGGCTTAAACATATTGTATATTAACTTCATTATTGCACCCTGGCCTGATAAACTTTGCCTATTTCACGGCATGAGCCTTTGTGTTTAACAGGTCATCATGACGTTCACTTTTTGATGATGTCGTTGATGACGTTGAATCGACATGAAACTCGATAATTACATCATAATCGCTAGTTTGAAGAGTGGATCAAATTGGTAGACTGATGAATAGAATACCAGCTTCGCGTCTTTTGATAACAAAATAGATAATACTCTACTTGGTGAGTGTCTTTTGATATCAAGTTTACCAGGCTCGGCTTCGAGAATGCATGTGGAATCACTCGTCAAGCCTCACGATTAAACAAGCATTCTCAAAGCCTGCCTGGTATACCTGATACCAAAAGACACTCACCTAGTAGAGTATTCTTTGTTGACCAGACGGGTCTTAACCCTATATTCTGCTATTGTTATTAAATCACAATATTGCTCAGCTCGCAAGGAGGTTTCCATATATATGCAATGTTTCATCTAGTGCAGGGAATAACAAATCAAAATACATTTGATTTACTGTGATGACACGAAGAAATGTCCCTTAACAGACAGGCAGGGATAAATAATATTCAAGAATCCATCATAAGTGTGAGGGTGGGATAAAAAAAAAATCCGTCCCGAGGATCACCGTTGGGGATCACGAGGCTTGCCAAGTGATGACAAATGGTGGTCGCAAGGGATGGTTTTTACTATCCCATCCTCACATGCATAATGGATTCTTTTTCGTGTTCACCACCAAATACCTCATCTTATAATGGAAAATCATGTAAAAAGGCTTCCAATGATTGTTCTATGATTGTGGCATTTCCTAGTCATACTCACTTTTTAGGAACGAATTCCATATTTACATTTACTTTGGGAATCTAGTTTTAAACCCAATCACGGTTTAAGGCTATGGTTTCCTCTTTAATTGCACGACGGTGGGTCAGGCCTCAGACTCTATGACGGCTCTGACGTAAAGCTTTAATCGGTGGGTTGGTGCCTGATGCTTATCTGTAGCTGGACCCACCGTGGCTCACATTGAGGTTTCCTTTAGCTCTGACTATCTGTGAGTCATGAGCCCTTTTCTTTTTTTCATCATGGTGTGTTGATTTGATTAGAGTGTTTCTTTATGATGATACATTGCATTAGTTAGTTAGATGGCCTCCATGCGAGCTGAACATTTCTTGTACTTCAACAACAGCAGAATATAGTGCGAATATTTGGTACCAGTAAAATGCATTTAAGCCCCCCCACCCCCCCCCCCCCCCACCCCAGTGGCTTAGCTGCTGTCCGTTTAAAGGCGGTGGTTCTGTTGTTGTTGACTTCTTGTTAATTGTTACTCTCATAGTGGGAGTCTGTAATTGTTCTATGTTTTGTTGTACGTTACTTTGTGTCCATTCTAGTATTGCAATCATCTCGATGGGGAAGAGAGAGCTGGTTGCTTTGCTTAATTTGTCCTCCTGGTGTCTTGTGATGGTTGAGCGGCTCTTCCTCGCGGTGCCATGGGGTAGTCTGCGGTTTGTTATCGTGGCATTTCCTGATCATACTCACTTACTATTTTCCATAAAAATCCTGAATACGCATAGATGCGACATGGTGACGTCATTTAAACATTACAATGACGTTACGAATCGAAGTGCGGCCAGCGTGCGGCCATACGTTTTTTATGTCTCCCACGTGCTGGTACGGGTCTGTGAGATGGGTAAAAACAACTGAAATCCAAATCTGGTGTGAGAGAAAACCCTTAATTTAGCCACTGTTGGCCAAACCAAGGACAAGCATCAGAAACAAAAAGTATGTGAGTATGATCAGAAACTATCACACACTGAAGACCACCAACAGCACCGCTAGGAAGAGTCACAGAACATTAACAGTCACAAGACATCAGGAAGACACTTAATGTAAAACACCCAGCTGTCTCTTCACCATCAAGATAATTGCAAAACTAGAAAGGACACTAATTACTGCATGACAAAACAAATACCAAACACAGAGCCTCCATAAACAATAGGAGCAATAATAAAAAATCAACAACACTAGAAAACATCGATGAAAGTTTTAGGTCAGTGTCATGATTCAATCAAAGTCTGCCAGATAAATTCATTCCAGCATAATTTTGCATAATGAAAATCGGAGAATTCTAAATTCTGTCATTACAGAACAACCTGAAAATACACAATAAGACACAATAAGAGATTTTCGGAGCTTATAAATAGAAAATGTCAGATAGTTAAGAAACTAACTTATTCAAATCAAATGGAGTCACTTACAGCACCTTTCTGACTTAGTTTTGAGTCATTTTATAGACTGGGTCACAAAAAGTAAGTGAGTATGAACAGGAAAACAATCACATTCTAGAGACCAACCCATGGCACCATGAGGAAGAGACAAAGAGGGATAAAATCAACATGACATTCAGAACACAACAAAAGTAAAGCAACCAGCTCTCTTTTCCCCAGCTAGATGATTGCAAAACTAGAAAGGACACAAGGACTGCAAAACAAAACAAAGACCTAACACAAAACCCTTACAAACAACAGGAGCAACAGCAAACAATGAAACTCCATGTAATAATCTAAATAATGTGTTTGGATTTTTGGCAGATTCAGATACATGTTGTCGGCTGATTATATCTATTGCTACGTACTCTTGGATCCAGCATCTACTGTTTACCATCCCCCCAAAAAAATCAGGAATACCAGGCATACCCCCAAATATATTTGAAATTTTAGCAACCCTCAAAATATTCCATTTCTGTATATTAAACTTAAGAAAATACTCAAAATGTATAGAAATGACCCCACCCCCCCCCCAAAAAAAAAAAAAAAAAAAATTGTCCATTTTTGTGATGACCCCAAGAAAATAAACACAAAATCATTTTCTGAAAACACCAAAAATTTTAAAATTCAAAATGTTGAACCCAAAAATGGAGCAAGAGTAAGTAAGTACTATAGTAAGTATACGTATATATGTCCTATATGCATTTAATAGCCATATATGTATGTATGTATGTATGTATGTATGTATGTATGTATGTATGTATGTATGTATGTATGTATCTATGTATGTATGTATGTATGTATGTATGTATGTGTGTGTGTGTGTGTGTGTGTGTGTGTGTGTGTGTGTGTGTGTGTGTGTGTGTGTGTGTGTGTGTGTGTGTGTGTGTGAGCGTGCGTGCGTGTGTGTGTGTCTCTGTGTGTGTGTGTGTGTGTCGCATAGAGTTCTGCCGTTGACTTATCGACGCACCCCTTCAAGCCATAGAGACAGGAAGGGTAGTCACTGAAACAGGTCCCAACCAATATCTGTAAGGAAATATGGGGTAGGTCAAGATAAGCGGTGTCAAATATTTTGTTTTAAATTTTCTGAACTCTATTATATGTCAAACATATTACCAAAAGATAGTTCTAAAGTGAACTATACACAAAAATGATTTGTTTCCAAGAGGTTTGATAATTTTGCCAAAAAAACCCTTAGGGTCACTGAAACTGGTCCTTTGAAGATACTATTTACAACAACCAGCATGCTGGCACAATACCAGCAAGGCGGTCGTGGCCTGTTTAGATGGTGGGGAAAACTGGAGAGCCCCGGAGAAAAACCACCGTAAGCTAGTACGGAACAGGCAAAACCGTGTAGACATAACTAAGCACAAGTGCAGAGACAAAGGTCTACCTGATGGGATGGGAGTCCCAAACAGACAAGCTGCCCAAGGGGATGGTCCACAAGAATTACCCTTTCGGGTCACTGCGCCAATGCCAGTCAAGCCTTGATATGTATGTCTAATAAAATCTAATTTAATTGGCTTTATTTTAGGCATTGGTTTATTATAAGATCAATTAATGGTTTAAATTGACAAACGATGTGCATGTCGGTGAGCTGTCTTGTTGGTGAATGGACAAAATATATATAGCTGGGGAGTTTGTGTTTTGGTCAGTCTACTAATACCGCGTTTTATCATTTCGACTTCATGACATGTGGCGGGAAACAACGCTGAAAGATCAAGTCAGTTTTGCACTTTTTACTAGCGCGAAAGCACCAAACTGTTAAATCGTCTAAGTAAGTGCCATAGCCCATAATGTATTTTTAAGGAAACCCAACGGTCTCAGTGCTTTTCTGTAGGTCGAGCATTGTTCGGTCATATCAAAATTTCACAGGCACTGGTTTCATAGAACCCCCCCCCCCCCCCCCCCCCCCCAATATCATGATATGGTTGGTTCTTGTCAGTTCGATCCTCTGGCCAATTCGATCCTCATGGTTAATTGGAATGTTAGCTTGAGAAGAATATTGAAACATCCAAAAAATTGTCGTTATGGATCAACAGGTTCAAGAAATTCGTATATTCACCATATCTACATTAGTTGCTGGTTACCGGTTTACAGGTGGTCAGTAATGGATAAACAGGTAACCAGTACCCCCCCAATACCTGGAAATGGGGGGGTTCTGGTTACCTGCATTTACATTACTGACCACCTGTAGACTGGGAACCAGCAATTAATGTAGATATGGTGAATAAAAGGACAGAATTTCTGTCGAACCTCAGAATATCCGTTGTTTTAATTTGTATAAAGAAAGATATGTCATTATTTTATCACATTTTCATTTGGTGCTTTATGTATCCAGGGCTCTCGATCACCCGATTTTGGGGCCGAAATTCGGCCCCATTCCCAATGCCAAAAAGTATGTTTTTTTCCCAATTCCAGAAAAAAATTCCCAATTTGACAAAAAAAAAAAAAAAAAAAAAAAAAAATTTTTTTTTTTTTTTTTTTTTGTTCTCCATCTTTATTTCATCACAGAATAATAGAATATAATAGCACTTGCTTCTTTCCCTCCCTTTTCTCATAGTACAATAAGATAGTTTAATTATTGGAATCAATCTAGCAATGGAAACGTCATACATTAGGACGATGTCAATTTTCCCAATTTTAGTCAAAACCCCGCTAATTTTCCCAATTCCATGGGCCCCGGCCCCATTCCCAAAAAGGGGTGTGAGAGCCCTGGTATCAACAAAGCCGCACGATGTCGGAAGGAATACACGAGACTAGACGGTTTGAGAACAATCCAAGTCGATCTATTGGTGCACTTTGAAGAAAATGGTTACTGGAAGTGGCATTCAGCGAATAAAGATCAAAATTTTCTAAGTTCTCACTTCACATCTGTCAGCCATATTGGCAAAGTTGCCTGCCATGTGATATAAAAGGGTTGACTGGACCCCTTTTAATTTTCTTGTTTGTTGCCCTTTTGTTCCTCAGTTTTCCAGCGTCTGCTATGCTACCCAGCAACCGCTGTATTGCATATTTACATTGACAACCAACCTACGGAGGCTGTTATGGGTCAACAGAACGTTTCAGCCTTATTTAGTTTTGTGCAATGAGCAATTGGAGTCCTAGCAGTCCCAAGTCAAAACATACCCAAAATTTACCAAAGTATACAAAATATCCATTTCAAAATTAACCAACCTCTGATGGAAAGAAGAAGAATGCTTTACAATCCATTAAATACCAATTATCCCCCAGAACTGACACTTTTAGCTCACCTGAGCCTTTGGCCCATGGTGAGCTATTGTGATCATTGGATGTCTGTCATGTGTCATCTGTCGTCCGTCAAATGACATCTCCTAAAGTACGGGCTGGATTTTGACCAAACCTGGTAGGAATGACCCTAGGGTAATCTCGGACAGGTTTTCGCTTGGCTGGTTGTCAGGCGGTCACACTCCTTTCCCAGGTGTCTCTATGCTAATAAATGATTATTGTATATGTAGCAGGGTACCAAATGCACAGTTACCGCTTGAGAATAGACTGGTTTCTTGCCATAAACTGTTTATAAAGCAGTATTAAAGTCAAAATGTATGCTGTGGCTAAACTCGGACAGAATTAGGGCAACCTTGGACACTCAATGATTTTTTGAAAAATATTGATAGCTAACGCAAAAACCTACAATTGAACAATGCATTTTGGTTATTGTTTTGAGAAACAATGCATTTCTTGATGTTTCAGATGCTTCAGATACAAGCATCAAAAAGTTTTTGTTAAAAAACCTAAGAGTCAAGCCGACATGACATACATTGTTTCTACAATAATAATTGCAGGTGTTGTTGTCGTCATCATCATGTCACCAAATCGGCGGGTATGCAACACAGCAATTAAGGAATATTATTTTAAGTTGTTTGTAACATATTTATTGTAGCCTAGTGTCGATTCTCGCTCTGGAGGTGCAATAACGTACTTAAAAAGGTAAACAATGCTTGTCCGAGTTTACCCTTTACCCATATTAAGGCCATGGTAAATTCGGACACAACTGTTTTTTTTAGGTTTATTATCCCAACACTTTTTTGAAAAAGCGTCGGGGATATTGCAATCGCCTCCGTCCGTCTGTCACGCTATCTCCTCCTAAACCATTGGACGAAATCCAACCAAATTTGGTGTGTGTGTTGCTCACATGAATGGGGCGTGCAACGGCACATTCTTTTTGGCCCCGGGCCCTGGGGAGGGTCCAAAAGATCAAATATCATTAAATATCATTAAATTTCAATTACTAAGTCAATTTCAAAGATTTTTAAACCAAACTTTGTGTGTCTTCTCACAAATGAAAGATATAAAACATATCAGACGGGATTTTCATTTGGCCGCCTGGGTCATGCCCCAGGGGTGGGACTTGGTACCGTAGGGGGTTGTGGGGTCAAAAACTTTTTTTACCGAAATTCAACCAGATTTGGCATATGCAACGGCACCATTTTTAGGGTCCCAGGGCCCTGGGGAGGGGCCAAAAGGTCAAATATCATTAAATCTGAATTACAAAGTCAATTTCAAAGATTTTTTTACCAAACTTTGTGTATCTTCTCACATATGAAAGATATATAACATATCAGATGGGTTTTTCATTTGGGCGCCTGGGTCATGCCCAGGGGTGGGACTTGGGGGTACCGTGGTCGTTGGGGGCCAAAAATTTTTTTTCCGAAATTCAACCAGATTTGTAGCGTTAGTTATTTACATGAATTGCACATGCAGCGGCACAATTTTTGGGGTCCTCAGCCCCTTTTCTTAACATGGTCATGTGGCAATCAAATTAAAGGGAATTTGCAGTAGACCAGGATACACTGAAAAATTTTAACCTACAATCAAACTGGTGACCTTGGGATGGGGTCAAAGGGTCAATTACCATTAGATTTCTTCGAGAGCGTGGGGATTTGCGATGGCGCGCCATCGAATGTGTTCTAGTTGAGATTTTTATTTACTCTTTGGCAAAAATAAAACATTCTGCATGTGTTATAAACAACTCTGTATGCGCTGGCATTTTTTTTGATGTCATACGATCATTGGGAATCTCACCATGGCTATGGACAGAAGTGAGCCTGCGTTGGTAACTTGGCTTTCAAAGGAGACCAGTCTAGAAATGCCATCTGGCAATGGTCACATGTCACTCATCTCAATATAAAAAAGCATAGGATCCGGTGTAACAGGCCGGAATTTCCCCCCAGTCAGTTTTTTCCTCGGGGAAAGAATGGGCTGGCCCATTCTTTCCCCGAGGAAAAAATAGGCCGGCCCATTCTTACCCCACCCAGTCAGTTTCCCCCCCCCCTAATAATTTCAAAATCATAATGGAATTATTATTTCTTTGCATAAATTTTAAAAGCCGCTATTAAATTAGCGAAAGGTCTCAAAAGTACTCATACTTATTGCTGTTTGGTTGTGATTTCTAGGGGTTCAGACCATTCACTTTTACTATTAGTCTTTTGGTTTATTGTACTCTTTCACTGCATCGAAATACTTTTGAATGACATGTCAAAGAGATCTTCGACTTTAAAACCCGTAAAGCTAACTGGTTCTTCTAAATAGGGGGTGGGGAAGGACTGGGCCGGCCCATTCTTTCCCCCCTCTATCATTTTCTAACCTTTCTATTTATCTCTCAGTCTTTATGTTTAACCTACTCTTGCACTGTATCTGAACACTCATGATTGTCTTGTCCTAAGGAGAAATTCAAGTTAAGAAAGCATTTAGCTAACTGCATGTTCCTTCTCAATAGTGGGGTGGGGAAAGACTGGGCCGGCCCATTCTTTCCCCCCCCCCCTCCATTGGGTTCTAACCTTTCAATTTATCTGTCAGTCCTTGGTTTAAACTACTCTTACACTGAATCTGAACACTCATGATTGACATATCTCAAGGAGAAATTCAAGTTACAAGCATTCAGCCAAATGATTCTTCTAAATAGGGGGTGGGGAAAGACTGGGCCGGCCCATTTTTTCCCCATCTATTATTTTCTAACCTTTCTATTTATCTCTGAGTCTTTATGTTTAACCTACTCTTGCACTGTATCTGAACACTCATGATTGTCTTGTCCTAAGGAGAAATTCAAGTTAAGAAAGCATTTAGCTAACTGCATGTTCCTTCTCAATAGTGGGGTGGGGAAAGACTGGGCCGGCCCATTCTTTCCCCCCCTCCATTGGGTTCTAACCTTTCAATTTATCTGTCAGTCCTTGGTTTAAACTACTCTTACACTGAATCTGAACACTCATGATTGACATATCTCAAGGAGAAATTCAAGTTACAAGCATTCAGCCAAATGATTGGTCTAAATAGGGGTGGGGAAAGACTGGGCCGGCCCATTCTTTCCCCCCTCTATTATTTTCTAACCTTTCTATTTATCTCTCAGTCTTTAAGTTTAACCTGCTCTTGCACTGTATCTGAACACTCATGAGTGTCTTGTCCTAAGGAGAAATTCAAGTTAAGAATGCATTTAGCTAAATGCATGTTCCTTCTCAATAGTGGGTGGGGAAAGACTGAGCCGGCCCAATCTTTCCCCCCCTCCAAAATCTTCCTATCTTTCTATTTATCTTTTCAGTCTTTTGGATTATGCAACTTTTTGAATGTATCTGAACAATTTTGAATGACCTATTCCAAAGTGATAATCAAGTTTTCTATCTTACAAGTTTATTGGTACTTCTACTTTGTGGGGTGGGGAAAGACTGGGCCGGCCCATTCTTTCCCCCCCCCCCCCCCCTCCATAATGCTTGGATCTTTCAATTTATTGTTTAGTCTTTCGGTTTTGTTACTCTTTGACTGTATCTGAACAATTTTGAATGACCTATTCCAAAGAGAGATCAAGTTTTTAAACCAGCAAGTTAATTGGTACTTCTATATTGTGGGGTGGGGAAAAACTGGGCTGGCCCATTCTTTCCCCCCTCCAAAATGTTGGGATCTTTCTATTTATCCTCTAGACTTTTGGATTATGTTATTCTTTTGCTGTATCTGAACTCTCTTGACTTATACCAAGCAGAGATTCAAGTTTTCAAACCAACAAGTTTATTCGTAATTATAGGGTGGGGAAAGACTGGGCCCGCCCATTTTTTCCCCCCTCCTTAATCTTTCGATCTTCTATTGATCGTTTCATCTTTCGGTTTATGTTACTCTTTCACTCTATTATAACATTTATGAAAGACCTATACCAATGTGAGAATCAAGTTTTCAATCCAACAAGATTATTGGTACTTCTACATTGTTGGGTGGGAAAAGACTGGGCCTGCCCATTCTTTCCCCCCTCCAAAATCTTTTGATATTTCTATTGATCAGTTAGTCTTTCGGTTTATGTTACTCTTTCACTGTATCTTAACACTTATAAATGACCGATTGCAAAGAGAGAATCAAGTTTTCAAACCAAACATTTTATTTGTACTGCTACATTGTGGGTCGGGGAAAGACTGGGCCAGCCCATTCTTCCCCCCCCCCCCCCCTCCAAAATGTTCTGATCTTTCCATTTATCTTTCAG
>OZ026515.1:91253736-91350514 GCA_964019695.1 Loripinus fragilis
AGCCGTCCCCATCAGTACTCTCAGTGCTTTGATTCAGTTTATGTTATTCTTTTACTGTATCTGAAGACTTATGAATGACTCATTCCAAAGAGATAATCAAATTTTCAAACCAAAAAGTTTATTGGTTATCTCCCTCCAAAGTGTTCCAACCTTTGTATTTTATCTTAGTTAACTAATCATTACGTGTATCATTAATCTAATTGTCTGTACCTTTCAGGTAGCAGTCATCCTTTATGAATAAAGACTTACAGAATCAAGGATAGTGTACATGCTCATTTATGACTGCTACTGAGTGAAAACAAGATCAGTTATACAACATGCCGCGGTTACAGTGCCCGATAGAAGGATGCGATTGGCAGTCTCAGGACCTGGATGCAGCATTTGCGGCCGGCTTAACAGCAGCTCTTCAGATCCACGACAGAACTGTCCACTCAACACCAGCCCCGGCAGCACCGCAAAAGCTAAAGTTGGACCCACCTACCATTTCAGCAGGATGTGATCCAGACCAGTGGTCAGCATTCACCCGACAGTGGGACATGTATAAGATTGGGATGGCGATAACTGAAAATGTTCTGCCTACTGCCCTGTTCTACTGTTGCAACACAGATCTACGTACAGACATAATGCGTGATCTTCGACAGGATGTGGCTACCATGGCAGAGGCAGATCTCCTAGCTGCTATCAAGAGACTGGCTGTTAAGGACGAGAGCATCTTGGTTCACCGCATAAAACTCAATAAGATGACTCAGTCTCCTGGGACAGGTGTTCGGACTTTCTTAGCAAATTTAAGAGGCCAGGCTTCACTCTGTCAGTATAAGTCTACGTGTAAGGAAGCGGGTTGCACCCATGTGTTTGACTATAGTGATGAAATCATTAAGGACAATCTTGTTCGGGGAATTGCTGATCCAGAGATCATGTCCGATTTACTGGGTGACCCAAAGACAGACAGAACATTAGAGGAAACCGTTTCGTTTATTGCCCAGAAAGAACAAGGCAAAGCCACAAAAACTGCAGTCGGCGATACAGTTGGTGCCATGTGTGCTACGCATACAAATTCAAAACAGTCTCTGGCCCAAGGACGCAGATGCTGGGCGTGTGGTGGTTCTGCTCATGGACAAAAAAATGATCGCAAAGCTCGGGCCAGATACTGTGAAGCTTGGACATTCACATGTAGTAAATGTACAACAAAAGGACATTTCACCAAGAACTGCAGCAAGTGCACCACTTGTGGTGAGTGGGGCCACCGTGACTCTTCATCCAGAGCTTGTGTCAAAGGTATGGCTCACAAGAACTCATCCAATGCTAGTGTGTCCAAGAGCTCAACCAAGGACCCTGAACAGGACAGTGCAGGTTATGTCTTTGACCAACTGTGTGTTGTAACAGACCAAAGCGGACCAGGCAGTCAAACCATGCCATCCAGTATTCCAGATAGTGTGTGCCCCATTGAACATTACATTTTTGATGGACAGTGGGTGGCTAGACCATCAAAACCTCACCCCATGGTACTTGTGCGCTTGACACCAATGCCTGATGAACATGCATCATTTGGACACCCAATGAAGGACACATCCAAACTCAAACCAATCACTGTGTCTATGGTGGCTGACACAGGGTGTCAAAGTTCAATAATACCCCTACAAACTGCCAGCAGTCTGGGGATACAGACACAGGACCTTGTTCCAGTCAAACTTGTGATGCGAGGCGCTATAAAAGAAGATCTTGGTGTAATAGGTGCCATTGTGGTTGACGTTGCTACTAGGACATCAGACGGATCTATCAGGTCGACACGCATGCTTTGTTACGTTTCTGATACCATGGAAAAAGCATTCCTATGCAGGGAAGCACTAGTCTCTCTAGGGATAATTGCTAAGGACTTCCCCAAGGCAACAGCTATGACCCCAGATGTCACAGCCTCAATGGACAGTTGTGAAGAGTATACATGCTCCTGCCCAAGGCGTCAGCAGGAGCCACCTCCCATGCCAACATCTCTACCCAATGGTTTGAGCCCAACAGAAGACAATGTAGAGGCCTTGAAAGAATGGTTACTTGACTACTATGGTTCGACTACGTTTAATGTATGTGAACATCAACCTTTACCACTTATGAAGTGTGAACCTCTCAAGCTGCATGTTGACCCAAATGCGGTACCAGTAGCCATTCACAAACCAGCACTCGTCCCAATTCATTGGCAGGATCGGGTCTATGCCGATCTTGAGAGAGATGTGCGGATTGGTGTACTTGAACGTGTTGATCCCAACACTCCAACAACGTGGTGCTCTAGGATGGTAGTTACCGGCAAGGCTGATGGTACTCCAAGGCGTACAGTTGACTTGCAACCTCAAAACAAACACTCTGTCCGCCAGACCCATCATGTACCAAGTCCCTTTCATCTGGCTGATCGGGTTCCCCAGGACACAAAGAAAACGGTGACAGATGCATGGAACGGGTACCACTCTGTGCCAATCTGTGAAGAGGACCGACACGTTACCACATTTATTACACCCTGGGGGCGCTACAGGTACAAGGTGGCTCCTCAGGGGTTCATGGCCAGTGGCGATGCATATAATCAACGCTTTGATGCCATCATCTCAGACTTCAAAAACAAAGTCAAGTGTGTGGATGACACATGCATGTGGGCGATCTCCATTGAAACATCATTCTTCCAGGCGTGTGAATGGCTTGACCTGTGTGCTCGTAACGGGATCACTCTCAACCCTAAGAAATTCCAGTTTGCCCAAGATACAGTCGATTTTGCTGGGCTTACCATAACACCAACAAACATACGACCCAGTGCTAAGTTCCTGGATGCAATCAGAAACTTTCCCACGCCCACTGACATAACCGGTGCAAGAGTATGGTTTGGACTGATTAACCAAGGGGCATATGCATTTTCCATGACAAGACAGATGAAGCCCTTCCGTGCCCTCCTGAAGCCTTCTACCGTGTTTCAATGGACAGATGAGCTGGATAGGTTGTTTCATGAGTCCAAAGAGATCATAATCAAGGAAATGAAAGAAGGCGTGCGTCTGTTCGATCCGGCTCGCCTCACATGCCTTGCCACAGATTGGTCGGTAGATTGAATGGGGTTCTTCCTGATGCAGAAATACTGTCATTGTCTAAAAAAGACTCCTGCCTGCTGTCAAAATGGTTGGAAGCTGTGTCTAGTTGGTAGCAGGTTCACTCATCCCGCTGAAAGCCGGTATGCTCCCATTGAAGGCGAGACCTTGGCAGTGGTATATGCACTTCATCAGACACGTTATTATGTTCTGGGATGTAAAGATCTCATCATAGCTACAGACCACAAGCCTCTTCTTCAGATTTTGAACGACAGGTCACTCACTGACATTACTAATCGACGACTTCTTAACCTCAAGGAAAAGACGTTAGGATACAGATTCACAGTTGTTCATGTACCTGGTAGGAAGAACCTTGGGCCAGATGCAGCTTCGAGACATCCTGCTGGTGTTCCAGAACGTCTACCGTTACCTGGTGAGGCGTCTGATGCCGACACACCTATATCTTGTCGTGATGCCTTGCCAGGCTTATACCAGCGTGCGGAAGACATTGATATGGCTGATGATATCTCTACTGTTTCAGCTGCAACTTGCGCATTAAATGCAGTTGTTTCAGTAGTCACGTGGGACATGATCCGAGAGGCTACAGCTTCAGATCCTGTGTTTGTGAGCCTCATCAAGTACCTGGAGGCTGGGTTTCCTGACGATTGCAGAGAACTTCCAACGGACCTACGCCCTTATCATCGCTTTGCAGCAAGCCTATGTGTTGTAGACGGTGTGATTCTTATGGGCCAGAGAATAGTTGTCCCCCCATCACTTCGCCAGCCAGTGCTCAATGCACTCCATGCAGCTCACCAAGGAGTCAGTGCAATGCGTGCACGAGCTATAGATTCTGTGTACTGGCCAGATATAACAAATGACATTGCAAGGATAAGGGATCAGTGCACACATTGCCATCGGATGGCCAAGTCAAACCCTATGCAGCCCCCGTCAGACCTTATCCTGCCAGATTATCCGTTTCAGATGATAAGCAGTGACTATTTCACCTACAACAGTAAAGAATATGTTGTCATTGTAGACAGGTACTCTAACTGGCCTATGGTTTACAGGTCAGAATCCGGTGCAGAAGGCCTTATCAAACGACTAAGGGAAACATTTGTAACTTTTGGCATTCCTGAGGAGTTGACATCAGATGGGGGACCACAGTTCAAAGCTGGAAAGACCCAAGATTTCCTAAATACTTGGGGGGTTCGACATAGGATCTCATCTGTTGCAAACCCACATGCGAACTGCAGGGCAGAGTTAGCTGTGAAAACTGTCAAGCGCATGCTCATGGACAATATTACTGCAACCGGGTCACTGGATGTAGACAAATTCCAGCTAGCTCTATTGATGTACCGAAACTCTGTTGACCCAGAGACCAAAGCATCCCCAGCATTGATATTGTTTGGACGTCCAATCCGTGATGCAATTCCAATACTAATGGGTAGATATCGTCCTCATGAAACATGGACTGAGTTGATGTCTCATCGAGAGTTGGCTCTTGCTCGACGACACTCGAGGGACCATGAGCGGTGGAATGAGCACACTCGCAGGTTGCCACCATTACAGGTGGGAGATCATGTATACCTACAGAACTTGGTTGGTAATCACCCTAGAAGATGGGAGCGCACCGGGACTGTGGTGGAGGTTCGGCAGTACCACCAGTATGTTGTTCGAGTGGATGGTACAGGCAGGGTAACTATACGAAACCGCCAGCATCTTCGAAAGTTTACTCCTTTCCATGCTCCCTCTACACCAAGCTTGTCAGTGACACCCACTGTAGAGCGATCAGTAGATCCAGTCACCAACTGCCCATCTCCATCCGAGGCTTATCCGTCACAGGTGTCTATGCCTACAAAGCTATTACGCCAACCAGAGGATCCTCAAAAGCCAATCAGTATGGACACCGCACGTAAAGGGCCTTATACTCCAGGACTACAGGCAGAATCACCAACCAGGACACTGCCTCCAGGAACTCCTCACGTACCTGTCGGCCCAGGCACAGCACCCTCCAGAGCTTCTACAGAGCCGCAAGCGAAGGCGCCATTCAGAGCTGATACGCCAAAACTAACTCACCAGACTGTGTTGGAGCCCAAACGCCTGAGTTTTGGCCCAGTGGACCAGCAGAATCCAACTCCAACAGAACCTGTGACCTGCATACCCCGTGCTCTTGCTCGCCTACTACCCCATAATAAGGCTGGGAGTAAGGAACTGTTGACGTCCCGTAGACCTTTGAGAAGAGACACTGATTAACATTTATATTAATATTATGTCAGGGACTGTGAGACTATAAACAATTTGTTGGTCTTCAACCATAGTGATTCAGTGACTATTCATTTGATTTAATTTTGTAAAGATTAATGTTCAATTCAGTTTTTTTTTAAGCTTTAAGTTTTCTACGTACCCTTAAAAACTTGTCTCTGGGGGAAGGAGATAACTAATCATTACGTGTATCATTAATCTAATTGTCTGTACCTTTCAGGTAGCAGTCATCCTTTTCCATATTCCTTCATCTTGACATATTAATACTTTTCAGCATGGGGGGAGAAGGGATACTAAGACAAAATTTTATTGGTTACATATGTTGTTGCCTATGTATTATTGCTGTAATATTTTATGTAATGATTATTGTCATGATGGAAAAGTATTTCATCCTTTATGAATAAAGACTTACAGAATCAAGGATAGTGTACATGCTCATTTATTAGTAAATTGATTCTTCCAAATAGTGGGTTGGGGAAAGACTGGGTCGATTTTCCTTTAACCCATTCAAATAACCATTATGAATTAAGAACATACTCATTTTGCTTTTTGAATAGGCTAACCATTTATAATCAAATCCTTCTACACCCTCTGCACTTTTGTGCTGTGTTGAGGGTGGTAGAGTTATAATACAGCTATTTCAGAATGATATTTAATTTGATTTCACTACACAATGACACATATATCATTTTCAAGCCTTTTCCGAAAAAATAACATGGGGGGGGGGGGGGGGGGGGGGAAAATGACTGGGTGGGGAAAAAACTGACTAGTCAAATCTTTCCCCAGGGGAAAAAAACTGACCAGTCAGTTTTTTCCCCGGGGAAAGAATGGGCCGGCCCATTCTTTCCCGGGGAAAAAACTGACTGGGGAAAAAACTGACCGTTACACCGGTAATAAGGTGGGGGCAAAATAAAGAAAGGGAAAACAACACAACGATACGTTTTTATTGATTTATTTAATGAAACCTGATAATGTCCGTGTTTACCGCACCTAATCTCCCCTATGACCCTCTTTAAAAATTGTTCAAATTGTTCCGGTCCATTGCATATCTAGGTCACACAGGCTAAAAATAGATTTTCAAGATGAAAACTTTAAAAATCTTCTTCCCTGATACCACAAGGCCTAGAGCTTTAATATTTGGTATGTAGCATCCAAATCTAGGTTGTTACATAAAAACCTCATATCATAGAGCATGCTCGGTATGAATTAAATAAAAGGGCAGTGAAAGACCCCTTGAAGGGTAATGAATATCCCCATAAAGGGTAACAAAAAGGCTCACTCTACCACTGAGCCACTGCTCTCCCTGTAAAAAAAAAAGAAAAAAAAAAGGTCTGTACCCGTATATTACTTGGAAGTACTCATTTATTGAGAATAACTTAGCCAAGTGGTAGGGTTATATCAATGCTGCTTACTCGCGGGAGATCAGTCAATTAGTCAGAGGAACTGTTGAACAAAAGTCTGTATTTGTCTCATTTACCAACATCGACTCACCAGCAAAATGTCATTCCACTATCCAAATGGAGCTTTGCTGATGGGCTGATAGACTGTGTTGGCTGGGTTACCATAACCTACCCTATCCTAATCCAAAGCACATTTTAATAAAATACGGACAATTACAAACAATAATGGGGCAAAATGAGCCATTGTTAAATGTCCTTTGGGGAAATAATCAAAGTGTGTAACTATGGCATACTCATGGGGCCAAAAAAAAAATATGTGTGTTTACTATTTGATGAAAATTTGAAACAGGGTAGGTAGGTTGATTTTCTTTTTTTTATTTTTATTTTTTTTTTAATTTGAAATAGGGTAGGTAGGTCAGGTCAATTTTTTTTTTACTCAATGTTTTTTTACTTTTTATGTACCAAGGTTTGTAAAGAAAAAATAAAAAGTGACTGCAAATTACTTAGTTTGTTTTGTTTTATATGATCCAAGCTTGGACCAAAGAATATTGAGATGAGAAAAGACTGGAATTTATAAAACCAGAAAACATTCTTAAACTGAAAATCAAACTGATTGGCTGGTTCATTTATGACAAAGTCCAAAGGCAAAGCACAGATTTTCCCCTACATTACCTTCGACACTGAACAAAAAGAACATACCTGGCACTCTTGTAAATAATAAAGGGCGAGTCAATGTAGTCATTTAACTTTCTTTCTTCCGATAGTTCTAAACCTCTATTTACAACGTCAAGCAACAGAAGAGGGAAATAAACCCAAAGAAGAAAGACCCCATCGCATGGGCAGTTGTCATTAAATATCTCAAGTCATCTGGTGATGTCTTGTTGCTTCAAACAAGCTTTTCTGATCTTGGTGATCACATTTTTTGAAACGAAAAGCCACGAGAACGTCGCCATCTTGGATTGACAAAATCCGAAGGTATCGGTAAAAGGTTTGACTACATACCGAATAGAATAGAATCAGCGAAAATTTGAATACCAGTACTAAAATCCGGGACCGCTCGAGCAGGGTCGGACAGCAGTCTCGATTTTTTTATTTTTGGAGAAAAAATGGTAGGGTCGGCAGCTATAAAACAGGGTCGGTTGGCAAACCGTAAACACACAACTATTTTTTTTTGGCCTGGGTGAAACGGCTCACAAGAGAAACTACCAACAACCTAAAAATAACAAATATTGTACTGTCTTGTCTACCGTAGTTTCAACCAACCAAATGAATCCAGCTTCTGCATCTGAAATGGCCAAATATATATGCCCCACAAAAGTATACTAGGCTGATATGGTTTTAATTTTGTTAAAATCAAACACCTTTATTGAGTTAATGCACAGGAGCTTGATGTTCAGTTCTTATAACACCTCTTAACCCTTACAACTGAAAAGCTCATAATGTCATTACCGAGTGACATTGTGAGTTTTTGGTTTTGAGGCTATAGAGGTGATATAAGGACTGAACTTCAAGCTCCTGTGGTTAATGTTATATTTTTGTTTCAGCAAATTGAAGGTGAATGTCACACAGGTTGAGAAGAGGCTGAGTTACCATAAGTAATCAAGGGCTCAAAGAAATAAAATGTGGCACAAAAGACATTTAATTACTAGGTGGATCAAACATTAGACAGGTCAAAAGAGAAAAGGTAATATTCTCTTTCATTTGTTTGTGATCTGGGCACAAGAAAGGCAGTTGCTGTACAAATTTTGGCGTGATTTTAGGAGATTTCCCCAAAAGGCAGTTGGTGTGTATCCCATATGAGTAGTCTGCCTCCCAGATTTGCTGCCCACTTCTACAATCATCCTCAAAGAGGCCACAGCAGAGGCGACACAACATACAGATACAGCCGTGACAGAGGTGCATTGTACTGTCCTTACTAGATAAGTTCAAAGTGACGTCAGAGCATGTTTTGATAATTGGACATTGTCCATTGATGTAAATAGGTAAAACGGTTTCGCTAACCTTGTTCATTATATTCTTTTATCATTAATATTTGTCACAGTTGGGCTGGCGCGGTGGTAAGATAGTAGACCTCTGTCCCGAAGTTTTGCAATTGAAGGTTCGAACCCCAATCACGGCATATTTTTTTTATCTTTGCTTTTTGATATTTTATGTTTGTGAATGATGACCTTTATTATCTTTATCGGATATGACAGAAAACGAAAAGCGGAAAGAAGGAATATTTTATAAATATAACACTTTGTTATATGACTGGAGAGAATCCTATCTTCTGATTGGCCCAATTTGTCTTCATAAATCTCTATGTGCTCAGACTATTCTGACACAGAATCAGCAGACGAAGAATGTTTGTGCTGACCACTTTTGTATTGTATTGTAATGAAATGAATATGTGAAGAATGTAGAAAAACTAGAAAAAACTCACAAAAAACACACACAAAAAAACACTCAAAGAATACTATAGAAAAAAACACATTTAAAATATAACAAAAATATGATAAAAAGTCTTGTTCAAGCAATAATGATATTTAAAAATATCTCCTTCACGAAATAAAAATCAATCGTGTGTGATTCGAACCCTCCCCCGTTTTAAATCTCTCGTTAATAGATATAGATACAAATATTTGCCTCGGCTCAACCGACTGAGCTATGACGGCTTGGTATAATATTTCCGTATTTTGAAAACCTTTGTCAGGTATTAATGTAATTTTTTACTGTCAATAATGGTATAACCTGTATTACCTTCAAGTGTTGGTACGCTCTTATACGTCACTTTTAACTTATCTATAGGCTACAATACATGTGTGGCACACTCGCATGTTTACACTGTCTTTGCATAAGGCCAAATTAAAAAATACCTGTGTTTAAGGTAATTTGACCCTACCTAAATTTACCGGCCAAACCTAGGATTTTTTTCAGGTTTTCTGGAAATTAATATTTTATGCATTTTGAAAGGCGAAATGCCTATGCATAAAATTATATGCCTTTCAAAATGCATAAAATTATATTTTTTTCCAGAATTTTTTTTATTAAAAAAGTGCTTACCCTATGTGTGCCTACCTAATATTTTCAGACCCGATACCTGAAACATATTTATTTTTTGTCTAGCCTTTGAATCTCCTGCAGATGATGTAGATGACACCTGTGAGTAGATCTGTCATCAGATTCGCAGACTCGGTATTGGGTCCATAAGACGTGGTATTTCCTCATATGCTCTGGATGATTCGTCATCTGAATTCTAATGCATTGGTTAAGGCATTAATGTTTCTGCCTGTTGAAAAATTATAGCGTTTAATGGTAAATTTTCATCCATGGAGTCCCTAGTAAGCTCAATAATCATCAAAAGCATCATCTAAGAACATTTGCAAATTCTGTCTGACGATCTAAAACATAACTGGTGAGTTCCATTTTTTCATCCAGAAAAATAAGAGGTCTCCCATAGATCTTCCCCCGAATGAAGATTCGCTTAACTCATATAAGCCAAGTGTCGTTTTAGATGGACATGAGCAAACAGTGCAGACCCCTCAGAATGCTGCGTCTGATCAGGGTCTCAACTGTTTGCTTACGGAATGTTCTATAAAAATTTAAATAAAAATGAAAAATACCACCTAACAACCCTTCAAACCTTAAAACTGATATGGACTGACGGGAAAATTCCTTTTGGCATAAATGGGTAAATAAGGACCGCGGCTAACTCTGAGTGTATGAGGCATTTTGGTTGGAGTTTAAGTATTCAGCATCCATAATAGTAATAAGTCAAAAGGTATTTTTATTTCACTTATTTTATTACTGTTATTGCCTTCTTCATGTAAAGTTTAATCACCCAATCAATCAAAACTGTGATGTCCCTATTCACGTTGAAGACCAAACAGAATATTGGCCTGATTCATTGCCATCTTGGATATCCATCATTTTAGCTTGAGTTAAGAAATGGAACATCCGAAAAGCCGGACATATAGAAGCGAGATTTCATAAATCGAAGAAACAATGCAAAAGTTAAGTTGCAATATCATTAAAAAAAACAATATTTAAAGTCCAAAATTATCACACAAAAAAAACATAAAAAACAACAACAACTAAACTCGATTTTTTATGTTTTTCAAGTTGGTTTTAACAATATTTATTTCATAATACATTTGCATACACAAAGTCACAATATGAAATTGTAGTTTTTAACAGGATTTGAAAACAAGCAATCAAATTTTTCAAGTTGATTTTCGACGATAGCTTTTTATTTTTCATTTTAGCAAACTGAGTTCGTGATGGAAGTTGTGAAGTTGTAGAGAAAAATTAGGTGACCCTCTACCAAAATAACTGAAATTAATATGATCTGATTCTGTTGATAAATGTGGCAGCATGTGGGTAGTGATGGTTTCAGTTGCATGCTTAAATTGTAAGCTTAGTTAAAGGGGACAGCAACCCTGATGATTACTATCTTTTATATGAAAGATCTTAATAAACCATAAATTTTGACACCAGTTTCATCTAAATTGGTTGAAAAACGTTGAAGTTGTGGGTTTTGAATATTTGCAAATGGACTGGCAGCTGAGCATAAAATTTTTTCTGCTCATAAATGTTATATTGCCAACATTTGTTGGCATTTTAACATTTATTAGCATGATAAATACAACATCTGAGAGATTTAAAGCAAGAAACAGCTTGTTTTGTTGGTATTTTAGTTTTTATGAGCAGTTGAAATTTCATGCTCAGTTGAGCATGAAAAAAAGTTTTATAATCTCAGGTCCTGGGCTATCTTTGCCCTCTTTTAAGGTTTCAGGTTTAGTAGAAAACTATAAAATATATATGGGCATTGCACAAGATTCTGGTACTTATCACATCAGGGAGCAGCATAGATCCAGACAAGCCTGCACATATGAACAGTCTCATCAAAGTTGAATCCCTGCTCGCATGCATAAAGGATGGAAGTAGAGAACAGCTTTGACCGAAAATTAGTCCGCTTATTCTGATGGATATGGCACCCTTTACTCCATAGGCTGTTTTTAGATCATGGCATCATTTTCTATATTTAGACATTTTAAAAGATTCAAGAAAAATTTAAGTTAAGTTTTGAATACTTTTGAAAATATGAAAAATGGAGCATTTGCTCTAAAAGAGCAAATGCTCCATTTTCCGTAATATTTTCATAAACATGATATTTCAAGGGCATCAAAAGGTGTTATTATGGAGTAAAGGCTTATTAGGAGGCTTTTATGCATATTCAATAAGTACCAAAATCTTATTATTTACCCATTACTGGATACAATAAATATAGGATATAGTCATTTTGTGTTTGAGGGGGTTACAGACCTGTCGAAATTTCTGAATTGATGCTAAAGATGGTTTTTATCTTAGCAAACAGTGCAGACCCTGATAAAATGCTGCCTTATGCAGCATTTCATCTGGCTTTTCACTGTTTGCCAAAGTACCTATAGAGACTTAAGCAAAGGGAGGTAGCTCTTCACTGTTGAATTATGCTTTTCATCCAGGTTTTCACTGTTTGCCAAAAGTACCCGTCGAAACTAAAGCAAAGGGAGGTAGCTGTTTACAGTTGAATAATGTTTTTTGCAAAAGTGTAGCTTCCCATGCATTAGGTTTTACATGAAACAAGAAATATCTTCAAAAAAAGATATCCGGCTGCATTTCAATTTATATGTATAGCTGTTTGTTACACTTGTATCGAGAAGACCATGTCAACGACGTCTGAGTTCCATCGTGGAGTATTTGTTACATGTACTGGTTAGATACTTCAGACCATCTGAGTATTTGTATTCTGACATGTATCCTTGATTTATTTTTTTCAGAATAGCTTCAGATCCTTTTGACAATTTACTGATACCAACAGATGTTATGCAACAGTTGTACATGTGTGTCAAGATCAAGTCATCAGGTTTTAGGTAAGAATTAATCTGACAAACAGATTAGTTCCCAGGACTGCATGAGTTGTTGAATTTTCTACTTGAAGCAGAAGCATATATAGTTTATCCATCCATCCGTGGGCATACTAGTTTGGTACCGGGTCCAAACTGGCCACGCACTGGGGATCAATAGCTCATGCAGACAAACTTTAAAAAAAGAATCTTAAAAAATCTTCTGAAACCTTATGCATGAGGCCCACACCTTATTATATGAGCCATGGCATGAGATTTCCAACAATGTGGTATGTGCGACCAGCAAAGGCTCAGACCAGCCTCAGAGTCTGATCAGAGCCTTTGCTAGTGACTTGAAAATTCTATGACTTCAGCTACTGACTGAACACCATTTGGAGTTTCGAAGCTAAAAGGGAGGCTGCACAGGCTCGTCTGAGTCTACACTTGTCAAAATGCCATATTGTTGGAAATCACATGTCACGGCTAATAAATAGCAATATCTTGTAGTATCTGATGCAAATCTGTCACACCCTGTCATTAACTTACAATAGTGCTTTTTTTAAAAAAAGAATCTTCCTCTCTGAAACCATGAGGCCCACAATGTCTTGTGGTCCCCTAGAACCTGCCAACCATGCCATTTGAGTCCAAGTTGGCCACACCCCGGGGTCATTAGCTTCTTTTGACTTATAATGGGGGAAACTTTAAGAAAAATGTTTTCTGTAAAAACATGAGGCCCATAGCTGACATAAGATATTATTTAGTATGTAGCATTGTTTAGTGGTCCCCTTTACAAACCCTGCAAACCATGCCCCTGAGGTCCTTAGCCATGCCCTTGGGGTCATCTGCTTCCATGGACTCGTAATGAAAAGATATCTTCTACTCCATGAGGCCCATCGCTGACATATTTAGTACCGTATGTAGCATTGTTTAGTAGTCCCCTTTACAAACCCTACCAACCATGCCCCTGAGGTCTAAATTGGCCATGCCCTGGCGGTCATCTGCTTCCATGGACTCGTAATGAAAAGATATAAAAAAAATCTTCTGAAATCATGAGGCCAACAGCTCAGGCTAGCGGTATCTGTGTTTTCTAATCTTACTTTGAGGCCAAAATTATGGTAGGCCCATTCCCAGTTGAAATTTGATGGTTGGTGGTGGGGAGGGGGGGAGGTCTGGAATTAATTTACTACTTTATTCTCCTTACAAATTGTGATTACTATCCCTGCCTTTTCAGGAAAAACGAGGGGACATAGTTTTTGGTTCCCCCCTGGTGTGTGGTGCAAAGTGTGTGGTTCAGAGATTGTAGTAGATACCTTGTGAGATCCTTTGGAATCCTGTTTTGGAACCAGTGTAGAATGAGATCAGCTGGCTGTGAAGTGGCTTCTTAGAAGCTTCTGAGAAGCAGCTGATCAGGATCCACACTGCTTTTTTACTCTGCAATTCTGTGAGTTAATTTGATTGGGGAGGCAACATATTTAGCAGGATATCGGGGCCGTTGCCACTTACAGCCAGAGTTTCGGAGATGTCGCCAAATTGCTCTCAAACAAAAATATAACCATTGTACTTTCCGGGATCAATAACGGAAAATTGCCAAAATTGATCCTGCCCTATGGCAATCTAATTTCCACTTAAAGAGATAACACTTCATCATAATTTTTATTTTGGAAGCTTTTACATTTATGCACAGCTGCACAATAAAATACGCAATAATGGTTCAAAGTTAAGTCTATCGCTCCAGTTCAGCCTGAATATTAAAGCGTAAAATAGTAATTTATCTTCCTATCACTCAAAGAATTATAGCGCTTTGGTAAATGAAAGATCCTACTTTTTTTCTATCCGAAAACCAAGCCTAAAAATCTTCAACTCTTGTCTTCTAGTATCGTCTGCTGATGACTTTTGCAAAAAAATTAGACCCAGATCAGGCCCGACAAAATGCAGGGCCTGATCTGGATCCAAACTGTTTGACTCTCTAATGGTATTCCTGAAAGAATTTTTCAAAAAAGATGATTTTAATTAAAAATTAGCAGACGACAAAAAGCATGACAAATTACCCATCATTCAAAGTCTCAGTTAAACACACTATCTGTAAGGTAAACCTCGGATTTATTGTGGGAGATTGAACACATGCAATTGTGTTTATGGGACTATGTCACATGCTAAGTAGTCGTTGCATTGGTCAGTGATACACTATCAGGTGGCTTTTGAATGACACTCTGGGTGTGGTTTGGAAACGTCTTTTGTTTAACTAATTTAGCAGCTTAACCCTAGAAAAATCTTCAAGCAACATCTCTTGAAATGATAATTGGCCCAAAATAAGAATAGTTTCACAGGCCTTCAGATAAGAGTGCGTATTTGAAAATTATTTTTCTTATTTCTCAACCAAAACATATGTTGTGAGTACTAAAAAGAACTGTCTCAATGAGACGGTTCTTTTGAGCACCCAAAACACATGTCTGAATTGATGGGTAAGGAAATAAATGCAATTTAGGTGCACAAATGATCCTTATCTGGACCTACGGTTTCGTGAATGCCCAAAATTGATCGACTGCAAGAGTTGAAATTAGAAAAATCTTAGAAAACATCAAAATTATTGCACTTAAAGGTTCCTCATATTGGGCTTTACAAAAGAATCCATTCGGTTTAACAAAATTGTCTCCAGGGCTAAAAACTCAGGTGAGTGATTCAGAGTCTTCATGTCTCTCTAAAAAATGTTTGTTTATTTTCAAGCAAGTTATGGTCCTTGACTTATGCATGAGAAAAATTGTGTTATTCCTTAATATCTTTGAAGTTAAAAGGCGCCTTTTTTCCATAGCCACATATTCTGGATTTTTATGTTTGAAAATTCTTCTCCAGGAAATGGCTGTCAGTATGACAGCGTTAAGCATTATTAATTCCATGTGTAGTTTATGGTTCCACAGTTAAAACCAAACATCAGTTGAAATTTAATGAGGTTTTATTTTCAGCTCAGAGTTTGACAATCTTTGATATTTCAACTGATAATTTTGTATCTACCGTATTTGCCATATTAAGCGTGCATGCACACAAAGTCATGCAAATACTGGGTGCTTTAGGGATCAGCTTCTGACTGTGAGTGGACGCAGGGATTTTCCAACCTTTCTGAAGTCGGGGCCAGGGGCCTGTTGAATTGGGGAGACCATCAAAATTGGGGAAATTTGCTGCAGTCTGAGAGAACCGGACCGCCATTTCAAATGGAAATTAGCAGTTCAGGTATAAAACTGTAATATATTTGTTGCTTTAATTGCCCTTCATTAAACTAATAAAAATTTGCATAAAAATGTGAATGAAAACATGTTTTCATTCACATTTTTATGCAAATTTTTATCATTCACATTTTTATGCAAATTTTCATTGATCTGTAACTTTGCTATTTTTGTTCGCATTTTCATGAAATTTTCACCAAAATGTAGAACTAAGAAATTGGGAAAGATGAACCCCATTTTGGGAAGTTTTTGCTCATTTTTGAATTGGGAAGGGGCGGATATTCGGCCCCAAACCAGGCCTAGGATCATTTGTCTCTGGATGATCCAGATCAGCTAATTATGATCAACACTTTTCCAAAGAGGGTATAGAATTTTGATAAAAGGTACCTGATTATTGTGGTGCCATCAAGAACCTGCTTGCATATTGATTCATTCTTATTATCTGCTATAGTGTATTTTGCTGTACCTTTGCCATACATTTCTTCCAGCTTTTTTGATGACATTTAAGAGCTTGCAAAAAGCGTCAGGACTTTCACTTTTTCAATGTTCTATGAAAATTTATTAGGCGGCAGTGGCGTACCTGAGGCATTTTATTGAATATGCACTCGAGATTGGGGTTATGGGAAAAAGCCCAGGTTTTTTAGTATTCGCAGGGCTAGAATTAGCTCCCAAGACACACAATTAACTCATCGTCTGCTGATAACCTTTGCAAACAGATTGGACCCAGATCAGGGCAGACAAAACGTTTCAGATACTAGTTTTTTTATATTCAAAATATATTATAGCAGTTGCGTTGTCGAGTTTAGTTGTACAACTAAAACTTCAGTGTTGGCTGAAAAAGCCAACTCATGACATTATTGAAGTTGCAGAAAAGTTAGTGTTTCCTTTTCTAAATTCTTTCAGCATGTGATGCTGAATCTGTACCAAAACAAACAGCAAGGAAACCACTAAACCAAAGGCAAGGCAAGACAACTCCAGCCAAGGTAAGGCAAGTGTACATTTGTACATAAAACAGTGTGGATCCTCAGACCAGCTGATCTGGAGCTACACTGCAGGGGACAAAAATTCCACTCACCTGCTTGTAATTATGAGTGAAATCTCGAAAGAACGAGTAACTCTTCCCAAAGCACTTGTCCTACAGGACGAGTGCTTTGGGAAGAATTTCTCGCGGAAGTCATATTGCATATTATCCCTTATGTTCTTTATTGCATACGCTTTTAAAGGACACATGCATGTGTTTACAGGACGAGTGAATATTGTAAGTCACTCGTCCTGCAGGACAAGTGCAATATTAAATTTATTGGTGCCCTGCACCGTCATCAAAACAGAGTAGAAAAATTTGACAAAAAAAACGCAGTGTGTTCATCAAGTCCAATATGGTACATACAAAAAGATTAAAAATTTATAGCATGGAGACATTATTTAGCAAGGGTTTACTTATTGGAAAGAATATGGTTGGAATAATCACCAGAAACTGGATAAGCTATCAATTCCTGCATACTTACTATGTTTACCTAAATAGTCAGACATCATATCACTTAACCATACTGAAGGAAGCGCAGTGGCTCAGTGGTAGGGTGCTTGACTTGAGATCAACGGGTTGCGGGTTTGAGCCTCACCAGCGGCACTGCGTTGTGTCCTTGAGCAAGACACTTTAATCACTTCTTAGTACTGGTTCAACCCAGGAAGACCAGTCCCCACATAACTGAAAATTTGTTGACTGGGACGTAAAGAGTCAAATCAAACAAACGTACCACACTGGCTAGTTTTATGTATGACTCTTCTCCCAAAGTTTTATCCAAGCATTCCAGTCATTAGCAGTAGCTGTTCCAGAGGGTGTTCAGGCAGTTTTCTTGAACCCCCTTTTGAGATTAAATTATTTCATTTTCATATGAAAAAATGAGGTATAATCAGCAAATCGAACCCCATTTCCATAAATCCTGGATCCGGCCCAGATTAGAATGTATTTACAAGAAGAGTGGAAAACAGTGTGGATCCTGATCAGCTGGCTTCTCAGAAGCCAGCTGATCTGGATCTTCACTGTTTCATGCCAGTTTATATCACACTGTACTTATCGTTTACTCTTTTCTTGTTGTCTGCTGATAGCCTTTGCAAACACATTTTGGACCCAGAACATCGGTCCTGATCTGCATCAAAACTGTTTGCCACTCTGATAGTTTTCCAGAAAGAATTTTTTGAATAAAGTTTACTAGTATTTTGAAAATAGTCAGCAGACAACAACAAAAGCATAAAAAATTACCCAGCATGCATAGAGTTAAAACTGAACAAGGTCCATATGACTCGCTGATAGGAATTGAAAATGGCAGTGTAGACCTGATCACACTGTGTGGGTTTGACTCTGCCCTCTATTGTCGTCTGCTGAAAACTTTCAGCTTGGAACCAGATCAGGCTAGACAGAATGTTGGGCCTGATCTGGATCCAAACTGTTTGACACCCTGATGGTATTCCTGAAAGAACTTTTCGAAAAAGATATCATTTTGAAAAAAATCAGCAGATGACAAAAAAACATGCAAATGTTTGATCTGGGCCAACCTGTCCACATATTTATAGTAAATATGTTCTTATTTTCTTATCTGCCAAACTAACAAAACAGTAGCTGAAAAGTCTGATAAAACTGCCTATAAATATTTCTCTTAATATATTTGGGGAACTTTGAGAAGGGTAATTAAAATGCACCTTCAACACTATTTCAGTCAGAAAATACCAGTAATTATAATGATGATTGTGAACTCTTGAAATAAAGTATATCATTTTCATTTCTTCAATAGCCAATTTCATAGTTCTTCAATCTTTCCGTAATTTCATTCATATATTAAAGTCATATGCAAGTTATATCAAAGAGGCCAGCATCTAGTCATAATTTCGTTTACATATTGTATACAAAATTCAGGTCATTCAGCACATTTTTATCCCCCCCCAAACCGCGGATATAGCGAGCAGCCTTTGCGTCCGTCTGTAGACAAAAGCTTGTGCGCTCAATAACTTGAAGAATATGTTCATGATTTTGACCATTTTACTTAAATCAAAAATAAATATTTCATAATGTACTTATATATTTTTCATATCTGCTAAGTTAATTACAGCAGTTTTCATTGCCTTAATCTAAACATCCTGGGGGGGGGGGGGGGGGGGGGGCTGCCATATTACAGTAATGGACATTAAAAGATGGATATTAACCTCTATTTCAGGTCAGCTAAATGACTCATGGAATCACCTTGCTAGTGGTTCCATACATTGCTTCATTTCAATATTGGATAATTGATATTCTGTTTTAATAACAATTATCAGTCAGATTAATGCAAATTAGAATGTTACGACTATTAAAAGAAAAGTATTTTGTTTTTCAATAAGTTTTAGTTGATTTTGCTATGTCTTATTGTACCCAAAATGAAGAAAGTTATTACAAAATATGTCGTCTGCTATAGTAATAATTAGTGCTTTAAGGGTTGAATTTTAGAAATAATTATCAACCTTGGTCCATGTATCAAAATAAAGTCATCAATGTACACACTGCTTAAAATATTACTTTGAAACATTGTTAATTTTGCCATTATCAAGGATTTAAGACTTTGGTCTGGTAGTGTGTAAGCAGGTCATAGTGATTCCAGTCCACTTGTTAGGAGCACATTTACCTGCAAATGGCCAGACCCCCAGTGCCGACTGAAAGTTATTAATTACAGGCTAATGGGGGGATTTCACACACATAATTGAATGATTATTCCTACCTTACTGTAAGCTCTATAATAGATGCATTTCAAAAAAAGTGTGAATTTTCCCTTTAAAAACCTATTGAGATAATTTGATATTATTTGGTAGGCATGTATATCAGGTCAAGACGGTGTGTCCTGTGCAAGAATGGTTGCTCTCCCTTGCTGGCCTTTTGAGTTATCTCCCTTGAATGAACTTTATATGGGAAGCTTGTGCACTCAATAACTCTATACCCTTTGAGATATTTTGATGATATTTGTTATACATGTGTATCAGGTTATGGCAAGAATGGATGCTCTCCCTTGCTGGCCTTTTGAATTATCTCTCTTGAATGAACTTTATAGGGGAGGCTTGTGCCCTCAATAACTTGAATACTCTTTAAGATATTTTGATAATATTTGGTAGGCATTACATCAGGTCAAGGCAATGTGTCATATGCAAGAATGGTTGCTCTCCCTTGCTGGCCTTTTGAGTTATCTCCCTTGAATGAACATTATAGGGGAAAGCTTGTATGCTCAATAACTCTTATACCCTTGGAGATATTTTGATGATATTTGGTATACATGTATATCAGGTCAAGATGGTGTGTCACATGCAAGAAGGATTGCTCCCCATTATTTGCCTTTTGAGTTATCCCTTTGAATGAATTTAATAGGGGAAAGCTTGTCCACATTATAACACCTATACCCTTTGAGATATTTTGATGATACATCGTAGACATATATATCAGGTCAAGATGGTATGTCGTGTTTAAGAATGGTTGTTCCCCTAGCTGCCCTTTTGAGTAATCTCCCTTGAATCTACTTTGGAGATACCCTTTGTGATATTTTGATGATATTTGGTATACATATCTATCAGGTCAAGACAGTGTGTCACGTTCAAGAATGGCTGCTCCCCTCTGCTACCATTGAGTTGTCTCCCTTGAATAACCTTAAGAGGGGAAAGCTTTTGCGCTCATTAAATCTTTTACCCTTTGAGATATTTCGATGATATTTGATATACACATATATCAGGTCAAGATGATATGTCACATGCAAGAGCTGTTGCTTCCCCTTGCTGCCCATTTGAGTTATCTTGCTTGAATGAACTTAAGAGTGCAAAGCTTGTGCGCTCAATAACTCTTAATACCTTTGAGATATTTTGATGATATTTGGAAGACTTATATGTCCGATCAAGATGATGCGTCTCATGCAATAATGGTTGCTCACCCCTTGCTACCCTCTTGTGTTATCTCTTTGAATGAACTTTATAGGGGAAAGCTTGTTAGCTCAATAATTGTCAATACTCCATATTTGCTTGCATTGACGCTTAGATTATATCATCAAATATATTACTAGGTTGGCCATTTGAAACTGCTTATCATTTACTTTGAGGTCGGAGGGGGGATATACCATCCCTTCTGATGACTATTTTTAGCTCACCTGAGCTGAAGCCTCAAGATGAGCTTTTGTAATTAGTCTTCATCTGGCGTCTGTAGTGCGTTGTCCATTATTTTTTCTTTAAACAACAACTCCTGAACAACTGGTCCAAATATTAAAATAATTTCACATGAACAAGAACAAGACCTAAACTGGAATGTAGACTTCAACTAGATGTTCCAGTAGATCTATATTGAAGCCAAAGCTTGATGGTGACTCAGATCTAGATCAAGGGCAAAACTAGATGTTCCAGTAGACCTATATTGAAGCCAAGCTTAATGGTGACTCAGATCTAGATCAAGGGCAAAACTAGATGTTCCAGTAGACCTATATTGAAGCCAAAGTTTGATGGTGACTCAGATCCAGATCAAGGCCTAACCTAGATGTTCCAATAGATCTATATTGAAGCCAAAGCCTGATGGTGACTCAGATCCAGATCAAGGCCTCACCTAGATGTTCCAATAGATCTATATTGAAGCCAAAGCCTGATGGTGACTCAGATCCAGATCAAGGCCTAACCTAGATGTTCCAATAGATCTATATTGAAGCCAAAGCCTGATGGTGACTCAGATCTAGATCAAGGCCTAACCTAGATGTTCCAATAGATCTATATTGAAGCCAAAGCCTGATGGTGACTCAGATCCAGATCAAGGCCTAACCTAGATGTTCCAATAGATCTATATTGAAGCCAAAGCCTGATGGTGACTCAGATCCAGATCAAGGCCTAACCTAGATGTTCCAATAGATCTATATTGAAGCCAAAGCTTAATGGTGACTCAGATCCAGATCAAGGCCTAACCTAGATGTTCTAGTAGATCTATATTGAAGCCAAAGCCTGATGGTGACTCAGATCTAGATCAAGGCCTAACCTAGATGTTCCAATAGATCTATATTGAAGCCAAAGCCTGATGGTGACTCAGATCCAGATCAAGGCCTAACCTAGATGTTCCAATAGATCTATATTGAAGCCAAAGCCTGATGGTGACTCAGATCTAGATCAAGGCCTAACCTAGATGTTCCAATAGATCTATATTGAAGCCAAAGCCTGATGGTGACTCAGATCTAGATCAAGGCCTAACCTAGATGTTCCAATAGATCTATATTGAAGCCAAAGCTTAATGGTGACTCAGATCCAGATCAAGGCCTAACCTAGATGTTCCAATAGATCTATATTGAAGCCAAAGCCTGATGGTGACTCAGATCTAGATCAAGGCCTAACCTAGATGTTCCAGTAGATCTATATTGAAGCCAAAGCTTAATGGTGACTCAGATCCAGATCAAGGCCTAACCTAGATGTTCCAATAGATCTATATTGAAGCCAAAGCCTGATGGTGACTCAGATCTAGATCAAGGCCTAACCTAGATGTTCCAGTAGATCTATATTGAAGCCAAAGCTTAATGGTGACTCAGATCCAGATCAAGGCCTAACCTAGATGTTCCAATAGATCTATATTGAAGCCAAAGCCTGATGGTGACTCAGATCTAGATCAAGGCCTAACCTAGATGTTCTAGTAGATCTATATTGAAGCCAAAGCTTAATGGTGACTCAGATCCAGATCAAGGCCTAACCTAGATGTTCCAATAGATCTATATTGAAGCCAAAGCCTGATGGTGACTCAGATCTAGATCAAGGCCTAACCTAGATGTTCCAGTAGATCTATATTGAGGCCAAAGCCTGATGGTGACTCAGATCTAGATCAAGGCCTAACCTAGATGTTCCAGTAGATCTATATTGAAGCCAAAGCCTGATGGTGACTCAGATCTAGATCAAGGCCTAACCTAGATGTTCCAGTAGATCTATATTGAAGCCAAAGCCTGATGGTGACTCAGATCTAGATCAATGCCTAACCTAGATGTTCCAATAGATCTATATTGAAGCCAAAGCTTGATGGTGACTCAGATCTAGATCAAGGCCTAACCTAGATGTTCCAATAGATCTATATTGAAGCCATGGTGACTCAGATCTAGATCAAGGCCTTACCTAGATGTTCCAATAGATCTATATTGAAGCCAAAGCCTGATGGTGACTCAGATCTAGATCAAGGCCTAACCTAGATGTTTCAATAGATCTATATTGAAGCCAAAGCCTGATGGTGACTCAGATCTAGATCAAGGCCTTACCTAGATGTTCCAGTAGATCTATATTGAAGCCAAAGCTTAATGGTGACTCAGATCTAGATCAAGGCCTTACCTAGATATTCTAGTAGATCTATATTGAAGCCAAAGCTTAATGGTGACTCAGATCTAGATCAAGGCCTAACCTAGATGTTCCAGTAGATCTATATTGAAGCCAAGCTTAATGGTGACTCAGATCTAGATCAAGACCAAAACTGGATGTTCCAGTAGATCTATATTGAAGCCAAAGCTTAATGATGACTCAGATCTAGATCAAGACCTAACCTAGAAATATGAGTTGACTTATATTGAAGCCAAAGCTTAATGGTGACTCAGATCTAGATCAAGACCAAACCTAGAAATATGAGTAGACTTATATTGAAGCCAAAGCTTAATGGTGACTCAGATCTAGATCAAGGCCAAAACTAGACATTCGAGTTGACTTATATTGAAGCCAAGCTAAATGGTGACTCAGATCTAGGACAAGACCAAAACTAGATGTCCCAGTAGATCTATATTGAAGCCAAGCTTAATGGTGACTCAGATCTAGAATAAGGTCAAAACTAGATGTTCCAGTCGATCTATATTGAAGCCAATGCTTAATGGTGACTCAGATCTAGATCATGGCCAAAACTAGGTGTTCCAGTAGATCTATATTGAAGCCAAGCTAAATGGTGACTCAGATCTAGATCAAGGCCAAAGCTAGGTGTTCCAGTAGATATTGAAGCCAAAGCTTGATGGTGACTCAGATCTAGATCAAGGCCAAAACTAGGTGTTCCAGTAGATCTATATTGAAGCCAAGCTTAATGGTGACTATGATCTAGATCAAGGCCAAAACTAGGTGTTCCAGTAGATATTGAAGCCAAAGCTTAATGGTGACTCAGATCTAGATCAAGGCCAAAACTAGATCTATATTGAAACCAAAGCTTAATGGTGACTCATATCTAGATCAAGGCCAAAACTAGGTGTTCCAGTAGAACTATATTGAAGCCAAGCTTAATGGTGACTCTGATCTAGATCAAAGCCAAAACTAGATGTTCCATTAGACCTATATTGAAGCCAAGCTTAATGGTGACTCAAATCTAGATCAAGGCCAAAACTAGATGTTCCAGTAGATCTATATTGAAGCCAAAGCTTAATGATGGCTCAGATCTAGATCAAGGTCAAAACTTGATGTTCCAGTAGATCTATATTGAAGCCAAGCTCAATGGAGACTCAGATCTAGATCAAGGCTAAAACTAGATGTTCCAAAAGATCTATATCAAAGTCAAAGCTTAATGATGACTCAGATCTAGATCAAAAACCAAAACTGGATGTTCTTGAGGTCTATATTGAAGCCAAGCTTAATGATGACTCAGATCTAGATCAAGGCCAAAACTAGATGTTCCAATAGATCTATATTGAAGCAAAGCTTAATGGTGACTCAGATCTAGATCAAAAACCAAAACTGGATGTTCTTGAGGTCTATATTGAAGCCAAGCTTAATGATGACTCAGATCTAGATCAAGGTCAAAACTTGATGTTCCAGTAGATCTATATTGAAGCCAAGCTCAATGGTGACTCAGATCTAGATCAAGGCTAAAACTAGATGTTCCAATAGATCTATATCGAAGTCAAAGCTTAATGATGACTCAGATCTAGATCAAGACCAAAACTGGATGTTCCAGTAGATCTACATTGAAGCCAAGCTCAATGGTGACTCAGATCTAGATCAAGGCTAAAACTAGATGTACCAGTAGATCAATATTGAAGCCAAGCTTTACGATGACTCAAATCTAGATCAAGGTCAAAACTTGATGTTCCAGTAGATCTATATTGAAGCCAAGCTCAATGATGACTCAGATCTAGATCAAGGCTAAAACTAGATGTTCCAATAGATCTATATCGAAGTCAAAGCTTAATGATGACTCAGATCTAGATCAAGGTCAAAACTTGATGTTCCAGTAGATCTATATTGAAGCCAAGCTCAATGGTGACTCAGATCTAGATCAAGGCCAAAACTAGATGTTCCAGTAGATATTAAAGCCAAAGCTTTATGGTGACTCAGATCTTTATCAAGGCCAAAACTAGGTGTTCCTGTAGAACTATATTGAAGCCAAAGCTTAATGGTGACTCAGATCTAGATCAAGTCCTAACATAGAGGTTCCAGTAGATCTATATTGAAGCCAAAGCTTAATGGTGACTCAGATCTAGATCAAGGCCAAAACTAGGTGCTCAGTAGAACTATATTGAAACCAAAGCTAAATGGTGACTCAGATCTAGATCAAGGCCTAACATAGAGGTTCCAGTAGATCTATATTGAAGCCAAAGCTTAATGGTGGCTCAGAACTAGATCAAGGCCAAAACTAGGTGTTCCAGTAGAACTATATTGAAGCCAAAGCTTAATGGTGACTCAGATCTCATGCGCGGATCCAGGAATTTTCGTCAGGGGGGGTCCAGGTCAGACTGACAAAAAAAAGCTCTGACGTTTGGTTTTTTTTTTTTTTTTTTTTAGTCCTCAGCTTAATTTACGTAAGTCAAAAGGTCAATTTCAAATAAATCTATCATTTTTCAAGGTTCCAGAGGGGGTCAAACATTTTTCCAGGGGGGTCTAACATTTTCCAGGGGGGGGTCCAATTGCTTTTCCCTATAGAAACCCATATAACTTGTGATTTTCCAGGGGGGTCTGGACCCCCTGTCCCCCCCACTGGATCTGCACTTGGATCTAGATCAAGGCCTAACATAGACGTTCCAGTAGATCTTTATTGAAGCCAAGCTTAATGTGATACAAAAATAGTGAGTATGATCAGGAAATACCACAATCACAAACTGCAGACTACCCCGTGGCACCGCGAGGAAGAGCCGCTCAACCATCACGAGACACCAGGAAGACAAATTAAGCAAAGCAATCAGCTCTCTCTTCCCCATCAAGATGATTGCAATACTAGAATGGACATAAAGTAACGTACAACAAAACATAGAACAATTACAGACTCCCACAATGGGAGTATCAATAAACAAAAAGTCAACAACAACAGAATCACCGCCTTAGAACGGACAGCAGCCTAAGCCACCGGGGGGGCTTAAATGCATTTTACTGGTACCAAATCTTCACCCTAGATTCTGCTGTTGTTGAAGTACAAGAAATGTTCAGCTTGCATGGAGGCCATCTAACTAATGCAATGTATCATCATGGAAAGCCAAATCTAGACCAAGACCAAAACTAGATGTTCCAGTAGATCTATATTGAACCCAAAAGTTTAGGAGCATGACCAGTCAGACAGTTTGGTCATGTCTGATCTGGGTTCAAACTGTTGCAAGCCCGAAATTTTTATGTGTCACTTTCCGGACAAACTGTAATTGTTAAAATTTGTATTCAAGGGTATAAACTCCAGCAGGCAAAGTTAAATCTATTTGCGGAAACCATTGGAAGACAGTTTGAAATGTCTGACTGACGGCTGATGCAGGTTTTGTATATACATGATATTTGACACCGCAAAACCCAAAATAGACCACTCAATATACTTTACACACAGGTAGGCGTTTCTTTCCTGTCTTCTCATATTTTACAATCTTATCAGCAATGACGCTGTGACTTTGACGAGCGTTATAGAAACAGTTTGTGTTCCCGTTTGATTTTGAGACAAGGGGACACTATTTTGCAAATGGCAGTGAATACAGTAACCATTAAGTTTGGCATCAAACTAAATCTAATGGAACATCATATTATGGCCTTAATCTAGATCTGAGCAGCCATTAAGCTTGGCTTTTCAGATATATTTAACCTTTGAACAGCTACATAGGTTTTTTTGTTTAAATTATCACAGTTATTTTCGTTTTAATTAACACCAACTTGATTTATACTTTTAGATATGGGCCTAGACGGGAGAAAACCTGTCTTCGGGGTTTGCAAACAACAAAAGCGCAGACCAGCCTGCGCATCCGTGCAGTCTGATCAGCATCTCTATTTTCGCTTATTTGAAAGTATTTTATCTAGACTTGCTATGGGCGAAATTTGGATTTTCTAGCTAGTCTATGTAGCTGAGCAGGCATGTTTGAATCTCACTTCATCAGAAACCCCAAATACAGGTTTTCTCGCAACATGGCCCATATAGAATGTGATAATTATAAGGACATGAATGACCTTTTGTTGGGCCTGAAACCCCGAAGACAGGTTTTCTTGCAACGTGGCCCATATAGAATGTGATAATTATAAGGACATGAATGACCTTTTGTTGGGCCTGATTTGGGTCCAAACTGTTTGCAAAGGTTATCAGCAGGGGACACTAGCTGCCATAGCCGGCAAGGAGTACATAACAGCTAGGTAGTTTTAAATTAATTCAGATTTTGGGCTTTGCGATTTTTGTGATTTTGAAAAGCTGTACCTAACCCCCTAAAATCTTTATAAACAACTCTTTACCTGTTAGCTTGTCTGCTTTTAAGGATTGAAATGCAGATTTGTAGCTTGCACTGGATGATGCAAAACATTAGGCTTTTTAATGTCTGTGAAGCCGGAAGGGCTTCTCGGAGACATTAAAACGTTAATGTTTTGCATCATCCAGTGCAAGCTAAAAATCTGAATTTCAATCCTTATATTTACATTTTATATTATTAATCAAACATACTTAATTATCTTCCACCCAAATTCGCTGGTAATCCTTGAAAAATGAAATATTTTAATTGTAACGGAGGTGTTGGAACAGCCAGCGAACGAAAGTCCTGTACAAAACGTCTTGGCGATATGTGAATGACGTCACACAAATGTTGATAAACAAAGAAAGCTATTGGTTGACGTTGACGTTACTCCATCTAGAGGCGGGACCTAGACCACGTGACTGCTCAATGTTTTGCATCGAGAAATGCAAGCAGCTAGGAATTATGGTTTCATCTAAGGCAGCTACATTGAGAATGTAAATATAAAGCCATGCAAATAGTTTAGATCCAGACCAGGCCCGACAAAATGTCTGGCCTGGTCTGGGTCCAAACTATTTGACACTCTGATGGTATTATCAAAACAATTTTTGGAAAGACATTATCATTCATTGTTTATTCATGACTTTATAAGCATTGCCAAATTTATGTAGAACGGTTTCTGTAATGCAAGCTTGCAGCTGTGTATAATATTATTATCCCTTTCGCTCTAGAGGGCCTTGGCCCATGCTTCTGTGGCAACCATTGAAGTCTACCCCTTGATCTCAGATTGAGATACACCCCACAACAACCCTTCTAAATATGCTTATAACTTCCAGATTGCCACAGCTAGATCCCTGCCTTTACAACCCTTTATCACAGACTCTGACTATACCCTACGTTCCTACATCACAGCCAGCATTCAATCTCATGCCACTAGAGAGAACACCATTTTATATGCAAATCTGCTTAGACCAGAATATTTTTATTAGATGATTTACAAACCCACCTACTGTAATTTTCTGGAAAGGACTGTCAACTATAAAGGTGAAAAAAAGTATTTTTTTTTAGGCTCTGTCTGTGTTTTTTTGAAAAGAGACACTGTTAAAAGTGATTGTCCTGTCCAGATTTTTAGGAAAATTATGAAATATTTAAAGACTTCATTACAGACTGTTGAGTTTTACTGTTTTTTCTGGAGATATAAAAAAAGCTCTGAAAAAAAAAAGAACTTTTTTCTTTTCTTTTTTTCGTCCCCTCGACCCTAAGTCCGAAAAAAAAAATTCCCGTAAATCAACTTATAAAAAAATTCTGGCCTTATGGACTTTGATAGACTATTGATAGTGGCCTGCTTTTATATGCCTGGTAAGAGGGCCCATGCCCACGCAGGCAGTGACAAAAAATGTTTCTACGCACTCAGTTTCGCTCCATATGGTACAAAAACTCCACTTCTGCAAAACTCACTTGCAGCAAGATATTTAAAAAAAACTCATTAAACCTTTATAAGTTACTTTGCTTATATGCAAATCTGCTTAGGCCAGAATTATTTTTTTATTAGTTGATTTACGGGAATTTTTTTTCAGATTTAAGGTCAGGGGGGGGGGGGGGCACGAAAAAAAAATAAAAATAAAAAATCTCTGAAAATGACCAGTTAACTGGTCATTTTCAGAGCTTTTTATTTTTTTTTTAAATATTTTAATATTTTCAGAGCTTTTCTTTTTTTTTTTTTTTTTTTAATATCTCCAGAAACAGAAAACTAGTAATAGGTAAACCAACAGTCTGTATTAAATCTTTAAATATTTTATCATTTTCATAAAAATCTAGACAGGACAATCACTTTTAACAGTGTCCCTCTCAAAAATACACGGACAGAACCTCAAAAATATATTATATTTTTCAACGAAACAAATAATATTTAGAGTCGGCGGATAAAATAAAACAATTTTTTATTTAGAAATTAAATTTCATTTTTTTTCTACTTTCCGGAAAATTACAATAGGAGGGTTTGTAAATCAATTAATAAAAAAAATTCTGGTCTTATCCACTTTGATAGACTATGGATTGTGGCCTGCTTTTATATGCCTGGTAAGAGGGCCCATGCCCACGCAGGCAGTGACAAAAAATATTTCTACGCACTCAGTTTCGCTCCATATGGTACAAAAACTCCACTTCTGCAAAACTCACTTGCAGAAAGATATTTCAACAAAACTCATTAAACCTTTATAAGTTACTTTGCTGGTCTGTTTAAGACATCAAACTGATCCATTTCCTCTCCTAATCTCTTTTCTGGCATATACAAAAAATCTTTTCTACAACAAGAAAGCATGTTTGGCAACTCTACACTCCCCTCCCCACAAAGCATTTTTGCAGGTTTATGCATTATGTAAGCTTATAACTATGATGGTATTAATATTAAACCAGAAATTTTGGGCATTTTTGGCACCAATTACTCCAGTTCTACTTTTCCGACCAAATAACTTAAATATTCTTACCTCAGCCAAGCAAGTATGTAGATCCCAGTCATTTGCTGTTTTACCTCACGGCCCAGTCACCTTTATTGAGGGTATGTTGGGAGCAGTCACTGACATTTGGGCGGCTTTTCGAGAAAACCTGTTTTCGGGGGCTAGCGAACAAAATAGGCACAGACCAGCCTGCACTTCCGCGCATTCTGATCAGCGCCTGTATTATTCGCTGTTTGGAAAGTATCATATGTAAACTTGCTACAGATGAAATTTCAATTTCTAGCTAGTCTCTGTAGCTGAGGAGACTGGTTTGAAACGGGCTTTGGGGGTTTTCTCGCAACAAGGCCCATATCGAATTGCTACTAAGCCTGAGCCCGCCAATATCTGGACCAGACACAGGCAGTGAGTCTCAAAATGTGACATTGTTTTTCACATATTCACATATGAAAAAATGCAGATTTTACCAAGACTGATTGTCCTAAGAGTGTTGTTTGCTTATTATGTCTGCTGCAAATGTTCAAGTTCCCACTGATTACTTTTATACTGAAGGCAAACAACTTGAACCCTGATCAGGTTGTGTCAAAGGGAGGCAACAAAAGTACACCAACAGATGAGAAGCAGACAATATTTGGGCCTCGACGTGAGAAAACCTGTCTTCGGGGTTTGCGAACAACAAAGGCGCAGACCAGCCTGCGCATCCGCGCAGTCTGATCAGCACCCTTGTTATTCGCTTTTTGGAAAGTATCATATTTAGACATGCTACCAGCAAAATTTCAACTTTCTAGCTAGTCTCTGTAGCTGATGGGACTGGTTTGAGTTGAGCTTTGTGGGAAACCTGGAAGACAGGTTTTGTCCCGACGAGGCCCATTTGTAGTGAATGACAGGAAGAGTGTTAATCCTTCTCCTGCTGAATATGTTTACCCTTTCTCAGCAAATCAGGACAGTTTCATCTGCTCTCTCATCTGCTTATGCACTTGGATAGACAATGGGCCCAGATCAGACTACTGCTCCCAAGGGGGAAGTTATGTTAACTATTATGGAGTGTATTTGAATATATGTATCAGGTGTAATAGTACATGCTACATGCATTCCTAATTAGGGCCCAGCCCCCCCCCCCCCCCCCCCCCCCCCCACCAATGAGTTGGCGGAGCTGTATTGTTTTCGGCTTGTCTGTCCATCTATCCGTCTGTCAGTCGGCTGTTGTGGTCACTCTAACTTAGTCATTTTTATTCCGATTTCTTCCAAATTTCATATATGCTTGCTTGCATCAAAATGGCCGTCGCCTATCAGTTTGCACTTTTGGACACCCTACCCTAAGTCATTTATTACCCAATTGCTTCCAAATTTCATATATGACATATATGGATTACTTTTATCAAACTCTCACCCAAGTTTGAATATGGGCTTTGTCAGTGAACCAAGATGGCCTCCAAAATGGCCACAGCCTAAAAGTTTTCAATTGTGGACACTCTAACTTAGTCATTTATCACCGGATTTATTCCAAATTTCATACTTATTACTTTTATCATACACTGGCCCATCGGAGCGCAGTGGCCCAGTGGTAGAGTGCTTGACTCGAGACAGAGGGGCAGGGGGTTCGAGCCTCACCGGGGTCACTGCGTTGTGTCCTTGAGCAAGAATATTTATCCTAGCTTAGTACTGGTTCAAACCAGGAAGACCGTCCCTTTATAACTGAAAGATTGTTGATGGGACATAAAGAATCAAATCAAACAAACAAATACACCGGCCCAACTTGGAATATGGGTTCTGTCCGATGAACGATAACTAAGATGGCTGCCAAAATAGCCGTCTATGATCAGTTTGCACTTGTGGAGACTCTATCTGAGTCAATGTCAAAATTCGTCAAAATTCTTGTCCGTTTCATATCTTATGAAAACCGCTGATGTGATCATGATTTTTTTTTCTTCACACAATACTACTGATCATACTTAATAAGGCTAGCTGATAAAACTGAAAAATATTGGTGTGTGAATATATTTTTTATTGGATTAAAACCCCATTTTTGGGCATTTTCGCCCGTCCAACAGAAAAAATTGAACTTTCGACAAGAATTATCAAAAAAACTGTTATTTTCTTAGGAATTTTAACTGGCTGTATTGATAAAAGCATTATCAAAGTAAATGTAGGATGTTTCAATATGTGATTTTTCATTACATTTTTTGCATTTTTTTGCCAAAAAACCTCTGTCCCAAGCGTTTATGTCAAGACGGTAACACTTGATAAATTGCAAAAATAATACTGGATCCCAAATAGTGCTGAATCTGGTTTCTGTCATACTAATTTGACACTTTCTGTTTACTAAGAATACATGTTTTTTGTAAAGCATCTACAGAACTGGCAAAAGAAAATACTATTTTGGTGAGTGAAATTTTCAAGTATATTTTTTTTGTGTCAAATGACCGTAACACAAAAATGGACAATGGAATTTGATAAAAAATTTCTGGTTTTAACATCTTGACCAAATAAAATTTCTCAACAAAAAATCACTCTTGTTGCGATGTTTTAGGGAGTAATCATTATTTTAGGTAAAAAAGTGTGTAGAATATATCAATACCGTAACAGTCAATATCGTAACGATGAAAATGTTGCGGTATTGACATATCTTGCTACGGTTTTGACATATGCTGTCAAAAAAGTACAGTTTTGAATGCAAAGATATTAGTTTAAGTCAAGTTTATTAAGTGAATTTATGATAAGAATGCTTTATCAAATTTAAACAGAAGCATAAAACACAAATTGAATGATGAATTTGAGTATAAAGAGTTTGTTACGGTATTGACATATTGTTTTGTTTTCAGGCAGGGTTTGTCAATACCATAACGGATTTGTCAAACCCGTAACAATATTTTGAAATAAATGCAATCTACCATATATTCCAAAATTCTTTCTGTGCACATGTGTCAAGAGTATTAACATTGCAATCTGGTCAACAGTGCTCTACACCAAATCTTAAACAGAAGAATTACGCTAGCATATATTCTTTAAAGGTCAATACCGTAACATTTTTGTCAAGTACCGTGACAGTGATATTTTTGGAAAAAGGTATATCAGACAGAGACAACATGTAGATTTTAAGTACCTGATCAATTCCTTTGGTTGATTACAATCATACCAAAGCATTGTAATTTTCTAGAAATGTGGTTTTTAAACAAAATACTGAGAAAATAGTATGCAAAATCACTTAAAAGATAAAAAAAATGCATTTTACGTTTGCTCATTGTCATAAATAATCATTTTGTTCAAATTTTACCTTTTACACAATTAAACACATGATTTATTGAACTTATCCAATGCAACAATAAATATCCATGACGAGATTTGAAGAAAAAACAGGAATTAAAGTTTGTTACGGTATTGACATTTTATCTGGTCATGTGATCTTTGAAACTTAATTATAAGGATCTGATTGGCTGTTAAGGTTTCTTTTCGCTTTTCATAGTATTTTCAGAAACAACTTGTTACTTTCATGAAAAAAAGAATATCATTTTATTTAATTCGTATTTTTCCTTTTACCTCTTTCAAAATTTGATGAATTTTGACATTGACTCATCTTAGTCATTTAACACTGATTTCTTCCAAATTTCATATATATGGACTACTTTCATCAAACTATTGTTCATATCTGAATATGGGCTTTGTTCGATGAACATAAAAGATTGTCGCCAAAACTGATATGCCCTTTTCATAGAGACCATTATGCGGGGCCCTTAGCTTGTTGATGTTATTCCGTACAGTCTCACAAAACATATAATAACTTACACTTAGAACTTATATGGTAATAAAGATTCATGGATTTTGTATGTTCTATTTAAAGCAACTCTTTGACTAGGAATTGTCCTGAAATAAAGCCAATGGCCTGGATTTATGAGATCACTTCCAGTCCAGAAAAGGGAAAATTATCAATAATAACTCCCTTTGCCATCTGGTGTGGTCTGCTGATAACCTTGGCAAACAGTTTTGACCCAGATCAGGCCAGACATTTTGTCGGGCCTGATCTGGATCCAAACTATTTAACACCCTAATGGTATTCATGAAAGAATTTTTCGAAAAAGTTGATTTTGAAAAAAAACAGCAGACGACAAAAAAAAGCATGAAAAATTACCCGGAAGGCAAAGAGTTAATCCATCAGTGCCGACTTTTGATATAGAGTATACCTTATTAGACCTAGGCATACCCTTTGTTAAAATTCTATGTCCTGTAGATCAAGATCAGCAGGCCTTTGATCAGGATCCACACTGTTTTTTAGCTACACAATGATGAAATTGTAAAACTCCAACTTGTGGTTTAGGTCAGGTGTCATATGAAGATGCAGTTGTTACTGGCTCACGGGTGGATGTGGACACACATACATATGATAGACTAATGTCTGGAAAAGCTCATCCTCTGGTGAGCTTGACACAAATTGAGGAAAAGGCCTTTACTGTGAATTACTTTCCTCACCTAGTTCTGCAATCAGCTTACATAGAGATGACCTGGCTTTGAAGACTAATGAAGACCTAGAAAGAGATTATTATACCATAAATAATAAGGGAATTTTTTCTACATAGGAAAAATTTTGTCATATTGTCATATTATTGGAAACAAAAAAGCAAAGACAAAATGGATCTGTTTTCTTCACCAGAGTAACTGAGACTACCTAGCATTCATGCTGATCTATCAAAATTCATATGTAGATGGATTTTGTGGGAGCTATGCTTCCCTGTATACCTTTATATACTGTCATTCTCAGGTGAGTGACCTCTGCAGGGCCCTCTTGTTTTCAAAATTAACTTTTTCGAAAAATTATTTCAGGAATACTATCAGTGTCAAACAGTTTGGATCCAGATCAGGCCTGATGTTTTGTGGGGCCTGATCTGGATTGAAACTGTTTGTTATCAGCAGAAGAGTTAACACAATCTGAATTGAGCCAGTTCAAGAAATCTTGTTACAGTAAAACCTGTCTTAAGCGGCCACTCAAACATAGACAAAACAAAGATCTTAATGATAAATGGTAGCTTGATGCAGGTCAAAAGTATTGCAGAATGCTCCCCTTGGAACATTCTGCAATACTTTTAACCTGCCTTGGAGCTTTTTGCAATACTTTTGACCTGCATTAAGCGATAATCGGTCTTCTGCTTAAGACAGGTTTTACTGTACTTACCACATATACATGAAATCATTCCTTATACATGCACAGACAGCTATCTAGAAGTGTAAAGTTTGGTCTGAGCATTCATCTACATCCCTATTTTGTGTGTGCCAGCAGTGAAGGCTATAGCAAGACTGCACTTTCATGCAGGCTTGTCTGAGCGAAAAAGCTGCTCCCATATAGGCCTCGACGGGAGAAAACCTGTCTTCGGAGATTTGCGAACAACAAAGGCCAAACAAGCCTGCGCATTCCGGCAGTCTGATCAGCACCTTTGTTATTCGCTTATTGGAAGGTATCGTATCTAAACTTGCTACAAGTCAATTTTCAATTTTCTAGCTGGTCTCTGCAGCTGAGGAGACAGGGTTGAGTCTCGTTTTGTTGGAAACCTTAGACAGGATTTGTCGCGTCGAGGCCCACTATATGTAATAAGTACCAAAATCTTTTCAACTGGCTCAACATTTTGATCTTTTATGAGCCAGTTGATGTCATACCTCACCCTGTATGGTAAAAATCCTACAAACTTCTTTTTCGGAACCCAAAGGCCAATGGTATGTAGCATAGGGGATTGTGGGCTCTAAATAAAGTTTGTTCAAATGATGAACCTAGGTTGATCTACATATCATGAATAAATCTAGTCTGAAGTGCATTTTATGTATGGGAGGGCAGTGGCTCAATGGTAGAGTGCTTGACTTGAGACATAAGGGCCCCGGGTTCCAGCCTCACCCGCTTCACTGCACTGTGTCATTGAGTAAGACAGACACATTAATCCTTGCGTAGTTCTGGTTGAACCCAGGAAGACCTGTCCTGACATAAGTGAATGATTGTTGACTGAAAGAACTTTTATAAAAAGTTAATTTTTTAAAAAATTCTGAAAAATTTCCCAGCTTGCAAAGCGTTACAGGTTTTTCTCATTATTATGTGGTTCATATGCGAGAAAACCCGAGTTTGTTTCCTTGCAGTCTGACCAGGGCCAAATCTGGAAAGTATAATAGTCGTCTGCTGATTTTTTTCTCAAAATCAACTTTTTCGAAAAATTCTTTTAGGAATACCATCAGTGTGTCAAACTCTTTGGATTCAGATCAGGCCCGACATTTTGTCGGGCCTGATCTGGGTCCAAACTGTTTGCAAAGGTTATCAGCAGACGACAATAGTAGGCAAAGAGTTCACCTACTATATTCAAAATTTCAAGATTCCAGCTAGTCTAGCTGAAAAGATAGGTTTGAGCGTTACTTGTGCGGAAACTCGGAAGACAGGTTTTCTTGTGAAATGCTCTTATTATATCATGTGCATGCATAGAAAATTGATCATATTAATGAATTTTCAAAGCCACAAGCAAGAATTTAACGAATGCATACCGTAACCATTATTGTGCTAATTCAATTGATCATCTACAAAAAGCAGTTTTTACCCATAAAACTTGGTCTAATTTGCGTCAAACGACATTTTGTTGTTCCTTAAACTCTGTAACTATTAATATTTTTCGAAAAATTTTATTTTCTTTTTAAATCATTTGTAAAAGTAGAATTAAGCTATGTTTTCACAATAAAATGTTCAGTACAGCTGAAAACTGCTTGGAGAAGTGAATTATCTTATCAAATAGGTGTTTTTTATACCCCGCCACACTTTAGTGTCGGGGTATTATGTTATACCGTTCGGTGTCTGTCCGTCTGTCCGTCCGTCCGTCCGTCCGTGCTCACCATTTCCGATCGATAACTTGAGTATTTATTCACGGAATTTTTTCAAATTTTGCATACATATTGTTATCGGCGATGAGTGGTATGGGATTGTTAATGGGCAAAATCTGTCCATTTTTATCGGAGTTACTGCCCTTTTTCGTATTGGAAAAATGGTTTCTGGCCTGTTATTCCTTTACTGTTCATGATATCTGAATGAAACTTCACAGATATGTTGCACATCAAAGGTTACATATTGTGACTAAGGACCGTCACTCTGACCTTCCCAGTTTGTGAGTTATCCGCCCTTGATAGGTCTGAAAAAAGTTTTTTGACCTATTGTTCCTTTACTATATGGAATATCTGAATATAACTTCACAGATATGTTTCACATCAAAGGTAACATATTGTGATTAAGAACCGTCACTCTTACCTTTCCCGTTTGTGAGTTATCCGCCCTTGATTGAATTATAAAATGTTTTTTACCCGTAGTTCCTTTACTATGTGGAATATTTAAATGAAACTTTACAGATATGTTTCACATCAATGGTTACATACTATGACAAAGAACCATCACTCTTACCTTTCCAGTTCATGAGTTATCTGCCCTTGATTGATCTGAAAAATGTTTTTTTACCTGTAGTTCATTTACTATATGGAATATCTAAATGAAACTTCACAGATATGTTGATCATCAAAGGTTACATATTGTGACTAAGGATCGTCACTCTTACCTTTCCAGATTGTGAGTTATCCACCCTTGATTGATCTGAGAATTGGTTTTTGGCCTGTAGTTTCTTTTACTATATGGAATATCTGAATGAAACTTCACAGATATGTTGAACATCAAAGGTTACATATTTTTAGTAAGGACCGTCACCCTTACCTTTCCAGTTCATGAGTTATCCGCCCTTGATTGATCTGAAAAATGGTTTTTGATCTGTAGTTCATTTACTATATGGAGTATCTGAATGAAACTTCACAGATATGTTGACCATCAAAGGTTACATATTGTGGGTAAGGATGGTCACTCTTACCTTTCCAGATTGTGAGTTATCCACCCTTGATTGATCTGAGAATAGGTTTTTGACCTGTAGGTCATTTCATCCGTCCGTGCTCACTGTTTCCGATCGATAACTTGAGTATTTATGCACGGAATTTTTTCAAATTTTGCATACATATTGTTATTGGGGATGAGTGGTATGGGATTGTTAATGGGCAAAATCTGACCATTTTCGATGGAGTTACTGCCCTTTCTCCCTTTAAAAAAATGGTTTCTGGCCTGTTATTCTTTTACTGTTTATGATATCTTAATGATACTTCACAGATATGTTGAACAGCAAAGGTTACATATTACAACGAAGGACTGTCACTCTTACCTTTCCAGTTCATGAGTTATCCGCCCTTGATTAATCTGGAAAATGTTTTTGACCTGTAGTTCCTTTACTATATGAAATATCTGAATGACCATCAAAGGTTACATATTGTGACTAAGGACGTCATATCACTGTCTATCTCAGTTCTGTTGCTATTTAGGCATTATATATCTCACAAAATAACTTTTGGTGCCCCCAGCAGTGGCGGGGTATTATGCAGTGCTTGCGGTGCTTTTATTTTTCTTGTTGTTTATTATTTGCGTCCCTCCAATAATTCTAGACCGTTGAATTTTAGCATAAATGCAGTTGTTTTGATAGTGATAACTTGTTAAGATTTACGAAAATGGTAAATTTTATTATGTTTACCTGAATTTGAGTATTTTTACTGTGTTCTTGAAAAATAAAAACATTATTTTTAAAATTAAAAGATCAAAAAGTTACAGACTGTGCAGCTTTAAGCAAAGCAAATAAGGCTTGATATTCTATGTGAATCTGCCAGCAGATGATTCACATGAAATGTCGAGCCTAAGAGCCACCAAAATCCGCTGTTAAATTGATGCTTAGGGGATTAAATTAATTTATAAGAAAAAAAATGGCCTCATGGTGTTCACCAAAATATATCAAGAAAATGAAGAAAACCACAAAATATTCAGTCATATGCTTAGGCCAGAATTTTTTTATTAGTTGATTTACAAACCCTCCTACTGTAATTTTACAGAAAGTAGAAAAAAAAATACTAAAAATATTTTTTTTATCTAAATATTATTGGTTCCATTGAATTTGAGGTTCTGTCTTTGTACTTTTGAGAGTGACACTGTTAAAAGTGATTGTCCTATGCAGAATTTTAGGAAGATTATGAAATATTTAAAGATTTAATACAGACTGTTGGTTTACTTTACTAGTCTGGAGAAAACTGTTCATTTTCAGAGCTTTTTTTCTCTTCTTTGTCCTTCCCCCCCCCCCCCCCCCCCCCCACCCTGACACCCTAAATCTGAAAAAAAATCCCCTAAATAAACTAATAAAAAAATTCTGGCCTTAGATATGTAGGCTAGCTTATGCATCTGTTGGTAATTATTCAGAAATGAGACTGCAATATTATTTTCAAGGTTATTATTTTTCCCAGGGCAACTAATAACCTCTACAATATGATATAGTGACTCTGTTTTCCTTATGTTGAAAATGTTTGTTTTCTGATGTTTCATCATTTTTCCACACCATAAAAATTATTGCTTTTTTGTGAGAAAAATTACCTTAGTTGTTCTCACTGCATAGTGCACAATGCCCTAAAATTTAGCCAGGGGATGGAGGGGGGGGGGAGGGGGGGGGATTGATAAATAAAAATGATTTTTGGCCTCTGCCCCACCCCAAAGTCCACCCAGCGGACCCAGGCCACCAAATTAAAATCCTGTTCTGCCTGGTTAAATTCCATTGTTTATGTATACACAATGTTTTTTCTTTGAAGTGAGCAGCTCAGCTTCTGGAATGTACATGGTAAAAGATAAAGGAGCCTGTCAATGAGCCACAAGTCTCAGACAAGCCTGCACATGTGCACAGTTTGGCTAGGGTCATCACTGTTGGCACATACTTATTCTGGTATTGCAACACAGAAATACTTTATAAACAAGTTTTAATCCTTGTCCTGTTGAGCCTATATTTATACTTTTTTGAAAACACTGTTGATCCAGATCAGATGGCTTCTAATGAAGCCATCTGATCAGGATCCACAGTTTTTCACTGTTGATCGAAAAACCATGTTTACAACGGGAATGCTGAAGGGTAACAGGGTAAATATTGGGGAGGAGTGTAGTACATAGAAATATTCAGCAGGATAATGGTTGAGGCAAATATTTAAATTTAGATAAGGAAGATACAGTTTCAGTAGTTTCAGAATGTATTTTATAAAATGGTGATCATTTGAGCCGATCCACGAGATTATGATTCTTGCAGTATACCCTGTTACCCTTCATTATGCACCAGTCATTTGTATTCACTGCTCCCCCACCTACTGGGATGGGCCGGGATTATAACTTCACTTTTCAGAGCCCTGGTATAAGCCCCACCCTGTTGGGACAAGCTGATGGTAACAACCCTCCTTTTAGCCCCGCCCTACTCAACAGAAAATCTCACCGGGGTAACTGTACTGCGATACTCCCCCCCCACCCCGGCACTGCGGGGACAATCAAAAAGTAATTGCCCTGCATGTTAGCCCAGCTATTCCATGACTATCTCCGTAGGTGGGAGCCCATGGATACAAATGACTGGTGCATTAGACCTCATAGGCACTAAAATACGTTTAGTTCAGTGATAACCGCTGTCCTGCTGAACTAGGATATATCTTATTTGAAACACTGTAGATCCACATACAATTATGAAAGAGCAATGCTCACAGTGTGCTAATTAGGGCAAATATGGTAAGCATTAATAAAAATATGCATTAATGCCGGTCTTGAAGGCAAAATATTTTTTTGTCTATGATTTTTCAGGCATGCTAGGTGGCTACGGGTTAAGGCGTATGTGTTTACATTGTGAACAAGCATCATGTGATTTTGTGTACAGGTTTTTGGCGACAGACCGCAGCAAGGCAGTACTGGGACCACGGGGTCAAACATTGCAACTTTGCAGCCTAGCTCCTGACAGAAATTGCACTTATGAACCAAACATGTACAATTCCACATATCTGCTTGTATTGTTGCAACTTTGATTTTTGAACTAATCTTAATTAGTCAAACTAAAACTTGTTTGTTATAAATAATTTATTAATAGGTCAGCACACATTTTGGTACTTCTCTCAAGGTTTTATACTATTCTAACAAGCATGCAAGGCTACATAGTTGGTTTACATGTTTTAAATTTGGTTTGAGCCTTTACTGTAAATTTAGAAATTTTCGCGAGAAGTTTATTTTCGCGAATAGCGTTAAATGACATGTTTGTGCCGCTAAATATTTGCGACTAGCGCATGAATTATCTATATCAGTAAATGACAAAGTGATCTTGCCATATCGAGAGAGTTTCCCTTTCACGAAACTTCGCATATGCCAAGTTTCAGGAAAATATAACCCTCGCAAAAATTTCCAAATTTACACTATCATCGTCCATATGTTGTGTGTGCAAGCAGCGAATGCTTTTTCAAAACTGCACAGATCTGCAGGCTTGCCTGAGCCTTGTCTGCTTACAAATGCAACTGCCAATATATACAAATGTCCCCATCTGGAAAATGTTGACCTATTTTAACTTGACCTCATTGTCATGTTGTGGTTACTGCAGAATGACTGCTCAATTATCTGTGTGAATTTAAAGACACTGCACAAGCACTGCAGGAGCTGCACAGGGTCCCTACAATTATTTTGAGTTTGATCCCAAATGACCATTTAAAATCTTGCCTTGTCCGCACAATCAGCGTGCGGAGATCGTTTGATGCTACCTAGGACGTGCATATGGGCTACAGGCTTGCTCGATTTTTCATAGTTCGTCATTGTGGAGATTTAAACAAAATTGTAGAGGCTATGGCACCTGCGAATCCATACGATAACCAAAGGCCATACAAATGTAAAGTAAGTCATAACATGCAGAGTGGCTTAATGTCTTTTATATGTGGTCTGAACCTTTAATTGTGTTGCTTACTTAGTGTTTACTCACTTCAAATACTAAGGCAATACAGTGCAAATGCACTGGCTGGTGTTTTGCAAAAATTGGCATTTTCCTATTGGGATGATTTATTTTACTGGAAAAAACAACAAACAAACCAGTGCATCATTGTAATGACATTTAAACTCTTAATTCTGCTTGCCCTTTGTTGCATTTGGGGCTGTTTTAGACCACAAATAACCCCAGGAATGTTCACCTGATCAGATCTTTTATTTTGGGAAGTATTAAATTTTGATACCTGTAATTTCAGATGGTGATGATCAAGAAGTGTGGTAAAATTAGACTCCTGGATCGAGGAACAGTTTAGAGGCCGTTTTATCGGGACTCAAGAGAAGTTGTTTCATGGGCAAAACGGTATGACCCGATATATGTAATTTCTAACAATGTGGCATTTTGACATGCATATACTAATGAGCCTGTGCAGCCTCCTTTTAAGTGTAGAAACTCCAAATGATGTTCGGTCAGTAGCTTAACGGTCACATAATATTCAAGCGACTAGCAAAGGCTCTGATCAGACTGTGCATATGCGCAGGCTGATCTGAGGCTTTGCTGGTCACATACCACATTGTTGGAAATCTCATGTCGCAGCTCATGCATGTATGTGAAATTTCCTTGTCCCATCCACATGACCAGCTTATCCGATCCTTGTGATTACAGATTATAACAGTTTTGCCTGTTTACAGAACAATTAACGTAGAAAGATAATGCTGAAATATCATAATGTCAATAGTAAGTACGCCTAACATCCTTGTATCACTGAATGACGTCACAAATGCTTCCTTAGTTGCTAAAATGCCTTGACAATGTAATGCATGTTATTGACACTGTTTGGCATCAAGACGCCTTTGTTGACAGCTTGGACCCAGTATAAACGGACTGGTCACTGAAGGAAGTACAAAGTTAAATTGTTGTGGCTTTATTCTAGTGCTATTTCAAAGTACGACAGCCAATAAAATAGATTCTGAACATACCCCGAGATTATAAGAAGTTATTCCTGGTATGGGAAGTTGAAAACATACAAGTTACAGTAAATAAAATTGACATTTTATCATTATTTATTCAGGTTGATTTCTGAAGATTTTCAGCTAAAAGTTCCTAAAATAGCAAAAAATACCTTGGTTTCTTGCTGATGTTCATAAAGACGGATGAAGATAGTCTATGAACCATTACGTTTTTTTGAAGAAAAGAGAAATAATGGGGATATGATTGTTTTATCTTCAGCATATCCACACTGGTAAATGTATATGTCTATTGCTGGTATTTACGCGTATTAATTATAGGTATTCGATCGGTACTTGTATCTATTCCTAAATGCTTATATATATATCGCCATGCACATACTGAATACTTAAAAATGATTGAAGTCTATGGTCCTTGTGGCATATGGCATGTTTTTCTGTATAGTATTTACACCAATATCTACCACATCTGGTCTATGAAGTACCGGCAATATGCGTAAATACCAGCAAATCGACGTATGCATTTACCAGTATGATATCAGTTTTGAAAGCTCAGCACAACGTATTTCCAATATATGTCAGTGACCAGTCTGGGTACACTTTGTCCGAGTTAACAGATACGGATATTTCTAACAATAAAAACACATCTGATGCTTGAAATTCTATTTCCCTTCCATTTTGAGGTGCCAAGCTATGTTTACAACTGTTCTTGCATGGTAAACTTATTTGCAGTCCCCTGCTGGTCAAAGACTGGTTTTGGGACTAAAGGTTTGCTATATTCTGTCTGTCTGTTGGAGCTCAGTGGTAGAGTGTTAGACTTGAGATTTAGGGGTCACTATTTCAACTCAACTTAGCAAGACACTTTATCCATTGCTTAGTATTGGTTCAACCCAGGAAGACAGGAAATCATCCTGACATGACTGGGATGTAAGCCATCAACACAAACACACTCTTTGTATCTGTCAGTCCATCAGTCACGCTGTAATCCTGGGTTTTGTGTCTGGGCTATATCTCCTATACAAGGGTAGACCAAATTCAGTATAACTTTACATGATTATTACCATAGCATGAAGGTGTTTAGCTAACAATTCTTAGCCACCAACTCCCAAGGTCAAGATCACAACTTTGACTCAAACATGTTCAGAAGCTGTTACACTCAGAATTTCGTGTCTGGGCCACATCTCCTACAAGGGTTGAGTTTTCACAATAATTAACCGTAGCATGGAGGTCTGTTGTCCACAACACTTCTCCAACTTCTAAGGTCGAAGGTCACAACTTTGACTCAAACTTGGTCAGAAGCTGTTGCACTCAGAATTTTGTGTCCAAGCCATATTTCCTTCAGGGGTAGGCCAAATTCATTATAACTTTATATGATTATTACCCCTAGTATGTCCTGAACAACACTTAGCCACCAACCCCCAAGGTCAAGGTCACAACTTTGATATGGTTGAAAAATAGTTGAAAGCGATGTTTAAAACCCAGCATTCAGTTAATAACCTGAAAGTGCATTTTGGGGCCCTTAACCCTTAAAGTGCCAATCACTACTGCAGCAGACGACAAATTTTCCAACATTTTTCCAAATTTTCAGAAAAATAAGGTATAATGATATTTCATGAGAATTGTCTACCAGCAGACAAATCTCATGAAATATCATGCCTTATTTGTTATTTTTGAAAAAGCGACAAAATTTGACATTGTCGTCTGCTGCAAATTATAGGTGGCGCTTTATGGGTTAATATTTGACAGCTTAACCCTTTTCCTGCTATTCATGATAATTATTGTCGTCTGCACTCTTTTCTGCTTATCTACTTTGGTGGCCTATATTGCAAACATTATGAACCCGGATTCACATGAAAAAATCTAATCTTATATGCAGTAGACATTAAAAGCGGACCACATTTTCTGTACAAAAAAATAGTGGCATGTAAAGGGTTAATTGGATAAGATAACTGACCTTTGATATGGCTGAAAAATTGTTGAAAGCCACTTTAAACCTACTTTCAGTGAATAACCTAAAAGTGCATTATTACCCCTTTTCTACCTATAAGGCCATATATGGGGCCCTCCACTGTGTGTCTTACAGCTCTAGTATTATCTTAGCTCAAACTACTGATAACTGGAAGTGATAAGCCTCCATCAGGCATGACTACTTTATAGACACATCAAAAATTTTGAGCGTAAAATTATAAATATCTTCTTACCAATTAGTTTTAAGAGATGTTTTGGGTGCTCAAAAGAACCGTCTCATTGAGACGGTTGTTTTGAGTACCCACAACATATGTTTTAGTTGAGAAATAAATTTTTTTTGAGTACACACTCTTATCTAAGGTACTTTTTGACAAATACCCAGAAAATTGATTGGTTGATGCTCAACCAGACAGCTGAAAACAGTTGTGCAGATGAGTGAATTTTATTGTTTTATTTTCTATTCACAGATGAGTTCAGCTGAGTAGTGTCAGAAAAAATGTTAACTTTGATCAAGAAAAAGGTATGTTATAGTTGTCTTTCCGCTTTTCTAACTCCCCCAGGTCCTTTCGGGGAGATCATTTCTATCCACCTCAATCACCCACCTATCTGGAGGGTTTACACATACATCCACTCACCCACACAATCATCTGTCCATCAGTCCAAACATCAACCCATCCATCTGTTTATCTGTCGAAAAATCCATTCATCCATCCGTCCGTCCGTCCATCCATCCATCCATCCATTCATCCATCCATCCATCCATCCATCCATCCATCCATCCATCCATCCATCCATCCATCTACACACCTACCTATCCATCTGTCAACCATACCAACCAACCAACCAATCCACTCATCTATACATCAGTCTCTACCTCAATCAGTCTGACCATCCACCTATCTGAGGGGTTTATGCATGCATGCATCCACCCACCCATCCATCTGTCCATCAGTCCAAACATCAACCCATCCATCCATCCATCCATCCATCCATCCATCCATCCATCCATCCATCCATCCATCCATCCATCCCATCCATACACCCATCTGATTTCCAGTTGGTTAAATGGGCCTTGATTATCTCCACGTATAGGTGGATAAACCATGTAGCTCTGATGGTTAGCTTTTGGTCACCTGAGGCGAGTTCAACAATGTGAGCGTCCACCGGTGCTCGGTGTTCTGGTACCTATCTTTATTCATATTGTGTAAAGCCTGACATCAGTACAACAAACGGCCAAGAGTGCTATCGCCTCTGGCTCAAGTTGAGCTATGGTGTTGGTTGGATGTCCATTGTGTGTCGTCTGACGTGTACTGTCCATAGTCAACAATTGCTTCAAAGGACATCTCCAACTGGCTGGATTTTGACCAAACTTGGCAGGAATGATATCCTGGGGGGGGGGGGGGGGGGTAAATAGGCTGATATAGGGAAAACTTTAAAAAAACTTTTAGAGCCTTGATATTTGATATGTAGCATCATCTAGTGTACCTCATAGTATGCCCCTGGGGCAAAAACTGGCACGTGGCATGGACACATGTTTTACATAGGCTAATGTAGGGAAATAATAAAAAAAAATCTTGTCTGAAACCATAAGGATTAGGGCCTTGATAGTTGGTATGTAGCATCACCAAGTGGACCTCTACTAAATATTTTCAAATTATGGCCTGGCCCCGGGGGTCACATGTCTTACATTGACTTATATTAAAGTGAAAACAAAGAAAAATCTTCTTCTCTGAAACCACCAGGCCTAGAGCCCTGATATTTGGTATATAAAATCATCTAAATTTGTTCAAAATATGACCCTCGGGCCCAAAATGTCCCCTGCCAGGGGGTCATTAGGAGCATAGCCAGTTTCCAATTGATACCTATATATTGGCTAAAACACAAAACTCAGGTGAGCCATCCAGGGCTACTTAGTCCTCTTGATAAAAGTGACTTTATGCATATAAGCAATAAGTACCATTCATATCTGAGCTTAGACGTGAGAAAACATATCTCGGGATTTGCGAATGACAAAGGTGCAGACCAGCCTGTGCTGTGAGTAGCACCTTGTATCTAAACTTGTACAGGTGAAATTTCAATTTTCCAGCTAGTCTCTGTAGCTGAGGAGACTGGTTTGAATCTCCCTCTATCAGAAACCAGGAAGACAGTTTTGTCGCGATGAGGCCCATCTCATTGGCTGGCCTAAAGTATTACAAAAGTTAGACATAGGTTAAGATAAACAAAAAAATTCTGCGTAAAATTGTAATTTTTTTCTTACCCATGATTTTTAGCATATGTTTTGTGTGCTCAAAAAACCGTCTCAATGAGATGGTTCATTTGAGTACCCACAACCTATGTTTTGGTTGAGAAATAAGAAAATTATTTTCTCGTTACTCACTCTTTTTACTAAAGGCCTGGGCAGAGTTGCACCTAGGTCTTCACTGTTTGCCACTTTCTGTCTGCTTTCTAGTGAATGAATAAATAGAATGACTAATTGCCAGCATTAGCTTTCAGAGCTTTACACTAAGTGAGACCCGCCTTGCTGCTAGTCTATAATGAGAAGTAAACTGAGCTCGGGTCACTGACCTGTAGCTAGTCTAAGGTGCAGCCTCCCCTAATATCATTTCCCTGTATCATATTTACATATCTATAGGTGAGTATTGTCAGTAATAGGGAATATGTGTGTATACCACAGTTGGATATATAAAAAACTTGTAAAAATACCTTGGCACTTATCAAGAAAAGGAATTGAGAAAGAGTTCTAAGACTACAGTGTTATTTACATGTGCAATCTATAGTTTCTGGTGTTCTGGTAAAGTCTGTAAGTTTTATCCAAAAGACAGATAAAACAGGCGAACTGCCTGTTTATGTATGCAGTGTTTTGTATCCTTTACTTCAAAATATATTGTAATGATATATTCTTGTGCCGGGATGTGTGTAATCGGGATTAAATGCATGGACTAGAGATGAAAGATAATACTGTGTCCTCACAATAAAGGCATAGAGACAGGTTTTAAATGAAGATGAGACGTTAGTATAGTATAGATATACAACTTGGCAGGTTTTGGTATACAGTCGAGTGACCCTGGTTGTGTTCAGTTATTTTAGACTTGCAGTTTGGGTGACCTATATTGATAGGAGGGGAAATTTAGATTATCTCTGTAAACTGGAATATATTCAACATATAGACCTAGTCAGTTGTTATCTTTTTCCCTTAGATTGTGTAATTTCTATATTTTATTTATCCTAAATGTTTGGACTCGGGTCAGCTGATGGAAACAGTGTAGACTCGGATCAAACTGCTGAGAGCAGTTTGATCCGAGTCTACACTGTTTTCCATATTGTTCAGTTAATTAATCGCGAGGTTTGTTATTTATTTGATTAATAAACCGCGAAAAAGGTTATTAACTGATTTTGTCCGAATATTTAGGGAAATTTGGTAACTTTATTCCACTACCTTGGTAAACATGTCTGTTAGGGTTCTGATTTAATCTAAACAATTTCGACCGAGACACAATATTCATTAATTTAAACCGTTCTGGCACAGCCTAGCCTGGTCAATAATCTTGCTTTTAGGTGGATGAATTCAGACGCATCTTTTGGAAGTATTTCGGCTTGGAATATAATCAGAGAGATAAGCAGTGATTCTGTGCTGTAGTGTGACGGAAATAAAAGGAGTAAAGATCGTAAAAAATTAATTATTAAAATTGTGAAGCGGGAACCAGTCTAGAGATTCCGCACTGGGTACCAGGCCTGATGGAGAGAAGCACTGTAACCGGAACCAGCTCCTCAGGTGAGCAGAATTTAATGAATGTTATTGTTTGTGTAATGGTGATTTCAGCATGAAACCAGACAACACATATGAAGGGAATTTTCTATGAAAAAAGGGACATGATTGTCTGTTCATTACAGCCATTTCAACAAGTTTTCAGTCATGTACTTGAAGTCTTCTTCAACATGGAATAAATATATCAGGGGTGGAAAATTCTTAAATTTTTTACTGGTCCTACATCACCATATGTATTGGTAAATTCAATACTTAACATTGGAAACAGTCAAAATTTCTACTCGTCCTACAGTGTAAGGCACTCGCCATGGCGAGCAGACGAGTGGATTTTTCCACCCCTGTATATCCCTTTAACTTTCTCCAGCTAAGTTGAAATTTCGATCTCCAAGTGCCATCTACTGATAACTGTTGCAAACAGTTTAGACCCAGATCAGGCCCGACAAAGTGTCGGGCCTGATCTGGATCCTATCTGTTTGACACTCCGATGGTATTCCAGGAAGAATTTTTCGAAAAAGTTGATTTTGAAAAAAGTAAGCTTGCAGACGACCATTTCACTGGAGGCAAAGAGTTAGTTATATTCTTAGCACTGAACCAAATGAGCTGTGACATGAGACTTCCATCAATGTGGTATGTGCGACCAGCAAAGCCTCTGATCAGCCTGCGCATACGCACAGTCTGATCAGAGACCTTGCTAGTCACTTGAATATTCTATGAATATTAAGCTACTGACCGAACATAATTTGAAGTTTCTAAGCTTAAAAGGAGGCTGCACAGGCTCGTCTGAGTCTACAGTTGTCAAAATGCAACATTGTTGGAAATCACATGTCATGGCTCAAATAATATGTGGGTTATTAGACTGGCTACAGTCTGAAACATTGTTGTGGAATCAATACATGTATAGGGATCAAACATGTTTTTCTATGCATTAACATCTGCTGGACCCCGAGGGAAGTGTTGAAACCCAAGCCTGAAAGGCGAGGGTTTTAACGACCCTGAGGGGGTCCAGCAGATGTTAGTGTATCAGAAAACCATGTTTGATTGTTATTATTGCATAGAGTCATTTTGTCACATGAAAACTTTTGAAAAACCTTTCGAAAAGCACATTTCTGTATTACTATAATGGCGCACAAAAAACATGAAGGATTCGTAGGTTTTGAAAACACCTGTTCCAGAGCAGACTTACGTCATCTTAACGTCACTAAATTACATTAATTTCTATGCAAGTTACTGTTGATGATGTTGATTTTTGTGATGGCATAGAATGCGTATATGTAAAGTATAAAAGCAGTGCATCAACAGCATGTGAATTGCCTGATTAATACATGGGTTATTGCTGATTAAAACATGGCTGTTAATAGCGTGCAACACAGCTTTTTATGCAATAATATAAATTTGCAATCACAATGAAATTTCTTCTTTTATCAACAAATTCTAGCCTCTTCTAGTCGGAGGCACAGAATTAGACTAGCTTCAAGTACATGTATATGAAATGACACATTGATAAAAAAGGTTTTAAGGACTTGGACCAGTCTAGTGGGTACTCAATAGAATGGTCTTTTGTCAGGACTTGAAAAATCACTTGTTTACTCTGAATTCTTGGTGAAATGATTCTTTACATTATAAGTATCAACCACTACATTAGGTTTGGGGGGGGGGGGGGGGGTGTGTGGAGAGGGGGATACCATCATTGGATCTAGGCGAGCAAAACATTTTGTCTTGTTATCAGGCCCCAATACCAATATCTGCTTGCCCAGAAAAGACAATATCTGTAAGTTTAAGGCAGGTACTTACCGATACCCAATATCTGCTTTCATAAGGCATGTACTCACAGAAAAATTAATATCTGCTTGCTTAAGAGATATGTTTACAGAAGAACAATATCTGGTTGACTAAGGCAGGTAGTTACAAAAAAAAAAATAACTGCTTGCCTAAGGCAGGTACTTACAGAAAAGCAATATCTGCTTGCCTAAGGCAGGTGCTTACAGAAAAACATCTGTTTGCCTAATGCAGGTACTTACAGAAGAATAATATATGCTTGCCTTAGGCAGGTACTTACAGAAAAACAAAGTATGCTTGCTTAAGTCAGGTAGTTACATATATACAATGTCTGCTTGCCTATGGCAGGTACTTACCAAAAAAAATCTTGCCCTAGGCAGGTAAGTATAGGAAAAACAACATCTGCTTGCCTTAGACAGATACTTACAGATATACAATATCTGCTTGCCTATGGCAGGTACTTACAGAAAAAAACAATATCTAATTTCCTAAGGCAAGGCCTTACAGAAAGACAATATCTGCTTGCTTAAGGCAGGCTCTTACTGATATACAAAATCTGCTTGCCTGAGGCAGGTTCTTACAGAAAAACAATATCTGCTTGCTTGCTTTAGTCAGGTACTTCTTAAATACTACAAGAACAATTGGTAATGAAAATGCATGAAGGTATGAAATGAATGTTTGGTGGTTGTACAAATAGGGAGTCCCCGGCCCCAAACAACAGAAAATGCGTTGACATTTCAGGCACCTATGGAATCTTCCATCCAATTTAAGTTAAGCCAGTGCATGAGAATTCCAACAATGTGGTATGTGCGACCAGCAAAGCCTCAGATCAGCCTGCCCATACGGGCAGTCTGATCAGAGCCTTTGCTAGTTGCTTGAGTATTATATGATTGTTAAGCTACGGATTGAACACCATTTGGAGTTTCTAAGCTTAAAAGGAGGTTGCAGAGGCTCGTCCGAATGTACACTTGTCAAAATCTCAAATTGTTGGAAATCACATGTCACGGCTCAATTCACTACAAGACCAGGTGATTCTATTCACGTGATATTTTATCTTGTCACTTACGTTAGTTGACCTTTCAATATATTTTCATTATTTTTCTTAAATCATATGCTTTGGCATTTGATGTAGATTATTGCCTTGAGGTAAAAAATGCCAAATCCCGACTGGAAATAAGATAAGCTTTTGTCTTTATTTTTTTCCATTTAAATGTTATGATAACTATTGTTTGCTTTTTGCTGGAGTGTGTGGGGTTTTGTTTACAAACAGTCTGTGCCCTTTGAAGTCTTATCAAGCCGGTCAAGGACACAATCATGACGAATGTTTCACCTACTACGAACTTGGGTGGGCGAAGATATTGAGCAGGTCCATTTTGGGCTTTGGCTTATGCTTGGATCTTTCTAATCCGTAATTGGTGTGTGCTGGAACTGCCTAGCTGGAGTATCCTCAGGGGACAAAAATTCCACTCGTCCGCTCATAATTACGCGTGAAATCTAGAAAGGACGAGTAATTCTTCCCAAAGCACTCATCCTGTAGGATGAGTGCTTTAGGAAGAATTACTCAAGGAAGTCATATTACATATTACTCCCTTGTGTTCTTTATTGCATATGCTTTTTAGGACAAGTGCATGTGTTTGCAGGACAAGTGAAAATTGTAAGTCAATTGTCCTGCAGGACAAGTGCAATATTGAAATATTTTTGTCCCCTGGTGTCCTTTAGTTTACCTTATGCTGGGTTTGACTTATTGCTGGGATCTCACACCTTGGCCTTCCTAGAAGTTTGTTTTGTGCTTGTACTTCCTGGCAATTTGGCTTGTGTAAATGGGCCCCCTAGAAACTTGACTTATGCTTGGCTTAGCAGTCAGGTTCCTAAAAGTTTGCCTTGTGCCTCGGCTTTATGGAACTTTGGTTTAATCTGGGGTCTTCCTTAGCCTGGCCTCCATGCGTTAAAATGAAAATATCTACAAAAGGGGTGAAATCTAGGATGTACACAATATGGCTAGTCTACCATTTTGTCTCAATTTTAACTAAAAAATAAATCTAAGCCTAGATGTGTAACACACACAATGAAAGGTATACTTGCTGTTAAAATCTAACATTTACAGAAAAAAATCAGACATTTATCTGACTAGTGGCTAGTCTAGGGCTGCCTTTGTTGGGCTTCCTAGCTGTTTGGTTTATGCTAGTACCTCCTAGCAGTTTTTTAGTGGATGGATCTTCCAGTTTGGCCTAATTTATATAATGGGGTCTTCCTGGCCATTTGGCTTGTACATGGGCTCTCTAGAGGCTTGACTTATGATGGGCTTAGCAGTTTTAACTTAAACGTTCCTGAAAGTTTGCCTTATGCTAGGGGTTTCTAGAAGTTTCAGGTTTGTTCTTGGGTCTTCCTGTCAGTTTCGCAGGGGCTTCCTATAAGTTTGTCTTTTGTTGGGCTTCCAATTTAATTGGCTTATGCTAGCACCTCCTAGCTTATTAATGGGTGGTCATTAGTGTTTGGCTTAAATATTACTTAATAGCAAGTGTGACTTTCAGTAGTATGTTGTAGGCGTCAGCCTCATTAACACAATTGTATTTCAGCATAAATTATAAGAAAAAAGAATAATGTAATAGACAGAATAAAATTATATTGCTAGTTGAATCAATGCTGAAATGGAATGTTCAATTGAGATTTTTTTATAAATCCATCAGTTTTAACATTTTTGGGGAGGGTGGGGGTCAAAAGAAAAGTCTCATTGAGGTAGTTCTTTTGAGTACCCACAACATATACGTGTGTTGGTTGATCAATAAGGAAGTAAATTTAATTTTTAATTACACTCTTATCTAGAGTTCTATGAATGATAATCACTTTGTTCTAACCCTCATTAGTATGACCATAACGGTTTCTCATAACATGTGAGCCATTTTGTCACAATCATCATTAGTATATCCACAACAAGTGGTGAGCCATTTAGTCCCAATCATCATTAGTATAGTCACAACAGTTTCGCATAACATGTGAGCCATTTAGTCACAATCATCATTTGTATGGCCATAACAATTTCTCAAAACAAATGAGCCATTTTGTCATAATCATCATTAGTATATCCACAACAAGTGGTGAGCCATTTAGTCCCAATCATCATTAGTATAGTCACAACAGTTTCGCATAACATGTGAGCCATTTAGTCGCAATCATCATTAGTATGGCCATAATAGTTTCTCATAACATGTGAGCCATTTAGTCACAATCATCATTAGTATGGCCATAATAGTTTCTCATAACATGTGAGCCATTTAGTCACAATCATCATTAGTATGGCCATAACAGTTTCTCATAACATGTGAGCCATTTAGTCACAATCATCATTTGTATGGCCATAACAATTTCTCAAAACAAATGAGCCATTTTGTCATAATCATCATTAGTATATCCACAACAAGTGGTGAGCCATTTAGTCCCAATCATCATTAGTATAGTCACAACAGTTTCGCATAACATGTGAGCCATTTAGTCGCAATCATCATTAGTATGGCCATAATAGTTTCTCATAACATGTGAGCCATTTAGTCGCAATCATCATTAGTATGGCCATAATAGTTTCTCATAACATGTGAGCCATTTAGTCGCAATCATCATTAGTATGGCCATAATAGTTTCTCATAACATGTGAGCCATTTAGTCACAATCATCATTAGTATGGTCATAATAGTTTCTCATACCATGTGAGCCATTTAGTCACAATCATCATTAGTATGGCCATAATAGTTTCTCATACCAAGTGAGCCATTTAGTCACAATCATCATTAGTATGGTCATAATAGTTTCTCATACCATGTGAGCCATTTAGTCACAATCATCATTAGTATGGTCATAATAGTTTCTCATACCATGTGAGCCATTTAGTCACAATCATCATTAGTATGGTCATAATAGTTTCTCATACCATGTGAGCCATTTAGTCACAATCATCATTAGTATGGTCATAATAGTTTCTCATACCATGTGAGCCATTTAGTCACAATCATCATTAGTATGGTCATAATAGTTTCTCATACCAAGTGAGCCATTTAGTCACAATCATCATTAGTATGGCCATGAAAGAGGCTGATAACATGTGAGCCATTTATTTACAATCATTAGTATGGCCACAGCAAGAGGCTCATAACATGTGAGTCATTTAGTCCCAATCATCATTAGTATGGCCACAAGAAGAGGCTCATAACAAGTGAGCCATTTAGTCCCAATCATCATTAGTATGGCCACAAGAAGAGGCTCATAACAAGTGAGCCATTTAGTCCCAATCATCATTAGTATGGCCTCAAGAAGAGGCTCATAACAAGTGAGCCATTTAGTCCCAATCATCATAAGTATGACAACAACAGTTTCTCATAACATGTGAGTTATTTTGTCACAATCATCAAAAGTATGGCCCTACAAGTGGTTAGCCATTTTGTCACAATCAGCATTAGTATGGCCACAACAAGTGGTTAGCCATTTTGTCACAATCAGCATTAGTATGGCCACAACAAGTGGTTAGCCATTTTGTCACAATCAGCATTAGTATGGCCACAACAAGTGGTGAGCCATTTAGTCACAATCGTCATTAGTATGGCCACAACAAGTGGTGAGCCATTTTATCATAATCATCATTAGTATGGCCACAACAAGTGGTGAGCCATTTAGTCACAATCGTCATTAGTATGGCCATAACAGTTTCTCATAACATGTGAGCTATTTAGTCACTTTCATCATTAGTATGGCCATAACAGTTTCTCATAACATGTGAGCTATTTAGTCACAATCATCATGAGTATGGCCATAACAGTTTCTCATAACATGTGAGCAATTTAGTCACAATCATCATTAGTATGGCCATAACAGTTTCTCATAACATGTGAGCCATTTAGTCACAGTCATCATTATATGGCAGCAACAAGTGGCTTTTAACAAGTGAGCTATCTAGTCACGTATCATTATTAGTATGGCAACAACAAGAGGCTCATAACTAGTGAGCCATTTAGTCACAAATCATTATTAGTATGGCAACAACAAGAGGCTCATAACGAGTGAGCCATTTAGTGACATATCATTATTAGTATGGCAACAACAATAGGCTCATAAGATGTGAGTCATTTTGTTGCATATCATCATAAGTATGGCAACCACAATTTGGTCATAACATGTGAGCCATTTAATCACATATCATCATTGGTAATGCCACAACAAATGGCTCATAACAAGTGAGCCATTTAGACACATATTATCATTAGTATGGCAACAACAATAGGCTCATAAGATGTGAGCTATTTTGTCCCATATCATCATAAGTATGGCAACCACAATTTGGTCATAACATGTGAGCCATTTAGTCACATATCATTATTAGTATGGCCACAACAAGAGGCTGAAATCAAGTGAGCCATTTAGTCACATATCATTAGTATGACCACAATAAGTGGCTAATAACAAGCGAGCTATTTAGTCACATATCATGTGTATGGCCACAACAAGAGTCTCATAACAAGTGAGCCATTTAGTCACATATCATCATAAGTATGTCCGCAACAAGAGACTCAAAACAAGTGAGCCATTTAGTCACATATCATCATTAGTATGTCCGCAACAAGAGACTCAAAACAAGTGAGCCATTTAGTCACATATCATCATTAGTATGTCCGCAACAAGAGGCTGATAACAAGTGAGCCATTTAGTCACATATCATCATTAGTATGGCCACAACAAGAGGCTCAAAACATGTGAGCCTTTTAGTCACATATCATCATTAGTAACAAGTGGCTCTTAGCATGTGAAGCATTTTGTTACAGTCATCATTAGTATGGCCACAACACATGGCTCATAAAATGTGAGCCATTTTGTTACAATCATTATTAGTATGGCAACAACAAGTTGCTCATAAAGTGAGCCATTTAGTCAAATATCATCATTTGTATGGCAACAACAAGAGGCTCATAACAAGTGCGCCATTTAATCACATATCATCATTAGTTTCACTGGATAACAAGTGGCTCAAAGCAAGTGACCCATTTTGTCACAATAATTATTAGTATGGCCACAATAGTACGTTTGCTTATAACTCTTGAGCAATTTAGTCACAATAATCATTAGTACCACTGTATGGCCAAAACAAATGGCTCATAACATGTGAGCCATTAAGTCCCAATCATCATTAATATGGCCACAACAGTTTCTCATAACATGTGAGCCATTTAGTCCCAATCACCATTAGTATGGCCGCATCAGTTTCTCATAGCATGTGAGCCATTAGTCCCAATCATCATTAGCATGGCCATAAAAAGTGGCTCATAACATGCGAGCCATTTTATCACAATCATCAACAGCATGGCAATAACAAGTAGCTCATAACATGTGAGCCATTTAATACCAATCATCATTAGTATGGCCATAACAGTTTCTCATAACATGTGAGCCATTTAATGCCAATTATCATTAGTATGGCCATAACAGTTTCTCATAACATGTGAGCCATTTGCTAATCATCATTAGTATGGCCATAACAGTTTCTCATAACATGTGAGCCATTTAGTCACTTTCATCATTAGTATGGCCATAACAGATCTCATAACGTGAGCCATTTAGTCACAATCATCATTAGTATGGCCATAACAGTTTCTCATAACATGTGAGCCATTTAGTCACTTTCATCATTAGTATGGCCATAACAGTTTCTCATAACATGTGAGCCATTTAATGCCAATCATCATTAGTATGGCCATAACAGTTTCTCATAACATGTGAGCCATTTAATGCCAATCATCATTAGTATGGCCATAACAGTTTCTCATAGCATGTGAGCCATTTAATGCCAATCATCATTAGTATGGCCATAACAGTTTCTCATAACATGTGAGCCATTTAGTCACTTTCATCATTAGTATGATTAGTATGGTCATAACAAGTGACTCATAACAAGTGAACCATTTTGCCACAATCATCATTAGTGTGGCTTATAAGTATTTTGTTAGCCATCTTGTCAAATCATTAATGTTTGATCACAACACATATACTGTAATTTGGTCACTGTCATCTTTAGTTTGGCAATTTTCTTAAGGGAAATATAACATTAAAATCAGCTGCACTGTCAGTTGATAGCCCTTGCTGTAATCTGGTATTGGAAATAAAATGATATCTTCTTTCCCAAAATTGAGTATTGATTTTCATCCCTGGTAGCTCCAATCATCAAAGCTTAAACATGTAAACAATCACAGTTTCTGATGGTTTCTCAGTTTTCTAAAATATATGAAACTTAACAATACGCAGAAAAAATAAAGCATGGCATTCTAAGCATGCCATGTTGGGTTTTCTGAGATGGAGGTAAAAAAAATAAGGTGGTCTAGAGATATTAATATTTGGCCTTTTAAGGGGCAAAAGATCAGACACAATTTATATGCTTGTCAGTGTCAGTGCAATTGTTTGTTCTCTTTAAGTTCTGAATGATTGATGTGTATGAAATATTGAAGTCAATAATATATTCTCCCAAACTCACAAATGAGCAGCTTTTGAAATGTTGCTTGATATTGCACAAGTAAGCATATAATATTGTTATTCTGAACAAGCTATTAAACCGTGACATACAAAGTGGGAGTTTATCAGTCACTTTTGATTAACACGCAGGTGCAGGGGCATTATCCACATCAGTGGGCCCCTTTCCGGGTAGCTGGCTAGCTGCACGCATAGCAGATCTCACACCTGATCTCCAGGTGCTCCTTTCTTGAGGTTCAACTGTTGTGAGCTTCCACTCAAGGCAGTTTTTCTCCATCAGTTTCTTCCATGTTAGCTTGGGCCTCACTGCCCCCCGCCTGCCATCAATCTGCATATCACATGCTGTTCTGATTGCACCACTAGAACGCTCTACATGCCCAAACCAGCGAAGCCTTCTCTCTCTCAAAATGAGGTTGAGGTCCTCAATCAAGCTCAAGCTTTGCCAGTAATTCGCTTGACCTTACTGTGGCCACATCCTTAGGCTTGAAACTTCAGATCTTTCTGATCATGGCCCTATCATTGCGCTGCAGGTTCATCTTGGTCAGTGGCCGAGTTTCACTGGCATGGAGCATGGCGCTCCGCATGCAAGAGCTGTATACATGGCCACGAGTCTTGTAAGAGAGGTGGTTGGATGTGAGAACTGGTAGTAGCTCCCTGAACTTCTTAAAGGCTGTTTTCACACGAGTAGTGACTGCTATTTCACAGCCTCCACCAGCTGAAAGCATGTCACCCAGGTAGCAGAAGGAAGCTACCTTCTCCAGCTTATCAGGTCCGACCTGCCATGCACTGTGCACACCTATAATCAGGATTTGGTGTCAGTTGTTGTAGCCCACTGCATTTCTTATGCACCCAAAGTTGGCAGCCTTTGCAGTAGATGCCATTATTAACTGCATTGTTGCACAGTGACCTGATAAACGTTGCCTATCTCAAGGGATGTGCCTTTATCAGGTTATCATGATATTGCACTTTTTGAATGACATCGTCAATGACATCGAATCGACATGGAAAGTGATAATTACTTCAAAATTGCTAGTTAGAAGAGTGCCTGATAAAGAGGATACCAGGTTCATGTCATTTGATATCAAGATTACTAGGCTTGGCTTTGAGATTGCATGTCGGCAAGCCTCGTGATTCAACAAACCTTCTTGAAGCCTTGCCTGGTAAACTTGATATCAAAAGTATTCTCTATTTGTAGGTCAATGTTTTTTTGTTTAATTTATACTGATTATAGTATGTATTAGCGGTTTTGTTGGAGCGTAAAACTGAAAAGTCGAACAGCCAATGTGAACGCGGACAGCCAATGAAGCAAGCAAGAGGCTTGTTTTGCATGTGCGGTTTGGCTCGCTAGCTGTCAATCACAAGAACAGTGTCAATTCTTGCAAATTTATTTGTTGTTTGAAACGTATTGTACGGGCAAGTGAACATGGTAGCTGCCAATCATATTTATGTCTTACATGAGGTTATGAATAGTTGCAAAAATCTAAAGATTAAATTAAGGCTTGCTTTGAAAATGTAAATATTGAGCCATATAATCTTATGAATTTAGTTAACAACAGTTACTGTTGTACGTCTTTCTGGACCTTTTAAAAGAAGTAACCCTTAATGCGCCAATCGCAACAAAAGTTGTCTGCTTTTCTCATCTGCTGAAATGTTTAAGAAGCTTCTATGGCAAACAGTGTGGACCCAGATCAGACTGCTCCTATAGGAGCAGTCTGTTCTGGGTCCACGCTGTTTGCTTCTATACTTAATTTGTCAATAATGTTAGGCAATTATTTGCAGTAGACGACTTCAGCAGACGACATTTTCAAATGCATTTTTTCTTGGCGCTTTAAGGGTTAAACAAAAAAATGATCCAGCTTATGAAGCTGGCTAGTCAAGATCATCACTGTTTGTATGCAATTTATGATATGATGCATGATTGGGTATGATATATTTTAGAGTGACTTACATTCCGTTTCTAAAAAGAATTTCTACTAGTGTGGGAGCGCAGTGGCTCAGTGGTAGAGTGCTTGACTCGAGACTGAGGGGCCACGGGTTTGAGCCTCACCGGCGTCACTGCGTTGTGGTCCTTGAGCAAGACACATTTATCCTAGCTTAGAATTGGTTCAACCCAGGAAGACCCAACCCTGTTTAACTGAAATATTGTTGATGGGACGTAAAGAATTAAAACAAACAAACTACTAGTGTTGCTTTTTCAAGAAAAAAACTAGTTCTAGAAGACTTTCTAAATATGATTCCTAAAGCTTTAAAACAGACTTGACACAATATGAGCCACAATATATGATTTCCAACAATGTGGCATTTTGACAAGACCAGACTGGGATGAGCCTATGCAGCCTCCTTTTAAGCTTAGAAACTCCAAATGATGTTCAGTCAGTAGCTTAATATTCATAGCATATTTAAGCAACTAGCAAAGGCTCTGATCAGACTGCGCATATGCCCAGGCTGATCTGAGGCTTTACTGGTCGCACATACCACATTGTTGGAAATATCATATCGCGGCTCATACCCTTTTCAAGCAAGATGCTAGCCTGGCTCCAGTCTTTAAAACAATTTTTCATCAATGGGTCAAGTATATGATATGACACATTGATGAAAAATTGTTTTAAGGACTGGAACCAGTCTAGCAAGATGCCTGAATTCCTGGAAATTCTTTGATTTATAGTGTTGAAAAAAGAGTTTCTTGCATTCCTTATTCACCAGTTGCACAAAGTAAACTCCTCTACTGATAACCTTTGCAAACACAGGGAGCGCAGTGGCTCAGTGGTAGAGTGCTTGACTGGAGACTGAAGGGCCGCTGGTTCGAGCCTCACTGGCGTCACTGCGTTGGGGTCCTTGAGCAAGACACATTTATCCTAGCTTAGTACTGGTTCAACCCAGGAAGACCCGTCCCTGTTTAACTGAAAGATTTTTGATGGGATGTAAAAAAATCAAATCAAAATCAAAAACCTTTGCAAACAGTTTGGGCACAGAACACAGGCCTGACAGAATGTCTGGCCTGTTCTGGATCCAGACAGACACTCTGATGGTATTTATGAAAGAATTTTTTGAGAAATTTAAGTTTGAAAAAATTCAGCAGACGGCGAATTCTTGAAAAACTTTCCCAGCATGTAAAAGAGTTAATTCTTATTAGGGAAGAATGTAGCTTTACTGATAAGGATTGAGGGTATTTCAGCTGAGTCAGCCAGTGCATCACATTTTTTGATTGAACCATTTTGTTAGGGAATTTAGAATTTTGTCAGGGAAAGCAGGGCTCGAAAATAGTACTCGTCCGCTCGTATATATGAGTGTCTCAGGCTGCAAGGCAAGTGAATATTTTGATATTTCTTCTGAAAATTAAATTTTCCCCATGTATGCCAATAAATTTTGTGATGCAGGGCAAGTGCCTATTTTCAGATATTTCGAGGCCTGGAAAGTCAGGGAAATTTTGTCCTGCATGTGGAAAGGAACACTTTCTAATGATTCCCTTCCCACTGAGAGAAACCTAAAAAAATGTGGAAAGGCCAAATAAAAATATACCTGTGTTTAGGGTAACCCAACCCTACTTTAGGGTAACCCGACACTATCTAAATTTACTGGCGAAACCTAGAATTTTTCTCAGGTTTTCTGGAAAAAATAGAATTTTGAGCATTTTGAAAGGCGAAATGCTAGCTTAGTACTGGTTCAACCCAGGAAGACCTGTCCCTGTTTCACTGATGTTGTTGATGAGACGTAAAGAATCAAATTAAACAAAAACCAAAGTGCACTTGAATATTATGCAGCTAATATAAAGAGCAGATAACATTTTTGGGACAAAAAAAATTGGCGGGATTAGGGTTCAACATGCTTTCCTTACTATATGTATACAAACACCTAAGGCTCTGGTGTGATTGGAGGGTTTGAATCCTACTTACTCCATCTAGAATTCCACTTTGTTTCAAAATGAGTGAAATCACTTTGGAGGGCCATAAACTAAACCTCAGCAAACATACACAGCTGCAGACGATGTTAAATTTTAAGCAGATAGTCAGTGTGTAAGGAGTAAGTTTTATTGCCTCTGAATATATATTTTTACTACATTTTCTATCTGGTAAACTGTATTTAGGTTGCTATGTCAACCGGTACATAGGTATTTAAGTTTGTAATTTATGTAAATGATATCGGATGTTATGGCTAGTTAGTTTGAAGGCATCCCTGGGGACTTTTTTTCTTCTCACAACATGAATAACATTTTGACAATGACACAGTGTGGTCACTCAGGTAGTTGAAAAAAAATATTTGAAAAATATGCAAGAATTACCTCCCTTTGCTTGCTTTTGTTGTTGGCACTTCACTTGTTATATTAAAAGTAGGATACATTGATACATTATTTGGAGGGCGGAAAGTGTTGATTAAATTTTGGTAACCTTGACCTTTGTTTTCAAGGTAACACCAGCACTTTGAAATGGCAAATTTTCTCCAAAATAGGGTTTCTGTATGTTATCAGATTCTAACTAAGCTTTATGTATTGTATCATTGGGACACAATGAAGAATCAATATTATTTGGTGACCTTGACCTTATTTTCAAGGTCCTTGACCTTCTTTTCAAAGTCACCATATGTAAACATCAGCTTTTTCTGAGCTCTTATCTTATGAACCAGTGTATGGATTTTCTCCAAACTTATATTGATACATTGTTTAGAGAGGGAAAAGAGTTATTAGATTTTGGTGACCTTGACCTAATTTTCAAGGTCAGGGAGTGCAGTGGCTCAGTGGTAAAGTGCTTGACTCAAGACCGAGGGGTTGTGGGTTCAAGCCTCAGCGGCATCACTGTGTTGTGTCCTTGAGCAAGACACATTAATCCTCGCTTTGTACTTCATGGTCCAACCCAGGAAGACCCGTCCAGACATAACTGAACAATTGTTGACTGGGACGTAAAGAATCAAACAAAACAAACACACATCTTCAAGACCAAAATTGTGTTTCCTCATGCTATCACTTGAAATAATTGATGGATTTCAGCCAGTCTTTGGGAGCGCAGTGGCTCAGTGGTAGAGTGTTTGACTTGAGACTGAGAGGCCGCGGGTTCGAGCCTCACCGGGGTCACTGCCTTGTGGTCCTTGAGCAAGACACATTTATCCTAGCCTAGAACTGGTTCAACCCAGGAAGACCCGTCCCTGTTTAACTGAAAGATTGTTGATGGGACGTAAAGAATCAAATCAAACAAACAAACAAAATCAGCCAGACTGGCTGATTTTGTTTGTTTGTTTGATTTGATTCTTTATATATATTGTATCATTGTGACACAGTTATGAGCTGTTTAGAATTGGGAAAACATGCTTGATGACTCAATATAGTGTTGAGGAACATAGTTTTTCTCTGAAAACACTGCTTTAATAAATAGAGGATCTTACATGAGTGCTCATGTTTTATTGAATTTATAAAACGAGTTGGGGAAAAGAGATAAAATGCGAGGCTTGCCAAGCATTTTATCTCTTTTTCGCAACGAGTTTAATAAATTCAATAATACAAGAGCACGAATTTTAGATTCTGTTTATCATATGACAAATACTTTGAAATCTCATTTCTGGCGTAAAAACATTATAATTTTGTCATTATGTACGCAAGGTTGTTATGGAAGTCATAACGTTTCCTGAAAATCGATAAACCACTAGTGGTTTACAGATTTTATTGCATGGCGTTATTTCACTCGAGACGCGACGTCATATGATAAAAAAAAATATGCTCAACTGAACTGAACTTTCAACTGCTCATTAAAACTTAAATACTGAAAAATACATATTTTTCTTGCTTTCAAACTCTCTGATGTTGTATTTATCATGCTAATAAATGTGAAAAAAATGATAACAATTGTTGGCATTTTAATATGAGCATGATAAATTTCATGCTCAGTTGAGTTGAACATGAAAAAAGTTCAATAACCTTGTGGCATGATGCTGTTCTCAGTTGATTCCTGCACATGTTCAGCTGCAGGCTGGACCTCTATGCTAAGGTTGGGCATGGTTTTTGCATTTATGCCCATGGTCTTCCCTATCTTTCTTTTTGCTGGCATGTTGGCTGGGTCATAAGCCACAATTACAGGCCCATGTTCTAATAGAGGCCCATTCCCCAGTTTGAACACCAAAAATGCCAATTTTTCAAGCAAATTTCCCAAAACATCGAGCCTCCAATAAAGGCGCACCCACGAATATTGAAAAAAAAGGTCCTACGTTAAGCAGATAACGTCTTGGTTTAAACTTTATTTTATTTGTATAATATATGACAAGTATACAAACAACACAGTATACGATTACAATACAATCACTATACAAATGGGATTCAGAAAGTCAAATGACTTATTTGAATCTGTATCCCAAGAAACTTCTTGAATTTGTTATTAGCAGCAAATTTCTAGCCGTCCGTCTCCAACAAATTGTCCCTCTAAATAAGGTATATTGATTTGACCCTACTTTCATTTTGTCCGGAAATACCAAGTTGTGAACCCTGTACTGTGTTATGCCCTGGACAGTGCATATTTAAAGTTTTAAGGATACCTAGCGTGGAAAAAAAACGTTTATCGTGTCAATAGTCTTCTACCTACGGGCTTGGCGACACTAGCATCTGAAGATGGCGACCCTTACCGATAAGTTGGCGCTACAGACTTTTCTCGCACTTGTAGCCTCTAAAAGAGGCCCACCCCCACCTCCATGTCGGGCAATGATTCTAATAGGCGCCCAGGCCTGTAATAGAGATTTTACAGTATCTACATTTAATTAAGAATTGCATTGCTGCATGTACGCAACAGCACCTTCACAGGTAAGAATGAACATTTGTGTGAGGTCCTGGGGGTGGGGAGGGGGGGGGGCTATTGTCAATTGCTTACAATACAATATTTACCTAATCCATGAAATTCACCTGTTAATCAGTAAAACCTATCGCTCTGCTCTTTAAAGTAAGGCTTAAATGAAATGTATGTGTGGTTCCTGTTGCCTACCTACCCTAATTTTTTTAATCCTACCCTAAACATTAAAATGGTCTTTGGAGAAAAAATACCTAAAATGGGCACTTTTTCAGATTTTTTCACTATTTTCTTCGTTAAATGTTATAACAAAATTTAATAATCTCCCTACCTACCTACCTACCTACCTACCCTAAATTTTGTTGGTATGCAACAGGAACCACACATATATTTCATTTAGGCCTAATCACAACTTTTTTGATCGTCATATTTTATGCAGAAAATCGTTAAATTATAGACCAAAAAATTGAGAAACATTATATTTTTGGCCAAAAATCGCTAACCAATATACCCATCCAGGCCCTCACGTGTCTAGGAAGCAACAACGCGCTAGAAGCCCTGCTGTGTGAGGAGTACGAGTATGTAATATATATATAAAGCACTGGGTTCACTTTTGGGTAATCTGTGGATATAGCCTGGCTCAGCATGAGAACAATTTAGTTGACAATGCCTGGTGTGGCCAAAACAGCCAGCTTTATAATTAAATTATTTGGGCTTTTGAGAGTTCAATGGTTTGTTAAATTTGGGGTTAATTTAACTGCACAAATTTTATTACCCGATGACAGGGTAATTATTGGGTGGTATTACACTGCCTCTTTTGTAATGGCATCTTCCATTACCTGGGCTGGCCATTGCTCCAGTATTGCCAGAAAACCCAGTAGGCACAAAACGTTAAAACAATGTCGTGTAAGAATTTTAGGACGTTATGTGTGTGCTGGGAAGAGTTAACCCTTAAAGCGCCAATCACGACTGCAGCAGACAACAAATTTTTAGCCATCTTTCCAGATTTTCGAAAAAAAAGAATGTACAGTATTAAGTTACATGAATCGTCTGCCGGCAGACCAAATTTTGAATATGCATTGATATTTGAGATTGTTACACATTAATTTGCCATGTAAATTTATAAGAGTTATGGCCCTTAATTTATGATAGAATTTCGTTTCTGCTGATTATTGTGAGAATGAATAGATGGAATTTCTCAAATTCATAAATAAGTATGGGCATATTGAGGTTTTGTCATTATCAATACAGCGGACATTTCAGAAATATTTTTCTCATTCAATGGTCCCTGACGGGGGCATCTATGTCACACTGACACATCTTTAGTCTTTGACTTGACTATTAATTGCTTTACTAGACATCCCAGTCAACATTTTTTCAGTCATGTTGGAAGGTTTCCTCGGTTGAACAGGAAAAAGTTAAAGTGTCTTGCTCAAGGACACAATGCCGTGCCTCCAGTGAGGCAAAACTTGTAAGTGTCAGAAACCCTTTTGATTTTAAAGCTGCATACTCTGTAACTATGAACATTTTTCGAAAAAAAAAAAATTCTTTTTAAATCATTTGTAAAAGCAGAATTACTGCAGATCCAGGGGTCGCGAGTTCGATCCCGGCCCGGTACCATACTTTCGTGGAGATTGATCATGAAATAATTTCTACGGTCATTCTCCTCCTTCCACTGATTTATTCAAGAAGGGTTGTTGTCAGTTACAAGCGAAAGTATGTGCACAAATTACTGGTTAACCGCTTGCTCAAGCCTGCCCAGGAAAAAGTGTGGTTAAGTGAACTGACCGTCCCGCAATGACCATAGCTGTTGACATGGGACGTAAAGCAACAAAAAAACAAACAAACAAAAGCAGAATTAAGTTAAGTTTTCACATATAGCCGAAAACTGCATGGAAAAGTGAATTATCTTATAAAAACAGGTGTTTTTTCTCTTGTTGGTAATTATTTGCGTCCTTCCAATAATTATAGACATAAATGCTGTTGTTTTGATGGTGATAATTTGTAAAGATTTACGAAATTGGTAAAATGTATACCTGAATTTTAGTTTTTTACTGTGTTCTTGAAAAATAGAAACATTATTTCAAAAATTAAAAGATCAAAAGTTACAGACCATGCAGCTTTAAATGAGATGTGAACAAGTAATGTTGCATGAATCTTTTTAGTGCCATCTTTAACATACAGCTATTCTAAAACATTTGAATTTTTTTTAACTGGAAGAAAACAGAACTCCACGCTGTATGCGAACCAAATGAAAAGAGCACAGAAATTACCAATGTAAATAGTGCTTCTCACAGAAAAGCACCACCTATAATATGCAGCAGACGACAATTTCAAATTTTACCGCTTTTTCAAAAGTAACAAATAAGGCATGATGTTTCATGAGAATTGTCTGCTGGCAGACAATTCTCATGAAATATCATACCTTATTTTTTCAAAAATTCGGAAAGATGTTAAAAAATTTGTCGTCTGCTCCAGTCTTGATTGGCGCTTTAAGGGTTAAACCTTTAAATAAGATGAGGTAAACAAATTCAGTTTTGGGTGTCTGATATGGAGATTAGGCTGCAAAAATATTGTTGAAAAGATTCAAACTGTGGAGTGGTTTTTCCTGTGAATACAGTGTTAAAAATTGTCTAAATGCTAGGATATGTTAAAAATCATATGTACTTTGCCAATACTTTTAAGAATGAGCTGACAAAACCCCAACTAATGCAGGTCTATAAGCTATAGAAACAGCATTTTTGATTGCTGACACTATTACATTGTTCTATTTTTTTGGCTTATTTATTGGTTCTTTGTTGTTTTTTGAAGGCATTGAATCTTTGTCAAGACTTTGATTCTCTATTTCTAAGGCTTATTGATATGCTTTTCCTAAGGCTTATTGATTCTCTATTTCTAAGGCTTATTGATTTGCTGTTTCTAAGGCTTATTGATTCTCTATTTCCAAGGCTTATTGATTTGCTCTTTCTAAGGCTTATTGATTCTCTATTTCTAAGGCATATTGATTCTCTGTTAAGACTTTGATTCTCTATTTCGAAAGGCTTTCTGATTTGTTGTTTCTAAGTCTAAGGCTTTTTGATTTTTTGTTTCTAAGGTGTGTCTAAGGCCTATTGATTTGCTGTTTTTAAGGCTTATTGATTTGCTGTTTCTAAGGCTTATTGATTTGCTGTTTATAAGGCTTACTAAATCACTGTTTCTAAGGCTTGTTAATTCACTGTTTCTAAGGGCACTGTGTTTTCTAAGGAGGTGAGTCTTGGAGTGGAGTTATGGAGTGGAGTATTGGAGTGGAATTCTTACTAACAGACTGACCCACAGCCCAGATAGTTTAATTTTAGATAATTTCTGCTTTGTTTTGAAAAAAATGGGTATCTCTTCAGGGCTCTCGATCACCCGATTTTGGGGCCGAAATTCAGCCCCATTCCCAATGCCAAAAAGTATGTTTTTTTCCCAATTCCAGACAAAAAATTCCCAATCTGAAAAAAAAAAAAAAAAAAAAAAAAAAAAAAAATTTTTTTTTTTTTTTTTTTGTTTGTTCTCCATCTTATTATATTTTATAATAACACTTGCTTCTTTCCCTCCCTTTTCTCATAGTACACTAAGGTTAGTTTAAGTATTGGAATCAATATAGCAATGAAAACGTCATACATAAGGGTGATGTCAAATTTCCCAATTTCAGTCAAAACGCCGCTAATTTTCCCAATTCCATGGGCCCCAGCCCCATTCCCAAAAAGGGGTGTGAGAGCCCTGCTCTTGGACACTGAACTGTATGGTATTGACTGATTTTGTGTTAAGCAAAATAGACTACCATGTCTGTATACAATAATAAGTACATGTATATATGGGTTATAAGGCCTCTGAATACATGTACATATATTTCACAGTCCTATCCATACTGCCTATAGCATTTTATGATGAAAAGAACAAGAAGTTTTGTCATAATTGTGTGTGTGTGTGTGTGTGTTTTACTGATCCATCACTATTACAAGATTACATAAAACTTGGCCACACACACACACATCACAACTGGTCTCCATTCTGCTTTTGCCACTCCAAAGTCTGACTCCACTCCACTACTCCACAACTCTGCTCCAAGACTCCACTCCATAGAATACACTGTGCCCAAACTGAATATGCAGGTGTAATAAGAATTTTTGACACTCCAAAATTTGACTCCACTCCACTCCGATACTCCACTCCAAGACTCCACTCCAAAGAATACACTGTGCCATTTCTAAGGCTTATTTATATGCTGTTTCTAAGGCTTATTAACCCACTGTTTCTAAGGCATATTGCTTTGCTGTTTCTAAGGCTTATTGATTCTCTATTTCTAAGGCTTATTGACTTGCTTTTTCTAAGACTTACGATTTGCTGTTTCTAAGGCTTATTGATTACATAAATTTACACTGTCAAGATAGTTTATGATGACCTCCCTTTCTGGAATGGAAGAGTTAAGCCTATGGTGTTGTGTTTAAAGAAAGAATCTCAAAAATTAGGTTAACCCTATGATTTGCTGTTTTTAAGGCTTTATTGATTTGCTGTTTCTAAGGCTTATTGATTACATAAATTTACATTGTCAAGATAGTTAATGATCGCCCCCCTTTCTGGAATGGAAGAGCTAAGCCTATGGTATTGTGTTTATAGAGAGAATCTCAAAAATTAGGTTAACCCTATGATTTGCTGTTTTTAAGGCTTTATTGATTTGCTCTTTCTAAGGCTTATTGATTACATAAATTTACACTGGCAAGATAGTTTATGATAGCCTCCCTTTCTGGAATGGTAGAGCTAAGCCTATGGTGTTGTGTTTAATAGAAAGAATCTCAAAAATTAGGTTAACCCTTTGATTTGCTGTTTTTAAGGTTTTATTGATTTGCTGTTTCTAAGGCTTATTGATGACATAAATTGACACTGTCAAGATAGTTTATGATGGCCTCCCTTTCTGGAATGGAAGAGCTAAGTCTATGGTGGTGTGTTTAAAGAAAGAATCTAAAAAATTAGGTTAACCCTTTTCTTGTTGAATAAATCAATGTGCCACATCCAGCCAGTTCATTTGCCTGGCTTCGTTTTTACAATGGATTCATATGCTGCATGGTAAACATTGTAGATCCTGATCAGCTGGCTTCTGAAAGCCAGCTGATCAGGATCTTCAATGTTTTCAAAAGATAATGTATTTTGGTTCAACAGGATAAGGGCCAAGGTAGCTGATTATTGTATTTGTTATTTGTGCCTGATCTGGTCTGGTTTTTACTCTCTGTTAGACCAAAGAAAATAAAATCTAAGGTTCTCCTCCGCAAGCTGCTAAAATACAATTTAAATTTAAAAGAGATTCCTAATGCTGCCACTAACTGCACCCAAGTGAATATCATGTATGGTGAATCTAAAGAGCTACAAAAAAGATTTTTAGCTCACCTGATTGGAAGGATCACAGATGAGTTATTAGAACACCAATGCCACCAACTTTCTCCATCTTCTGGAGACTCGGTAGAGTGGGGGGACGAAAGTTTGTTAAAATGGTCCTGGTCACATGACCAAGATGGCCAACTAACACATGTAAGGTAAAACCCTTAAAAAACTTTTGAACCAATAGGCCAATTGCAATGACCTTGAGTCTTGGGAAGTAGCATTGAGGATATGGGGCATACCAAGTTGTTCAAATGCATTATCTTTCAATAGGTGGCATGCATATCGTATACTGACCTATCTGATTTGAGCATTGTGGGTAGATGCAAAATACTTGTTTACCAAAGCATCACGAAGTCATGTGATTCGCCCGATTTGTTGATTCAATGTTGTTATCAATCTGCGTCATCACATGTCACCGAAACTGCGTCTTTGACCTGGCCATGTGCAGAATGTTTTCAAAAACATTTTAGAGCAAAAAATATTCTCATTCAATCCCTAAATACCATAATACCAATCATTGTTATGGTTTGGCTATCAAAGGTGACTTGATGTCTCAATTCTCCTAAACCGTTGGACGTAGCAACTTCAAACTTTGCAGATGCATAGATCACATAATGTAGAGGATATTGGGTAATGTTTTGTATGACACCAAGGTCCAGGTCAAAGGTCAAATAATACATTTTCTTGTTAATGCATCTCCTCCTAAACTGTTGGACGTAGCAACTTCAAACTTTGGAGGTGCATAGGTCACATGATGTAGAGGGTACTGGGTAACATTTTGTTCTGTGGCCTTAACCCCAAGGTCAAATAATGTATTTCTTGTAAATGCATCTCCTCCTTAACTATTGGATGTAGCAACTTCAAGTGCATCGGTATATGATGTGAAGGGTACTGGGTAACATTTTGTGTGACCTTGACCCCAAGATAAAGGTCAAAGGTAAAAAAGTGGGTTTTTGCGATGGTGTACCATAGACTGCTGCTCTAGTTTTTAGTTAAGAACCAAATGTCAAGGTTGACATTTGACCTTTAAGTCAATGTGGCTCATTCAATATGTCTCAGAACTACTGCATCAGTCCAAGTCTAATTTCATATGAAGCATCCATTGGATGAGACAACCTAAAATGGTCACATGACCTTAATGGCTGCAATAAACAAGTTAGGTAAAACTTACTCAAAAGTTCTCTTCTTCAGAACCATAGGATCAATGACCTTGGTTATCAGGGATGTGGGCCATACACAATATGTTCAATTGACATTGACCTAGTTTAACAGTTATTAAGTGGGTCTTGATGAGATCTTCAGGACCTTATAGTCTTTTGGTTATGTCTTCCACCATAGAGCAGCCATCTGAGCAGGATCTTTTCTCTAAGGCTTAGTTCACACCAACGGCGCTTTGATGGCGCTTTAAAGCGGCGTGCAAAACGGCACCAAAGCGTAACAAAGCTGGATTAAAGCGGCAGGGTCGTAATAGATCGTGGGAAAGCTTTGAATAAAGTGGGACATTCGGCAAGAGCGCCAAATTTTTTTGAACTGTTCAAAAATTTTGGGCGCTCTGTCAAGAATTGATTAAAGTGCCGAGAGCGTATCAAAGCTTAACAAAGCTCAGCAAAGCTTGACTCAAAGCGTAGGAAAGCTTAACAGAGCTTGGTTCAAAGCGGGGACCCCAGTCTTCACGGTCTGTCCCCACTTGACACGCTTCGTTAAGATGTCTCAAGATTTGCTACGATCTGGCATGAAGATCTGACACGAGGTCAGACGCTTTCATCAAGATCTGACACGCTTTGTTAAGCTTTCATGAAGGACTCTCACACTTTCACACGAATTGAGGCGCTTTGATCAAGGATTGACACGTTTTGTTAGGCATTGTTACGCTTGGCAAGCTTCCTCACGCTCTCCTCCGCCTCAAGGGCTAGGATATAGTTACACAGCAGGGAGACAAACATCATGTCTTCTTCAGATAGATCATGCTCTGGTACATCTGGAATTTCTGGATCTTGTTGTTCTGTCATCGTGTTCTGGAATCAAAGATGCAATGATTTTGTGGATCTGCTACATCTTTATTTATAGCTCTGGGTCAAAAGCGGCATGAAGTCGGCGATCTCGACATTTTCCAATGCATAACAGAGCTTAACAGAGCGTAACAATGCACAACAGAGCTTGATAATCGTATCAGAGCCTGATTTAAAGCGTCATAGTCGCATCAAAGCGTAATAAAGCGTAATAAAGCTTATCAAAGCGTGATTTCAAGCGTAACATAGCCTCATAGCCTGAAATCGTGAGGAAACGTAACAAGTCAGGCAATAATTCGTCCCCCAATTTGTATCAGAGCGTATCAGAGCTTATCAGAGCGTAACATTACTTAGGAGATCGTGATATTTTTGGAAAAGCCAACAAAAATGACGGCGCTTTGCTCGTTGATTTAAAGCGCGGCATTCGCCGTTGGTGTGAACCAGATATAAATAGGCTGCAGTTTTCAACCACATGTAATATTAAATTGAGCCGCGGCATGAGATTTTCAACAGTTTGACATTTTGACAAGTGTAGACTCGGATGAGCCTCTGCAGCCTTCTTTTAAGCTTAGAAACTCCAAATTGTGTTCAGTCATTAGCTTAACAATCATAGAATACTCAAGCGACTAGCAAAGGCTCTGATCAGACTGCGCGTATGCGCAGGCTGATCTGAGGCTTTGCTGGTCGCACATACCACATTGTTGGAAAACTCATGCACTGGCTCATAATTGTATTCATCCAGAAGTCAAGTCTTACGCAGTAGCTCAGTGGAAGAGTGCTTGACTCAAGACCGAAGGGCCGCGGGTTCGAGCCTCACCGAAGTCACTGCATTGTGTCCTTGAGCAAGACACATTAATCCTAACTTAGTACTAATTTAACCCAGGAAGACGTAACTGAAAGATGGTTGCCTGGGAAGTAAAGAATCAAATCAAACATACAAAAGTTGTCAGGTTATTCCAGGTCTGGTCATGTTGGGGAAATACTTCTTGCTATTAGGAGGGCTGTTCAAATATGAATGCAAGTAGCTTCATAACTTTCTTCACATATATGCTACGACAAAATGTTATACCTTTCTGGAAAGCTCTATTTGTCGCCTTTAAAATGGCACCAAACATAAAGAAACACTAACTATATTTCTCGAGATACAGACCCTTATTTTAAGGCCATTCCTGTATACTGAAGATTTTCTGAAGCAAATTGCAATGCACGTTTTGGTACATCTATGATATAGTGTCATATCTCTGTAAGTTTTAGACAAAATGGCACCAAATTTTAAATGCAAGTTTAAGTTACAATTTAAAAGTTGCTTGCAGGAAAAAGTTTATATAATCCTGTTTCAATCTCGAGTAAACGGGCACGTTTGTGACGTCATGAATTTTATGAAATACGTCATTTTGAGTTATCTACTGGTGATGGAAAAATAAATATCGCTGTGTCGTTTTCTTTGCGTTTTGCTGGAAACATGCTAAATATGTCATAAGGAAGTTTTCAAAATAATCCGTCCTCTATTTACAGAGTTATCCCACTCTATATCATTTTTCAAGCATGTTTCTGCTTCTTAATGGCGTGTTTACATTAATTAAAATATGTTCAATCTGTCTAGTTCTCAAGACCAGGTAAGTAATTTTATTGTAAATAATGCCTAAAGTGGTCAAACTTAAAGTTTACGTTCAAATTTAGAACAAAGCCGCAATGTTATGATAAAAAAATAAGTATAAATTCTATAACCCCTTTCACTTAAGGTATTTTTGACTTGATAAAATGCTTTTCAGCGGTTAAAAATTACACACTATCCATCAAAAATTTGTAGCAACAACTCAGTATGAGCGATCAACATATTGTCTTTGAGTTAAAACTAGTTTAAATGCTGTTTCGTGCATTTTGTTATAGATAAGTTTAACTGAAAACTGAAAGGTGATGTTTTGTTTACCATTTATTTGCATTAGTGAAAACGATTCGTTGTAATTTAATAAAAGCATGTCGGATTTTCGCAACTTTCACAGAATCATTATGTAAGAGTATGGGGATACTTCCTTCAAAATTTCAAGAAATTTCACCTGTTCTTCGAAGAATTATACGCTCGTCTCTATCACTGGTAGATGTTCGAAGCATTGAGTTTGTTAGTATACACACGTGACCCTCATTCAAAGGGCTATAACTCGATAAATATACTGTATTTTTCTTTTGGTCTGGTGCCACTTTAAAGGTGACATACAGTCCTTTATAGAAACGTTTACCATTTTGTCGTAGCATATATGTGAAGAAAGTTATGAAGCCACTTGCATTCATATTTGAACAGCCCTCGTATCACCTTCATCTTAGCTGGGTAAGGAAATTTTATGACTGCACATAAATCAGAGAGGTATAAACAGAATATTAACTTAACAACATAAACTTGTTAGAAATAGAGGCAGGGAAGTCTGTAATAATAAAAACAAACTTTACCGTAAATCCCTCATCAAAATATTCTTCCATTTTTTTTTCAAATAGCTAGATGCACATATTTGACCATGGTTTATTGGATAATGTGGCATTTTGAGAAGTGTAGACTCAGACAAACCTGTACAACTCTCTTTTAAGCTTAGAAGATCCAAATTGTGTTCAATCAGTAACTCAACAGTCTAATAATATCCAAGCGACTAGCAAAGGCTCTGGTCAGACTGCCCGTATGCCCAGGCTGATCTGAGGCTTTGGTCGTCGCACATACCACGTTGTTGGAAATCTCATGTCACGGCTCATATGTATCAGATTTCCTATTAACTCTTGTCCGGCCAATATCATTTGCCTGTTTTTTGCATCTGCTTCAAGTGTTTTTCTGACTAGATCCCAGAACAGACTGCTCCCTTTGCAGCAGTCTGTTCTATGCCCATATTGTTTGCAATATAGGCTACCTAAGAACATGAGCAGATGAGAGAGCAAACAGCCAAGTAGGATAAGGTCTAGACTTTCCAGATAAGGTCTTGCAGCTGTGTCTATTGATGGGAGGATAATAATGTCTTACAGCTGTCTCTGTTGATGGGAAGATAGGTTCTTACTGTTGTCTCTGTTGATGGGAGGATAAAGTCTTACCGCTGTCTCTGTTGATGGGGGAATAAGGTCTAACCGCTGTCTCTGTTGATGGGAGAATAAGGTCTAACCACTGTCTCTGTTGATGGGACGATAAAGTCTTACTGCTGTCTCTGTTGATGGGAGAATAAGGTCTTACCGCTGTCTCTGTTGATGGGAGAATAAGGTCTTACCACTGTCTCTGTTGATGGGAGAATAAGGTCTTACCACTGTCTCTGTTGATAGGAGAATAAAGTCTTACTGCTGTCTCTGTTGATGGGAGAATAAGGTCTTACTGCTGTCTCTGTTGATGGGATGATAAAGTCTAACTGCTGTCTCTGTTGATGGCAGGATAAAGTCTTACTGCTGTCTCTGTTGATGGGAGAATAAGGTCTTACCGCTGTCTCTGTTGATGGGAGAATAAGGTCTTACTGCTGTCTCTTTTGATGGGTGGATAAGGTCTTACTGTTGCCTCTGTTGAAGGGAGTATAAGGTATAACTGCTGTCTCTGTTGATGGGAGAATAAAGTCTTACTGCTGTTTTTGTTGATGGGAAAATTAGGTCTTACTGCTATCTCTATTGATGGGAGAATCAGGTCTTAATGCTGTCTATATTGATGGGACTATAAAGTCTTACTGGCATCTCTTTTGAAGAGATTATAAGGTCTTACTGCTGTCTCTGTTAATGGGAGAATAAAGTCTTACAGCTGCGTCTATTGATGGAAGGATAAGGTCTTAAAGCTGTGTCTTTTGATGGGAAGATGCTGTATTACTGCTGTGTTTATTGATGGGAGGATATGGTCTTAACTCTGTGTCTATTGATTGGAGGATAAGGTCTTACTGCTGTGTCTATTGATGGGAGGATAAGGTCTTACTGCTGTGTCTATTGATAGGAGGATAATGTCTTAAATCTGTGTCTATTAATAGGAGGATAAGGTCTTACTGCTATGTCTAATGATAGGAGGATAACGTCTTAAATCTGTGTCTATTAATGGGAGGATAAGGTTTTAAAGCTGTGTCAATTGATGAGAGGATAAGGTCTTATATCTACTTCTATTGATGGGAGGATAATGTCTAAAAGCTGTGTCTATTGATGGGAGGATAAGGTCTTAAAGCTGTGTCTATTGATGGGAGGATAAGGTTTTAAAGCTGTGTCTATTGATGGGAGAATAAGGTCTTAAAGCTGTGTTATTGATGGGAGGATAAGGTCTTAAAGCTGTGTTATTGTTGGGAGGATAAGGTTTTAAAGCTGTGTTATTGATTGGATAAGGTCTTAAAGCTGTGTCTATTGATAAGAGGATAAAGTTTTAAAGCTGTGTTATTGATGGAAAGATAAGGTCTTAAAGCTGTGTTATTGATTGGAGGATAAGGTCTTAAAGCTGTGTTATTGATGGGAGGATAAGGTCTTAAAGCTGTGTTAATTTTGGGAGGATAAGGTTTTAAAGCTGTGTCTGTTGATGGGAGAATAAGGTCTTAAAGCTGTGTTATTGATGGGAGGATAAGGTCTTAAAGCTGTGTTATTGATTGGAGGATAAGGTCTTAAAGCTGTGTCTATTGATGGGAGGATAAGGTCTTAAAGATGTGTCTATTGATGGGAGGATAAGGTCTTAAAGCTGTGTTATTGATGGGAGGATAAGGTCTTAAAGCTGTGTTATTGTTGGGAGGATAAGGTTTAAAGCTGTGTTATTTATGGGAGGATAAGATTTTAAAGCTGTGTTATTGATGGGAGGATAAGGTATTAAAGCTGTGTCTATTGATGGGTAGAAAAGGCTTTAAAATAGGGTTATTGATTGGAGGATAAGGTCCTTAAGCTGTGTCCATTAATAAGAGGATAAGGCCTTAATGCTGTGTTATTGATAGGAGGATACGGTCTTTAAGCTGTGTCTATTGCCGGGAGGGTAAGGTCTTACTGCTGTGTCTATTGAGGGGAGGATAAGGTCTTACTGCTGTCTCTGTTGATGGTAGAATTAGGCATTACTGCTGTGTCTATTGATGGGAGGATAAGTTCTTAAAGCTGTGTCTATTTATGGGAGGATAAGGTCTTACTGCTGTGTTATTGATAGAAGGATAAAGTCTTACAGCCCCGTCAATTGATGGGAGGGTAAGGTCTTAAAGCTGTGTCTTTTGATGGAAGTATAAGGTCTTAATAAAGATGTGTCTATTGATGGGAGGATAATGTCTTAAAGCTGTGTTATTGATGGGAGGATAAGGTCTTAAAGCTGTGTTGTTGTTGGGAGGATAAGGTTTTAAAGCTGTGTTATTGATTGGAGGATAAGATCCTAAAGCTGTGTCTATTGATAAGAGGATAAGGCCTTAAGCTGTGTCCATTGATAAGACGATAAGGCCTTAATGCTGTGTTATTGATAGGAGGATAAGGTCTTTTAGCTGTGCCTATTGATGGTAGGATAAGGTCTTAAAACTGTGTCTAATGATGGGAATGTAAGGTCTTACTGCTGTGTCTATTGATGGGAAGATAAGGTCTTAAAGCTGTGTTATTGATGGGAAGATAAGGTCTTAAAGCTGTGTTATTGATGGGAAGATAAGGTCTTAAAGCTGTGTCTATTGATGATCTTAAATATGTGTCTATTGATGGGCGGATGGGGTCTTAAAGCTGTGTCTATTTATGTTAGGATAAGGTCTTGAAGCTGTGTCTATTGATGGTAGGATAAGGTCTTAAAACTGTGTCTATTGATGGGAATTTAATGTCTTAAAGCTGTGCAATTGATGGGAGGATTAGGTCTTAAAACTGTGTCTATTGATGAGAAGATAAGGTTTTAAAGTTGTGTCTATTGATGATCTTAAATCTGTGTCTATTAATGGGAGGACAAGGTCTTAAAACTGTGTCTATCGATGGGAAAATAAGGTTTTAAAGCTGTGGTATTGATGGGAAGGTAAGGTCTTAAAGCTGTGTTATTGATGGGAGGACAAGGTCTTAAATCTGTGTTATTGATAGGAGGATAAGTTCTTGAATCTGTGTCTATTGATGGGAGGACAAGGTCTTAAATCTGTGTCTGTTGATGGGAGAATAAGGTCTTACTGCTCTGTCTATTGATGGGAGGACAAAAGCTTACTGCTGTGTATATTGATAGGAGGACAAGGTCTTAAATCTGTGTCTATTGATGGGAAGATAAGGTCTTAAAGCTGTGTTATTGATGGGAGGATAAGGTCTTACGGCAGTGTTTATTGGTGGGAGGACAAGGTCTTAAATCTGTGTCTATTGATGGGAGGATAAGGTCTTAAAGCTGTGTTATTGATGAGAGGATAAGGTATTAATGCTCTGTCTATTTATGATCTTAAATCTGTGTCTATTGATGAGAGGACAAGGCCTTAAAGGTGTGTCTATTGTTGGGAGGACAAGGTCTTAAATCTGTGTTATTGATGGGAGGGTAAGGTCTTAAAAACTGTATCTATTGATGTGAGGATAAGGTCTTAAAGCTGTGTTATTAATGGGAGGATAAGGTCTTACTGCTCAGTCTATTGATGATCTTAAAACTGTGTCTATTAATGGGAGGAAAAGGTCTTTAAGCTGTGTCTACGTTCTTAAATCTGTGTTATTGATGGGACTGGATAAGGTCTTAAAGATGTGTCTATTGATGGGAGGATAAGGTTTTTAAGTTGTGTCTTTTGAGAGAAGGATAAGGTCTTAAAGCTGAATTATTGATGGGAGGATATGGTCTTACTGCTCTGTCTGTTGATGTGAGAATAAGGTCTTACTGCTGTGTCTATTGATGGGAGGACAATGTCTTAAAGCTGTGTTATTGATAAGAGGATAAAGTCTTACACCTGCGTCTATTGATGGGAGGATAAGGGTTTAAAGCTGTTCCATTTGATGGGAGGATAAAGTTTTAAAGCTGTGTTATTGATGGGAGGATGAGGTCTCAAAGCTGTGTTATTGATGGGAGGATAAGGTCTTAAAGCTGTGTTATTGTTGGGAGGATAAGGTTTTAAAGCTGTGTTATTGATTGGATAAGGTCTTAAAGCTGTGTCTATTGATAAGAGGATAAGGTCTTAAAGCTGTGTCTATTGATAAGAGGATAAGGTCTTAAAGCTGTGTTATTAATTGGAGGATAAAGTCTTAAAGTTGTGTCTATTGATGGGAGGATTAGGTCTTAAAGCTGTGTCTATTGATGGGAAGGTAAGATCTTAAAGCTGTGTCTATTGATGGGAAGATAAGGTCTTAAAGCTGTGTCATTGAAAGGAGGATAAGTTCTTAATGCTGTGTTATGCCAAGGTCACATATTCAGGGATCTCCTCGCTGGTTCTACTACAGATTAAATCTCACGGATGACCCAGGAAAGGCCAATTTCCGTAGTCCGATACAGATGCACTAGATACGTTTGATTAAGTACTACTACGTATGATTGCGGATGCAATGCGATAAGCTACGGACCAATACGGATTTCCACGAATGATGCCTGATTGTATCTGTGGCTAATCCGGCGTCCAGTCCGTTAATGTGTGACCTGGGCATTATTGATAGGGGGATAACTTCTTAAAGCTGTGTCTATTGATAAAAGGATAAGGTCATACAGCTGTGTCTATTGATTGGAGGATAAGGTCTTAAAGCTGTGTCTATTGATGGTAGGATAAGGTCTTAAAGATGTGTTATTGATGGTAGGATAGGGTTTTAAAGCTGTCTATTGATGGGAGGATAAGGTCTTAAAGCTGTGTCTATTGCTGGTAGGATAAGGTCTTTAAACTGTGCCTTATGATGGCAAAGTAAGGTCTTAAAGCTGTGTTATTGATTGGCAGATTAGGTCTTCAAGTTGTGACTATTGATGGGAGGATAAGGTATTAAAGCTGTGTTATTGATGGGACTTGATAGGGTCTAAAAGCTGTGTTATTCATGGGAGAATAAGGTCTTATAACTGTGTCTAATGATGGGAAGGTAAGGTCTTAAAACTGTGTTATTGATTGGAGGATTAAGGTCTTAAAGTTGTGTCTATTGATGGGAGTATAAGGTCTTGAAGCTGTGTTATTGATGGGAGGATGAGGTCTTAAAGCTGTGTTATTGATGGGAGGATAAGGTCTTAAAGCTGTCTCTTTTGATGGGAGGATAAGGTTTAAAAGCTATGTTATTGATGGGAGGATAAGGTCTTAAAGTTGTGATTATGGATGGTAGGATAAGATCTTAAATCTGTGTCTATTGATGGGAAGATAAGGTCTTAAAGCTGTGTTTTTGATTGGAGGATAAGGTCTTAACGCTGTGTTATTGATAGGAGGATAATTTCTTAAAGCCGTGTCTATTGATGGGAGGATTATGTCATACAGCTGTGTCTATTGATTGGAGGATAAGGTCTTAAAGCTGTGTTATTGATTGTAGTATAAGATCTTAACGCTGTGTCTATTGATAGGAGGATAATTTCTTAAAGCTGCGTCTATTGATGGGAGGATAAGGTCTTAAATCTGTGTCTATTGATGGAAAAATAGGGTCTTAAAGCTGTGTTATTGATGGGAGAATAAGGTTTTAAAGCTGTGTTATTGATGGAAGGATAAGGTCTTACAGCTGTGTCTATTGATGGGAGGATAAGGTTTTAAAGCTGTGTTATTGATGGGAGGAATAGGTCTTAAATCTGTGTCTATTGATCGGAGGATAAGGTCTTAAAGCTGTGTCCATTGATGGGAGGATGAGGTTATTCTGCTCTGTCTATTTATGGGAGGATAAGGGCCTAAAATTGGAGTATAAGGTCTTATGGTTGTCTATTTTGATGGAAGATTAAGGTCTTTTATTTATTTGAGAAGGTCATTAGTGGTCTTGGCTGTAATTTTTTCTGAAATAATCTTTTGAGGAATTCTGGTATATGGGTTTTTCTAACTGTCACAATGAAACATCCATTCTCTCTAGATCGTCCATGGCTGGCTTTAACATCAAAAGATTTGTTTGCTGTGAATAAAATATTTTATTTTTTGTGTTATTCAGTTTCCAGAGAAAATATATGAGAGGCTTAATGAAAAAATGATTTTACCATGTGTATTCCAAATATGCAGGTTTTGTTTTGGAAATGCCATTTTATTACAATTGAAATCCCAGACTGCATAGAAAACAGTATCCTGATTAGCCAGGTGACTGTGGTCTTATTTTTTAAACAGGGATATATGGGCCTTGATGCCAGAAAACTTGTCTTTGGGGTTTGTGACCAACAAAGGCTCAGACCAGCCTGAGCATCCACGCAGACTGATCAGCGCCCTTGTTATTCACTTTTTGGAAAGTATCGCATCTAAACTTGCTACAAAAGAAATTTCAATTTGCTAGCTAGTCTCTGTAGCTGAGAAGACTGGTTTGAATCTTGCTTTGTCGGAAACCCAGAAGACCGTTTTGTCGCGTCAGGGGGCCCATATCTTGTTCAGCTGATTTCAAATTGTTTTTCTTCTTAAGACTGACTACAATATGGGCCTTGACACGACAAAACCTATAAAACCAGCCTGCTCAGCTACAGAGACTAGCTAGAAAATTGAAATTTTGTTTGTAGCAAGTCTGGATATAATACTCTCCAATTAGTGAATAACAAAAGCACTGATCAGACTGTGTGGATGGGCAGGCTGGTTTTTGTTTACGTCTCGTCAATAATCTTTCAATTAAATAGGGATGGGTCTTCCTGGGTTGAACCAGTACTAAGCTAGGAAAAATGTGTCTTGCTGAGGCTCGAACCCACAGCCTCTCGGTCTCGAGTCAAGCACTCTACTACTGAGCCACAGTGAGTGCGCTCCCTGCTTTCCAATTTAATAGTGAATAACAAAGGCTCTGATCAGACTGTGGGGATGGGCAGGCTGGGCTGGTCTGCGCCTTTAATGTTCACAAACCCCCGAAGACAGGTTTTCTCACGTCAAGGCCCATATGATTAAACCTAACAATGGGGAATCCTGATGAAATCTATTTTATTGGAGGGTTTCTTGAAACAGCCTCATTTTCATGCCCTCCCAGTAAATGTAAGTGCAAGAGGTAAATAAATAAGGCTTTATATGTCTTTCTACACATAAAGCAGGAAGCCTTGTTTTCCCTGAAAATGAAATTATCTCAAAATTTGTAATCTGTTGCAGCGTCTTCGGAGTTTGGGAACACCAGCTTATTGATAAGTATCATATCCAAACTTGCTACTAGCCAAATTTCAATTTTCTAGTTAGTCTCTGTAGCTGAACAGGCTGGTTTGAGCATAGCCTGGTTGGAAACCCCGAAGATAGGTTTTCTCTTGACGAGGCCCATATGTCATATTTTTAAATATCCTGGTTCAGCAGAATCTGTGACAGAATTAACAGCATTGTGTCACGTTTTCTTGATCAAATATGGGCCACAGCGAGAATGACAGATGTGCCAGGCAAAGACTGACCAGTCTGGAGATCTACCCAAGCTGAGCAGGATCTTTGCTGTGCACTCTGAGAATACTATCTCCCATGCTGATGAGTCTGCCTGACATGCAGTACTTCTTATTGGTTTAACTCTTTCCTCGCTAGCGGCGACTTTTGGTGTCTGCCGATAACCTTTGCATAGGGCCAGTTAAGCAAAAATAATTTGCGTAAAATTGTGATTATTTTCTTATCCATCAATTAGAACATCTGTTATGGGTGCTCAAAAGAACCGTCTCATTGAGACGGTTCTTTTGAGTACCCACAACATATGTTTTGGGTGAGAAATAAGAAAAATAATTTTCCATTACGCACCCTTATCTGGGGGCCCGCTTTGCAAACAAACAGTTTGGATCTAAATCAGGACCTACAGAACATCCCATTAAACCTGCGCAATGTGCGGTTTCTCAAAATATACATCTCAAATGCATTATACCTGTATAATGCTCAGTTTCTCAAAATATACATCTCAATGCATTATACCTGTATAATGCTCAGTTTCTCAAAATATACATCTCAATGCATTATACCTGTACAATGCTCAGCTTCTCAAAATATACATATCAATGCATTATACCTTTACAATGCTCAGTTTCTCAAAATAGACATCTCATTGCATTATACCTGTATAATGCTCAGTTTCTCTAATTACAGTAAAACCTATCTTAACGGTCACTCAAAAATAAACAAAACAAAGATCTTAATGACAAATGGTCGAAAGTATTGCAGAATGCTCCCCTTGGAGCATTCTGCAATACTCTTGACCTGCATTAAGCGATAATCGGTCTTCAAATCCAATTTAGGTCTTCTTTTTGAGTGGCCGCTTAGGACAGGTTTTACTGTATACATCAATGCATTACACCTGTGCAATGCTCAGCTTCTCTAATTATACATCAATGCATTTGCAATGCTCAGCTTCTCAAAATATATATCAATGCATTATACCTGTGCAATGCACAGCTTCTCAGAATATTCATTAATGCATTATACCTGTGCAATGTGCAGCTTCTCAGAATATACATCAATGCATTATACCTGTGCAATGTACAGTGCAGTGGCTCGGTGGTAGAGTGCTTGACTCGAGACCGCGGGGCTGCGGGTTCGAGCCTCACTGGCGTCACTGTGTTGTTTCCTTGAGCAAGACACATTAATCCTAGCTTAGTACTGGTTCAACCCCCAGGGGGCCCCCCTGGGGTTCAACCCAGGAAGACCCTTCCCTTTATAACAGAAAGATTATTTATGGGATGTAAAGAATCAAATCAAACAAAATCTTAATATTCATCAATGCATTATATACTTAAGGAATAAAGAAACACAACAAACACTTCGAGTCATTGTAAGTATACAATATGATGCAAGTTTTTAGTACAAATGATATTTATCCATAGGAACAGTATGTGTCTGTCAAATTACAGCAGGTTCAACGTAATTATCGATTAGGTAATCATTTCGGTATGCGCGTAACCAGCCTGACCCCCGTAGTAGACTGCTGTAACAGAGTCAATAAAAGCAAAGTTTGAATCAACCATCGTTTTATTGTGAAACGGCTTAACGTCATTAACGTCAACTCTGAATACTGCGTGAAACGCGTAAACTTTCTTTTCTGCTTGAGATCTATTCATTACAAGGACGTTTTGTTCAAGAATTATGACTTGAGATCTTCAGACGTCAAAAAACCCCAATTCTGACGTCAAAATTCGATATCTTACGTTTTAATGGTTTCCATGATGTGTATGTGTTTTTCTAATGATAAAACTAGAACACATTCGATGGCGCGCCATCGCAAATCCCCACGCTCTCAAAGATATCTAATGGTATTGGATCCTTTGACCCCGTCCCAAGGTCACCAGTTTGATCCTAGGGTCAGAATTTTCAATGTATCCTGGTCTGCTGCTCATCCCCTTTAATTTGATATGCCACATGACCATGTTCATAACATTAAATTTTTGACCCCCAGCACCCCCAAGTCCTAAACCCTGGGGCATGCATGACCCAGGGGACAGAATAAAAATCCCGTCTAATATGTTTTATATCTTTCATTTGTGAGAAGACACACAAAGTTTAGATAAAAAATCTTTGAAATTGACTTTGTAATTGAGATTTAATGATATTTGACCTTTTGGCCCCTCCCCAAGGCCCCACCCAGGAGGTGGGGACCCAAAAACTTGTGCCGTTGCATGTGCCATTCATGTAAGTAACTCACATACCAAATCTGGTTGAATTTGGGAAAAAAGTTTTTGGACCCCCCAACCCCCCACGGTGCCCCCAAGTCCCACCCCTGGGGCATGACCCAGGCGACAGAATGAAAATCCCGTCTGATATGTTTCATATCTTATAATTGTGAGAAGACACACAAAGTTTGGTTAAAAAATCTTTGAAATTGACTTTGTGATTGAGATTTAATGATATTTGACCTTTTGGCCCCTCCCCAGGGCCCCAGGGGGTGGGGACCAAAAAAATTGTGCTGTTGCATGTGCCATTGATGTAAGTTACTCACTAACCAAATCTGGTTGAATTTCGGAAAAAATTTGTTTTGGACCACTCAACCCCCCACGGTACCCCCAAGTCCGACCCCTTGGGCATGACCCAGGCAAGGGAATGAAAATCCCGTCTGATATGTTTTATATCTTTCATTTGTGAGAAGACACACAAAGTTTGGTTTAAAAATCTTTGAAATTGACTTTGTAATAGAAATTTAATGATATTTAATAATATTTGACCTTTTGGCCCCTCCCCAGGGCCCCAGGGGCGGGGCCAAAAAAAAGGTGCCGTTGCACACCCTTTCCATGTGAGCAACTCACATACCAAATTTGGTTGAATTTCGTCCAACGGTTTAGGAGGAGATAGCGTGACGGACAGACGGACGGACGGACAGACGGACGGACGGACGGAGGCGATTGCAATATCCCCGACGCTTTTTTAAAAAAGCGTGGGGATAATGATCCAGTGACAAAGTTTAGGCTACAGTTAACAAGTTTGGTGTTCACTCTCGGCATGTAATTAGATGTTTTATCTTGCATTATGCAGTGTTTTGTTTGGCTAACGTCAATATAAACACCTTACCAGTGTATTTCTATGGTATCTGAAAAGTCAGTTTTTTCCCAAGAAAGCATGTTCTGATGTCTCTAGGTTTATCCTATCCCGTGTATTCACCAGCAACCCAAACCCGACGGCTCTAAGTGACATTTATCGTTTATTCACTACCATTGTGTACCTTGTCATTCAAGTAGCGTGTTTTGACGCAATATTTGACTGCATTACGAATATGATTGGACGTTTGTTTAATTTTCACATTGTCAAGTCGACGCCAAATAATCAAACATGGAAAAGACGGGGTTTCTTGAACTTTATTCTGACGTTAACGTCACATTTAAAGTTTTCATATCTTTTCATCTTGTAGCGTAAAAAGTAGCGTTAAAATGAGGTTTTGATATTTCATCACATGCTATAAATACTCAATAAGCAATTTTTAAAAGAGATTTCACCAAACCATCATTTGAACACCAAAAATTAAATTTTTGTCTGTTGTGTTTCTTTATTCCTTAAGTATATACACTGCTAAAAATATTTAAAGGAACACCTGATAATTTTCCATAGGTGATAATGCTAACCCCTGTTCTATAGACAAGCCATACATTTGACTAGACAATAAGGTAGAAACCCAGTTTCTTTCGTTATCTTTGTAAAGAGAGTCAAAGTAATGGATCAAAAAAAAGGTTTTGATAAAACAATCGCTGCTCAAGTTCATGGCTCAAATTTTGTAATTTTTAATTTTCTTGAAAATGACGATTTTTTCTTGAACTCTGAAGAAGCTTTGGGATTTTTTAATAGTGTAACCTAATGATTTCTGTAACATTAAAAGGCTTTTGAATGTACAGAAATGACGGTGATGTGGTGTTTGATTGAAAAAATCACCTTAAAATTTGGTTTTGAAAAAAAGGGTATTTTTAACAAAATTCCATTTTTACATAAAGTACTCCATGGAGATTTCTGGAAAAGGCGTACTTCATTTTGATCAAGAAACATTGTCCTTGATCGGTAACCAAACTTATCATTTCGGCTTATCAACCCAACTCTTGCTATGAGCTGGACTATGAGTGCGGTTGTATTATGATCAATGGCAAAACATGCAGTGTTCCTTTAAATATTTTGAGCTGTGTATATACACCTGTGCAATGCCCAGTTTCTCAGAATACATACATCAATGCATTATACCTGTGCAATGCTCAGTTTCTCAAAATATATTATATCAACATGCATGGGAAGAAAGTCTGAATATCTAGGGCAAATATGATGAAACACTGGTGTGATAATATCTCTTTTAATTGGATTAGTCTGCTGTCTGCAATAAAACCATTTTGCCTACTGTTTGCTTGCAAATTTGAGTTTTCTCCCTTGAGCTAAGAAACCAGCAGTTATTTCTTGTGGATTAAGATTAATCTCATTAACTCGTCTGCATTGGGTTCTTTGTAAACAGTTTGGACCCAGATCAGGCCCAACATAACTGTTTGACACTCAGATGGTATTCCTGAAAGAACATTTCGAAACAGTTTACTACAAAATAAATTGCCAGATGACAAAAAAGCATTAAAAAACACACAGTTAATTAAGGTGATTAATGATTCAGCATATGACTGGAAACAATTAAAAAAAAGTACCCTTAAGATCCCTTTTTGGATAAATATGGATGTCTCTAATCTTAGATCGATCTGCCTGACTTATGATCAGTTTTAAGTTCATAAACTGTTTGAACTTGTAGTAAAACTTTTCAACATAGTGTAAAACTAAATAACTGAATGTCTGTGTGCTCTCTTTGTCTATGTATCTGTAATATCATAATTCATCTCTCCTAGTAACATAGTTTATCCATCAAAATCACTTAAAAAAGTTATAAAACTTCTCTACACTTGCCTGCTTCAGAGATCAGAGAGCCAGATCATGACCTCTTTGCATGCTGGGTAATTTTCATGTTTTGTTGTCGTCTGCTGAATTTGATCAAAATTAAGTTTTTTTAAAAAAAAAATCTTTTAGAAACACTATCAGAGTGTCAAACAGTTTGGATCCAGATCAGGACCGACATTGTGTCGGTCCTGATTTGGGTCCAAACTGTTTGCAAACTTAAGGTTTTCAGCAGACAACAAAAGTTGCATCTAGCTTGGAAATAGTTAGGAATGTTTATTGCATAGGCAAGCAGGGAAGACTCAGGTGAGCCTGCGCATCCAAGCAGTCTCATCAGAGCCATCACTGTTTGCATCTGTAAAGTTTGGAAGTAGATGAAGTTTCAGACCAAAAATAAGACCCATCAGCCTCAGTGGATATTTGGCATGCATGTTTAAAGAGAGACTTCATTCATATGCAATAAATGGCATTATCTCGTGAGATGGCCTTGCCCTTTTCTCACACCGGATAGGTGGCAATCGAAAACGCTCTTAATAATCAACGAACGCGGATCAAACATCGCTAGAAACAGTGTTTTCGATGGTTGACTGGCGACAAATGGTAAACTCTAACAAACAGGGGGTGGGGTCGAGTGAACCCCCTCTGGATCCGCCACTGATTAGGTTTTAATGTAAAATATTTGCCCTTTGAAAATGTTAAATTTAAAAAAAAATCTGCAGACGACAAAAAATCATGAAAAATTTCCCAGCATGCAAAGATTTAATCATGCATCTGTTGAAGGGGTAATTAATAGCTCAGTTGGGGGCTTTTGATTTAATTTGATATCATTTGATTTAATCATCTATAATTATCACCACCTGAACACAATTTAAAAACAATAACGAAGTTTTAGATTGGAAAAAATGCACATTTTAAATTTGACGACCCATAACTTTATATTATAAACAAAAAATTTTTAGTTTAATATTGTAAATGTTTTCTTACCAAGCAGTTTTAACATATGTGTTGGGTGCTCAAAAGAACCGTCTCATTGAGACGGTTCTTTTGAGTACCCACAACATATGTTTTGGTTGAGAAATAATGGGAAAAAATTGTTACGCACATGTTTTTCCTAAAAGCCTATGAAAATCCTGGAACCTTACAAGAGCCCTAAGGCAGGACAGTGCCCTTATCGTACTAATTCTGAAATAAAGCAATCAATCAAACATCCTTGGCTTATGATAAGCTGACTATTGATCATGAATATTCATAATCCAACATAAAATATGTTTATTAACTTTACTGTTTCCTTGCTAGGGGCGACTTATTTCATCTGCTGATAACCTTTGCAAAAAGTTTGGACCCAGATCAGGACAGACAAAAAGGTGTACGACAAAACATAGAAAGACCAAAGAGAGAAGTTAAGATGAGTCAAAACATAGATAGAACGATGAATAAAAGAACGACGAATATGTAAAAGATCAATAGGTGTGAAAAAGGATCTTGGCGATTGCCATTCACTCACTCGATCCCGAGCTGAGTGTTGAATGTTGCTTTTTCCACTTTGGACAGGCTAACTGGCACCAAAATTTAGGAACTTGGACTCCTTGTGAAAAGACTAAAGAAAGTTGTGTCCAAGTTTGTGTCCAAGTTTGAGTTAAGAAACAATAAATGTATTTGTTGCAAAACGAAACTAGCAGTGGCTTTATTGGCTTTATTGGTCGCTAATTAATGTTCACTACCTCAAATATATAATATTACATTCCCTGAGAAGGTTATAGTCGAAAATATCATCCCGAGGAATGTGATTACCAACTGAGACGCAGCCGAGTTTGATAATCATATTTTGAGGGATGATTTTTTCGACTATCACCCTCTCAGGGAATGTAATATTCATTTTATTATACCAAACAAAACACCAAATCCTTTATTTTCTGCAGTTTTCTCTCTTATGCCTACATGTACAATGGTGAGGGGAGTTCCAAAGGGAAAAGCACAGCCTCTTGATTATATATGCATGAATGGAAATACATCTTTCACGAAAAATGTTCTTTTACTCGATCTGATCACTGACGTTCCATTTTAACAAATTACAATTTGAATCATGCCTCATGTCTGCCATTGCTGTTGAACGTCTTGTGACGTGAACAACCGTACGCGCATTGGCTTTGCGCATCATGTGAGCGTGCTGATATTTTAGACTATCACCCGCCGCTATGGCAAACGAGTGACAGTATTCCTCATAGCTATAGCAGCTTGTGATAGTCTAAAATATCAGTCTTTGAATATGGAAGTTTTGTATGGGAAATTCTAGCGAGGTATAATAGAAAAAATATATTGATGTCGTAAAATTGATGAAAATAAAATTTTCAATATTTCTGAACCTTTTTTGATGTTATTTTGAAGTTTTCATGTCCCCCCAATGCAGAGGGTGGGGGGGATATATTTTTTTGGTGCGTATCCCATCTGGGTCCGCTTTTTCATTTCCATGCATTATCCAACAAACCAGTTGATGGATTTTGACCAAGCTTGCATAGATACATTGTTGGGAGGAGGGGAAGAGTTGATGTCCAAAAATATGGTTTCTGTGCGTTATCTTCTGAACTAGTGGATGAATTTCGACCAAACTTGCATAGAAACATTGTTGGGAGGAAGGGAAGAGTTGATCAAATTTTGAAGACCTTGACCTAATTTTCAAGGTTACAGTGCCACTTTGAAATGTCCAAAATATGGTTTCCATGCGTTATCTTCTGAACCAGTGGATGGATTTTGACCAATTTTGCATAGATACATTGTTGGGAAGAGAGAAAAAGTTCATTTAATTTTGGTGACCTTGACCTTATTTTTAAGGTTACAGCGGCACTTTGAAATGTCCAAAATATGGTTTCCATGCGTTATCTTCTGAACCAGTTGATGGATTTTGACAACACTTGCATAGATACACTTTAAGCAAAGGGCAGACAACTTTTTGGTTTCTTCATCCAATACTTATCATGAGGACATTAGCCTTTGGGAACTTGGAATATAGTACAATTACCTAATAGACGGATGGCTGAGAATGGGTTTGCTCCCCCCCCCTAGGGAATTTCGCAGACATATCCTATCTTGTAGAGAATTGAAAGCCGAGTCTTTTAAGAGATGTTTGCACTCTGTGCTCCGGGGCGTTAGTCTGTAAGAGCCTGTAACATACGTTACTTAATCAAACTAAGAAATTGTAAATTGAAAGTTTGGGCTACAAATTAAAGACATTAAAGTATTCATTTTTTAAAATCATTCATATAGTCTGCATACTGGATATCTTAACTACGTATGACAGCCATTTTAACAAAATTGCGGCTTCCTAAGGTGTCATATGCGTTACATAAATCAGATAACCCATTAAAATTTGCAAGTGTGGCTAACATCATTTACATTCACAATCTCTCTGTGCCTTTTGCAAAATGTTTTTAACCATATCTGACTAGCTTATGCAATTGGCTAACAGAAAAATTAAAGTTTGTTTCCCTAGCTTAAATATTTTTCCTGGAATAAGCAATTAAACAACCCTACCCCTACCCAGTTTTAAGGTGAAATGTTTGGTATTAAAACTAAAGTAAAAATAGTTAAAAAATATTTACAGTTGATGAATGTGTTTCATTGTTTGGGATTTGTTTGCTTATATGAAAAGACTCATAACTCTGCAAGTTTGTTGCAAAAATTTTAATATCAGAGGCTGTAACATATGTTACCTGATGTAATAAATGGGCAAGCTCATTGTCTTTATGTAAGATATGCCTAAAAATGTTTTAATCTCCTTGAGGGAATTTTGCAGACATATTCCAGCTTATAGTACAACTCAAGCTGCATCGTATAAGGGATGTTTGCACTCTCTATGTTGGGGTGTTAGTCTGAAACAGCGTGTTACATGCGTTACTATATCAAATAAAGAAATGTAGTTTGAAAGTTTGAGCTAAAATTGTGAAAAAACTCGCAGCTGTTGGATATCTTAAATTGTTTAGGGATTTTAAACTTTTAAGTTTTTAAAGCATAGAGAGTGTTACATATGTTAGCCTGATAAGTAAAATCATCAAACAGTATTTTGACATCAAGCTGAGTAAGGGCCTGATCCATCCTAATCCCCTTAGGAATTCTACAGACATATTACATCTTATGTAACCATTCAAGGTGCATTTAATAAAAAATGTTTGCACTCTGTAAGTCGGGGCATTAGCCTCTAACAGCTTGTTACATATGCTACTATATCAATTTGAGAATAAGAAATTTGAATGTTTGAGCTACCAAAAGAAGACATTAAAATTATCTAATAAATTGACATTCTTATAGCCTTTATAATGGATGTCTTTACTACATATGGAAGCTGTTTAACATTAATACGGCTAACTGTGGTGTTATGTGCGTTATATGAACCTAATTATAATTTAAAGCTATAACAGTGGCTATCGTCATTTAGTTAAACAACTACTATGACTTGGTTTCAAACTGTTTTATTAGATTTTACAAACAAATACTCAATTGATGAATAGGAAAAACCAAGTTTGCTTTTCTATCTTTATATTGTCTTATAGGAGCTAATACAAAGCCCTGCTCCCAGTTTTACAGAGAAGCGAATTTTGTTATTACCGTTTAAGTAAAACACATGAAAGCGATTACAGCGTGTGGATATTTTTCATTTTCTTAGTATGTCTTGCTCATATATCTGCAAGATGTCATGAAGTTTAAGATCAGGACACTTAATGTGTACTTATAAGTCTTTGGTGCCAAAACACTAGAAATTATATTCATTTCTGATTATCAAGCCCATGGACTGTTGTTACAGATGTTATCAATGACCTTTTGGACACATTTCCTAATGCTGCGCATATAATGCTAAATATCACAAATAGAAAGGATAGTTTTACATTTTTACAAGAAAATACAATAAATGAAATGGTCCAAACTATTTCTCATCGATTTAACACTCATGTTAAACGTTTGTCGTTGTCTGCTTCTGAGGTAATCATTATTATCACATGCCTCCTTGCAACTAGTAGAACCACCACACAATATTTCAATTATTTACTGTTATTCAATTTTACCACCAGTCCACTCAAAATTGATGAGCCATTATCAACTTTCCAATTTTGCCATTCATTGCTTGAAACATTCGGAAACTGATATGAATTCCTTATAGTTGGCTCTTTGAGTATGTGTTTCAAGTGATACTCTGCAAGTAGGAGAAAGACTAAAGCTTTACAAGGAGGAAAACTATGTCATTAAGAGCAATGAGTCCCTGGACTGATGTACCTTGATATTTCTGTGATAAAGAATCATATCATAGCTGGTTAAATTTTTATAAATGTAGCCTTTTCATACATGCAACCAACATATTTTCATCTAATAATGTCTCTGCACTTATTATCTTTCCCCAAGTATTCAAAAACTTATTTGAAGTCTTTGTACTTCTGAAGTGCTGAAACGGAGGTAAATCTTTCCCTTCAGATAAACGAACTAGATGTATCACAGAAGGTAAAGCAATGAAATGCAGGATGAACAGAGCGCAAATTATACCCTTTCAATTCAATGATTCACTAAGTTTCTAAGATAAGAGCGCTTATTAAAGGATGTAACATATATAACTCGTCATAATAAATGAGCAAGGGCATTGTCGTGACATCCTTTTTGATTACACAGTCAGAGGCAAGTGTTTTCAATTTCAGTGTTTTTAATGGATCATGAAATGAGGCACCTTATCAACTTGTTTACTCTGTATAAATATTCCATAGAGCATAATATAGAACTACTGGTTATCCCATTCTACCGATAGTCCACTTTCCTTCTTTTGAATGCAACAGCTAATGATATGGCTGCAAAAAATAAGAAATCATAGGTCTTACATTAATTTAAGACATGCTTCAATGTACTGACATCAAAAAACAACCAACTGCATACATAATTGATGGCAATGTCCAACTTATTATTCTTTCTCTTATACCAGATAACTTTCAAGGTGTAACAGAAATTGTTTCAGACGGTCTCCCAAAACCATAAAGAGTCAACATTGTAGCTAAAGAAAACTTATAAAGTTCTTTGGGCGCAGCAAAATACTATTGATCTAAGACCTGAGGACTTAAGCAACAAAAGACTGGATAGGTTCCATGGCAAATGATGCAAAAAAGCAGCCTATCAAATTTCTGTTTGACCAATGTCAGAAATCTTAAAGTATTCTTAGAGGTACACGGTAGAGACATGGCTTTTGCAAAATCAGAGCAAAGTTATCATTTGACTAGCACAGATGTAGAGGCAGCTGCAGTAAGATTGCTCTTGCCACTTCACAGGAAGAGATATATACCAGAGTCATACTCCATTGTATGCATATATGTGAAATGGCATTAACCCATATCTAATCAGGTGTTTGATCCCATGACACTGACATGCTGTTTCTGCTTTTGAAGAATGCTAAGGATTCAAGTTTGGCTGAGTCAAGTTGTTTGACGCTGGCACAGGCCACACATACAAAGAAAATTCAGTCTTTTGATGGCAAAAGAGGAGGATCACACGAAATGCTTATAAGTGATGTTTGTCACAATTACCAATTTTAAAAAGTAATCTTAATTATAGCAACACATATAACACCATAGGAAGCTGTATATTTGTTAAAAAATCTTTTCTTATGTATCAAAGGTATTCAGCATGCAAACTACATGAATAATTCAAATAAATAGATAGTTTTATTTTATGTCTTCTTTCTGTTTCTCAGACTTTCAATTCATTTATTCTTAAATTGATATGGTAACATACGTATCATACCATTACAGGCTAACCCCCTAGTTAATAGAGTGCAAACATCTCTTGTTTGATGCACCTTGAATTGTTCTTTAAGGTAGGATATGTCTGCACAATTCCCAAAGGGTGGAGAGGAACAGGATTGTACTCAGTTTGCAGTCCTAATACTATGCCATGATTCTACTGGTTGTGATGAAATGGGTGATTATTTTGCCATAGAAGCAGACACAATGATAGACATTGTGAGGGTGCATAATGATAGACATTGTGAGGCTGACTTGAATAAAGATTGTTTTTGAATAATTTTATTTAATAGGAATATTTATTAAATTGTGTCATTTAAATGAGAACAATTATTTTCTATCTATATGTCTATATATTTTAATACTATAGGCATTAGGAAATATGCTATATATAACATAGGTAACACAATTCCATGGGCTTATTCAGCAATGACTGTAATTACTAAGACTAGAAAAAGCACCAGAGGCTAGAGATTAATAGGAAAACGTGTGAAAAATGGTATTTTTCTGAAATATCATCTCTTACTTCCAAGACAATTTCCTTGCTCATTCATTATGCCATGTAACATATATTACATACTTTAACAAGTGCTCTGATCAAGATGTCAAACTTGCAAATGTATGATTCTTTATTGCATTAGCAAGATAGTGCCAAAAATGTAAGATATCCATGAGCGTCAAATATTTTCATATATTTTTGTTCAATAATAGATACCAATATTGGATATTTAAAATTGGGGGTAGGGTTGTTTAATAGCTCATATAAAACAATGTATTTGAGATAGAAAAGCAAACTTTGTTTTTTCGGATAGTCAAATGAATATTTTGGTAAATTAAGATTTAAAACACTTAAAAAATGCACAAATTGTCTGTAAAATGAAATGATGTTAGTCATGATTTCAACTTTCAAAGGGAAATTAAACTATGTAACGCATATAACACCATTAAAGGCTGAAATTTTGTTTAAAATGCTGCTTTAATGTAGCTTAGGCATTCAGCTTGCAAACTAGATAAGAAATTTGAATAATTAGATGGTTTAATGTCTTCTTTCTGTAGCTCAAACTTTCATTTTGATTTTTTCCTTAGTTTGTTACAGTAACATATGTAACAGGCTGTCAGAGACTAACGCCCCGGAGCACAGAGTGCAAACATCTCTTAAAAGATGCGGCTTGAAATTTTCTTCAAGATAGGATATGTCTGCAAAATTCCCTAGGGGGGGGGGGGAGCAGGACCTTTTTTAGCTCGAAGTCTATAAGAATATGTTAGCTTGGACAATTATCTGTCTTGTCAGAAATACTCTTGACAAAAGACTGACATTTTGTGAATTAGGGTGTGAAATAATGTAGAGGAAAAGATCATACAGATTATGTTATAATGAGTACCATTGATTTAATTAACCTCTTTGACTAAATCCCAGACTAATTGATGTTGTACTTTACCAGGGTAGCTAATTTTGTAAAATTCTTATAAATTCTTTCCAACAGATGTTCGAGTTTCAGAAGCAAATAGTGTAGACAGAAATCAAACTGCCTAATCCCCTTCACTGCCGTATAAAAGTGCACACTATATGCCTGGGGGGGGGGGGGGGGGGGGGGGGGGGAAATAAGGCTATTTTGATGTTATTATGGTGTTACATATATTTTCATACAAAATCATAACCAATGTAGGGACGATTACACCAAATTTTTTCCTGCTTGTTTGAGACATTTGGTTCGATGTCTGAAATAATGTTTTCTAGTGATAGCATGTCAAAAAAATATTTTTTCAACAGCTTAAAATACATGAATGTCTACTTTCGTTTTTCAACATCATTGTTTTGGAATGGTTGGAAAACAATGGTTCACAAATGTGAGAATGACAGTTATTTTCCTCATTTACCATTCTGATTCCAATAAATATCAATTGTCATCCATATACGAGCCATTTTAGACTTCCAAAATTACCTCTACTTCCAAGAAACACGACAAACTAATGCCACGATCAGCTGCCATCTTTGAAAAAAAAACATTCTTCATCAAAAGGGCCCTTTTCCCAGTAAAAAGCAAGCTACAGAAGCCATTTTGGTCGCGGAGTTATGGGATAAATCTTGAAAAACTTGAACTCTTTCATTCTAGAACAAATTAGGATAATTGAGTTTTGTCCCTTTGACCATTAATTTTGCTTTAAACTATGACGTATTCATCACGAGCGGTACTCTTGGTATTGGCATATGATAAGCGATTTTTATAACGAGCAGCACTCGTGGTAAGGCAGTGAAGGGGTTAAAGGGCAGTATGGTTTTGGTTTGCCCTGTTTGTTTTGGAAGTGAATGTTCAAAATCTTTGACTCTTTATAGTAATAACACTTACTTATACTGTATACAATTATTTATTTACTCTTTGCATTCTGTATTTTCTGTAATTTGCATGCTTTTTTGCCTTCTGCTGATTTGTCTAAAATTAATGTTTATAAAAAAATCTTTTATGGATATTATTTACCATCAGATTAATAACATAGAGACCAACACTGTCCTAAAATACATTAACAGACAACAAAGCAGGTAACTTAAATCTTCAATGGAATTGAATTTGTTTCATTTAAATTAGGTCACATTGTTTGCCCTGTTCAAATTAGGGTTTGACCTGGGGTTAAAAGCCCTTTTCTTTTTTCCATCACAGTAGGTTAATTTAGTTTGATTTTTCCCTGTGATGATACATTGCATAAGTAAGGACAATATTTGCATTTTAACAACAGTAGAATCTTGGATGAAGATTTGGCCTGAAGGATACATTTAATCCCCCTTTTGGCCTTTGCTGCTTCCGTTCTAAGGTGGTGATACAGTTGTTAGGCCAAAATAAAAAA